>OX381608.1:2400000-3000000 GCA_947459985.1 Diloba caeruleocephala
TATATAACAATCTTCAACAAAAAAAAACCGACTTCAAAAACCATACACGATATAAAAATATTAAAACCACTGAATAGGAAAAAAAAACTAAACTAAAAAAAAATTATATGTTTCTTTTTAGTGTTAATAAATGTAAGAACTTTTCCAATCTGGTATCGGTATTTAACGCTAAAAATAAGAATGACTCAAATCGGTTCTCTGATCTGAGAGGAATCGAAACTATTAAGACATCATCTAGATAAGCGCAATAAAATTAACTTGTTTATTGAAGCTGGTTTAAAAACTACTCAATCAAATGTAATGCAATTTATATGGGACCAATTCGAAAGCAGTCTGCATCAGTTAAAATATGAATCGGTCTACTACTACTAGTGTAGTACTACTGCTGTACATACAATAAAAAAATACGCCTTTCTTTTCGAAGTCGAAGGAAAAATTCCACTGTAGAGCATAGTTAAAAAATACTAGTTCATATAACTCTGTCCAACCCGAAAAGAGCGTTTATATATTTTAATAACTATACTATATAAAATATCAAAAATGACGTTTTTTGATCATATCCAAATTTATATCTTTTACAACAATTACTGAAAATTTACATTTTCCGTATAAAATGGCATAAAGTCAATCAGCTTGATTGAACACGTTTGCACTGGCGCAGTACAAAGATGGTCACGTGATGCGATCGGTGAAGCCGTAACCAGTTACAAATATGCACGTTTTTTTGGAACATCTAGTTTTTTTATAATAGCCTATTTTAAAAAAAGGATTACCTAAAATTACGATTAACATTACGATACTGCAGTGCTGGGGTGCAATTCTCTAAGCTCAAACATCCATACATCCTTGAGTACAGAATTGAAATAGCGGTGATAATCCAATTTGGTACTCACTAAGACTGGTCCTCATGGCTTACCTTCTGCAACGTGTCCTTGAATAGCTTCGATCATGTCTTAGCGAATACCAAGTTGGTTTTACACCGATATTTCGATTCTGTATTCAAGGATGTACGGATGTTTTTAGGTTAAGGAATTGCACCCCTGTTCTGTAAAAAAAAAAACTATCAAGCTCACTTCTGAGTCCGCAGCGAAAAGTAGAAAAAACAATACGATATTAGAGATTTTACAATTAAATTATTTAATTCAGAAGTGCGCTTGCTAGTGAAGTAAAGTCACTAAGAACCCGCAGTGAAAAGTAGTAAAAAAACACAAAATAGAGATTTTACTGCAGATTCAGAAGTGAGTTTGCTAGTGAAGTAAAGTCAGGTAAGAACCCGCAGTGAAAAGTAGTACAAATAACACAAAAATAGAGATTTTACTGCAGATTCTGAAGTGAGTTTGGTAGTGAAGCAAACTGACTTAAAAGTCGGTAGTGAAACGTACTAAGAACAATACGGCATTAGAGATTTCACTGCGGATTTAGAAGCGGGTTCTTACAGAATGCCAGGCCGATCACATTCACGGATCGGACAGGGTTTTTGGTACTATTTCAACTGTTTGTTTATTGCTTTATTTGTCCCCAGGAAATCGAGCACTGCTACTATCACGGGACGGTAAAGGATTACCCGGGGGCTTCAGCAGCTTTCCACACGTGTAACGGCGTCTCCGGAGTCATCCACATAGGGAACGAGACGTTCGTGATTCATCCCTTCTACGGGGGTGATTTGTCGGTCAGTGGCGCTTGCTTTTTTAATGTAGTGTAATATTATACTGTTGTAATTTTTAGGTTTTTTGTGTTACAGACGCGAGAATAACAAGTCAATGTTATATATATATATCGAGGGGTAATAGGCTATTTGTTTTAAAATACATATTGAAAAAGAATATCTTTTTTTATTGTCTTTATTTACGTAGTATAATATTGTGCATGCGTCACACTTGGGTTGCAGCTGAAAATCAGCGTTAAGTGCCTCTTCACTTAACATAATGTTGAGCTGTTGACCTATGGGCACAGCAGTCAATTTATGTTTCCTTTTTTCTCCCTTTGTGTGTAGTAATGTGTGTATAAATGGAATCATTCAACAATCTTAAAAAAATAAAATAACAAATAGCCCCTCACCCGATATATAATAATTATTAACTTTACACAGTTTACGAAGAAGAATTGATAGACACGTCATTTATTTAAATATTTGTTAAAATTAGACGCTGCTTCGGAATATAATATAACTATTATGTATCTACGTGTAAACTTCGATGTCCCTTGGCGTGTCGGAGTTTGAGCAAGAACATTATTTAAAAAAAACACTATAATACCTAGTGTTTGATGAGATTCCTACACATGTCTGGAAAGATGGTGCTATTTTTATCACATCAGGATTCATTAACACACCTTATTAATAAATCATTATATCAAAGGCATATTTTCGGAAATGTTTAAAACATCACGTTATTTAACCTATATATGTCCCAAAAAGGTGATTCCACTGAACTTAATAATTACAGGCTATCTATCGCTTAGATCCCAATTCTAATTCCAGAATGTTACACTAAGATCAGAAAAAAACGGTTTAAAAAAAATTGAGACGTTAGTTATTTAGTCTCTTATCTCTCTATCTCTCTTTCTCCTATGAGAAGAGATCTCTGCACTGCAGTTCTAGACTGTTTATTATTATTGGAGTTTACTCCTTAAGAATTGATTTATATATAAGGCCCCCGGTATGATAATTTATGAGGAGTGAAATTTTGTCGGCCGTTAACAAAAATGCGTTACTTTTTTCTGCACACCTACCTTGCACCTTCTGCGTTAAAGTCATGTTTGTGTAAAATGTCGTTTGATGTCAAAGTTGTATATTATTTCATTTAATATATATCCTTATTTCGGCCGAATGAAGTCCACTGCTGGACACAGGCCTCCCTCAAAGATGACCACAATGACCGATATGGGTGTGTTGTGGGCTCATTGGGGGGTTTTGCCATAATCGCCACGCTTGGCAGACGGGTTGGCGATCGCAGTTGAGTTGTTAATGTACTCGAAGGACGCTGCTGCCCATCCTCCGGCTAATCCCTTAGTCGACTTTTACGACACCCATTGGAGGAGATGGGGTGGTGGTATTCTGAGCCGGCACCACACGGCATTTTTGTTCACTTTAACATTATTGCCTTCATCCATAATAAATTCTCCACACCAAACTGATTACAACTTTGATCACTGATATTTTATTATTCTTATTACTTGAACAACTCTTTTGTTATAAAAGCAAGGTTAAGCTAAACCAACGGTCATGTCTTAACCCTTAGCGGTAATTAAGATTATCTCATAAAATGTTTTATGATAAAAGACGTAAAAAACTTG
Source organism: Diloba caeruleocephala (assembly GCA_947459985.1). Taxonomy (NCBI): domain Eukaryota; kingdom Metazoa; phylum Arthropoda; class Insecta; order Lepidoptera; family Noctuidae; genus Diloba; species Diloba caeruleocephala. The sequence continues at coordinate 2,403,295 of OX381608.1, forward strand.
TTATGATGAAAATGAACGGGTAAAAAAATATAACAGCTTTCTGATACACATAGGTTTTTGATCAGACTTAATATAGGCAAAGATATTGACTTTTTTTTTATATTGCCCCACACTACAACTTATCCAGTGTCGTGGGTACAATTTACAGACATAAATCTCATATGCACAAACACCCAGACCCGGAGAACTAACTGCAAGTCATTCAAATGTTTATTCCGTGCTGGGATCAAACCCGCAGCACGTGAACGTGTCGCTGTGTGCGCAGCACAGCGCACAGTGAGACTGGAGGGATCCTTTACAATCCTCCTGCTAATATTAAATAGGTTATCCCCGCACGGAACAATGGTTGTTTCTGGTGTGGGTGTTTGTGCATATGAGATTTATGTCTGTAAATGTTGCCCCACACTACAAGTTATCCACGACACTGGATAAATTGTAGTGTGGGGCAACATTTTTTAAATAACTCAATATCTTTGCCTATTTTAAGCCCGGCTCTAATCAAAAATCTAGGTATATCAGAAAGCTGTTATATTTTTTACCCGTCCCTTTTCATAATAACAAGTTTTTTACGTCTTTTTACATAAAATATTTTGTGATAAAACTGTATGTCTGTAAACTGTACTGTACAACACACCAGAAATCCTACAGAAGAGCAAAGATTAATGAAAAAAAATATACAACTAATCGTATTTGAAAAAATATATTTTAAGTCCAAAATACGTTTCTCTTCTATAATCATAATTTAACTTACCCTTAATTAAGTTACAATTAATAACCATCCTGTAGTTATAATAAAATTATGTTGCCACGCAGGCAGCCGGTCGCTCGCAATTAAGTATCAATTATACTTAAATATTTCCACCTATGTATTACAATATTGCAGTCATATTTTATCCAATTAAATTGTAATTATGGTCTTTATAATTCAATATTATTATGTATTAAGGTAATATTTTGATGATCAGCAGTGGCATAGCCTTTTTTTTATTAGTGTCCAGTGGAAATTCTACATGGAACTTCCTTCGCCCCGGGAAGGCCGGGGTATGCCGTACCCCTTTTTTTTATTGGTGCCCAGTGGTAATTTTACATGTAACTTCCTTCGCCCCGGGAAGGGCGCGGTATGCCGTACTCCTACCGGCTAAAACCACTGGAATGGTCATCTTCGGCATCGAACGGGGGCTCCAGGTCCTCGTAAGATCACACTAGAGCTGCCCATTGGTGCCACGCCTTTAGGCACATATCGGAGGGTATGTCTGTAAAGCGGTCACCCCCTCTAGCGGAGGGCAGGTGGCTGGAAAAAGGGCGCCCCCCAGGCACTTCTCGGGGAAGATTAACCTATGTCTGGGTGTGTGATGTTTGCCGTGTAGGCATTGGAATACACCCCTTGGACACTGGGCCCCTCAATCACCCGAATGCATATCATTTGAGCCTTAAGGCCAGGGGTGCAATTCCTTAAGCTCAAACATCCATACATCCTTAAATTCAGAATCGAAATAGTTATGATTGAAGCTATTCCAGTACACGTTGCAGAAGGTAAGCCATGAGCACTAGTCTTAGCGAATACCAAATCGGGTTTTTTTACCTATAGGATGGTACGGCATGGCAAAGGATGCATAGCTGAAAACATTTTAAATCTTATTTGAAGACCTTTAGCACTCGTATTTCGGCGCGTCACGGTATACCGAAGACTCCTGCGTTACGCTCAAGTCTCCTTGCGATGAAATCAACAAAATACGAGTGCTTTTAGCAATAAATATGAAAGAACCAATGTTTCCTACACAGTTTGTAGCATGAATTACGGTTACTTGAGGGGGAAGGTTTGTCAAATTCTATATCCTCCATTTTCGGAAGGTGTTTATGTGTTACCCTGCGATCACGCATTCGTAAAGCGTGAATGTGTGTGTACAGTTGTCAACGACAAATTTGTGCGTGCCCTTAATAAATTTCACTTTGGGGTAAGTCGTAAGCGGAGCGATTGGCAGCCGCTTATTCGCCTGCATGCGTAGTAGATGGAATCCATGTTTTTTATTGATCTTTCTATTGTCATATAGGCCATACAACGTCGACTACTTAACAAAGGCCTCCCCCATAGATTTCCACAATTGTGTCCTCATATAGGGGGGAATTTGCCAGTACTCACCACGCTTGGCAGGCGGGTTGGTGAGCGCAGAATGGCTGCTGTTCCACAAAAGGGATGCTGCCGCCCAACCCTCTGGTTTAGAGTCCCTTAGTCGCCTTTTACGACCTCCGCGGGAGGAGATGGTGTGGTGCTATATTCTTAAACCGGACCCCACACGGACAATTTTATTTATTTCTATTGTATTTCTTTCAAAATACAAATAAGAAATGCTGCTTAGTGCAGTCTAGGTGAAGTGATATCACACCGATCAACTCCCGGGAAGACGGTGGTGCGCACGTCGGCACGTGCCGCCGTCCATTACAATCCTCCCCGAGAAGTGCCTGGGGGCGACTTTTTACAGCCGCCTTCCCTCCGCTAGAGTGGGTGACCGCTTTACAGTCGTCCCCTCCGTGATGTGCCTAAAGACGTGGCACCAATGGGCGGCTCTAGTGTGATCTTACGAGGACCTGGAGCCCCCCTGCGATGCCGAAGATGACCGCTCCAGTGGTTTTAGCCGGTAGGAGTCCGGCATACCCCTTCGCTCTTCCCTGGGGCTAAGGAAGTTCCATGTAGAATTTTCACTAGACATCAATAACAAAAAAAGATGGAAGTGACATACTGATGCCTTACTGTGGTGCGGGTCGTGGGTTCGGTCGCAGTGTTACATAATCACAATCACATCAGCCCGTTAACGTCCACTGCTGAACATGGGCATCCAAATAAGAACTAAAATCAGTGATCATAGGGGATATGGCCCTAATCACCACGCTTGGCAGGCGGATTGGTGATCGCAGAATGTTGTTATTAGTACATGGGAGTATTTTGCTGCCCATCCTTTTGATGTCAACCCTAAGTCGCAACTTACTTCAAGCCATGGATGGATAGGAGTGGTTTAATCTTCACGGACTAATCAATTAAACACGGAATATGTGTACTGGCTACAGATACATTTTTCGAGTCTTTGTATGTGAGCTTCATGTCAGTAAACTGTACCCAGGATACAGGTGAACTCATAGCATAGCGCATGGTTGCACGCGGCAAAGGCACGAGTCTAAAGAAACAGTTACAGCCTTTATTCCACATCATCATATCGGCCAAAGGACGTCCACTGCTGAACAAAGACCTCCCCATAGATTTACACTACTATAGATATCCACAATTGTATCGTCATGGAGGGAGAATTTGCCAGTACTCACCACGCTTGGCAGGTGGGTTGCTGAGCGCAGTATGGCTACTGTTTCACAGAAAAAACGCTGCTGCCCATCCCTCTGGTTTAGAGTCCCTTAGTCACCTTTAACGGTATCCACGGGAGGAGATAGAGTGGTGCTGTATTCTTAATCCGGACACCATACGGAACGGCTTTATTTGTAATGTTACGAGTGTTGAGTGTGTTCGGGATAAATTAAATTTATCAAAACTACACGTTACACACAATTTATTCTTGACCACAATTAAACACTATTAGATTTGCAGGATATTCGTAATCCACATGTTCTTCACTGTGTCACAGAATAAGCTGAACTGTCTGTCCAGTGTCCTTCCTTCGCGGCCGCTATATATATGGGCCGATCGATACTTTGTAGAGTTCCAGAATGACCTCTTTCCAGAATTTTCCAGACTATGCGGTACCACTACTAGACACCAGATGGCGTCACATAGAACAATCCCGATCATTCTGGAAGTTACTGCAAACCGTAGTACAGCTACGAGATAACAGATGGTGCTACGTGCCTTATTTACAAAGAACTATCCAGAACACTCTATGTGTTTATACACGCCTTAGTATCGCTACTAAACACCAGATGGCGCCACGTTTCATTACTATTTACTGGATGGTATAACAGTAAGTTGTTATAAAAAGCACTATAAAATACCTGTAGAGAAACCTTTGAACTAATAACTTCATTATTATAGATTCCGACAACCTCTCGGTCGTGTCCTCTTATAAATTACGCCAAACAATCTTAGAAGCTTACAAATGTGAACCATTTTTTTATCGAAAGTAGGCACTTGAAAAGAATTCATGTCGTTAACGAAAACGGCAGTGAATAACATAAATAGCGTTTTATGTTGCGTTTTTGCGTACTCATGTACAGTATGTACATATGTACTGCTTTATTTCGAAATGTTGTGCCACTGTGTTTGACATGGGGTCCTAATAAAAGACATGTATATTATAATATTTTGTGAGGTGTACAAAGGATTTTTTTTGTGCTTTTAAACTTAGATCAAACAAACCGTAGACGTAGGCAGGATTTGGTGCCAGCGCAGTCCTAGATATTCTGTTGCCAAACGGAAGTCTTCAAACTTTAAACATTACTGTGATCCGGTTTGAAGGGCATTTATAGCTAGTGAAATCATGGGTATATTTCCACAAGCAATTATTATTAGTATCTTCATTTTGACCAACTTAGCCAGTACTCACTACGCTTGGCAGGCGGGTAGGTGAGAGCAATATATCTGCTATTACACAAAAGGGACGAACACGGGGCATGAGCACAAATTGCGCCAGTACAATTACCTACCAGTGTAACACTTATACAGTTTCAAACCAACATTGGTTTCACTTGGCACAATACAAATGCCATATAATACATACTCATCAGCCCAAATGCATCCACTTCTGAACATACCCCCAACGACCACTACAATAAGATTTATGGAACGAAGTATTTTATGAAGCTAACTATAGAGTGAACTGGCAGAAATCGTCACGTAAGGAAAAAGTGTTATGCCCCCTCCAGATGACATTTCCCTCTCTTTCCCTTTCTCTCTGTCTTTTTCTATTATATGCGACAGACGACTTTCCATCTCTTTCTCTTTATAGAAATAGAAATAGAAAACAATTATTCGGCAAAGAACATATTAGACGGTGCATAAAATTAAATTAAAACTACAATATACATTATTAAGTGCACAGGTGTGCTGTCGAACATGCCTGTTCCGAAAGGGTTACCAACTCCGCATGTGTTGGGTGAAATACCCAGCGCTGGTTTTCAGTTGGCACCCGCAGTGACACACGGACGAAGGTAATTAATTATTTGAAATAAATAAATATACTTGCTAATATATGTATTTTGCTATAATAGCTAATCATACTTACTTTAAAAAGTAGATACGAGTATAGATAAATAGGAATATTTCAAATCATTTATTACATTAATTAAAAATTTAAAAACATGAATAAAATTTTAAATATATATATGTATATTGAGCTAGTAGTCAATTTCGGACGATTCGGATGCTATGTGAAGCTTTCTCTCTTTCTATTATACATATGCGTGTGATTATCGAGATTCGAGCAGCAAGCATTATACGCGGTCAGCTATATAACCTCAATTCTAAACACGTGTAAATATGATTAAAACTTTTTGTTTTGGTATTGTTTAAATTCACCCGGATTTATATTGTGTCATTATTGCAAGTAAGGAACTTCGTTCCTAACGGGGTCCCCCGCCTGCACATTTTTTTGTGTTTATTTTCTTCTGGAATGGTTGATACCGCACAGAATATAAGCCCAATACCATATAATATTCATCTTAAAAGCGTTAGATGCAGTAAGCGTTAGCGTAACCGGTTGCACTCACTGATTGGCAAACGACCGTTGAGGTTAAGCGATGCTCTGTGCGGTCAGTCTATGGATGGGTGACTGTATTGTGGTGTCTGAGCTGAGCGTCTCCGTACTTCTAACGGTACGTAAAATCGTCGACCCTGTTGTTGTCATTAGACGGCTGTCGTTAAGCCAAGTCGGAGGCCTTCGGGCTACTTGAACAACTCTGTCACAAAGTTGGTACGAACAAACGGAAAAGTTAAAAGTTATTCAAAATTACAACGCAAACTAACGCTATTTTTTTTTCACTCCAAGCAGATGCAGTACATATTTGTTTTCACACCAATATTAAAATAGAGAAAGAGATGTCTATAGAGTTTTGTTTACAGCAAATAGCCTAAATCCAATCTGGATTTAGGCCAGGCCACAGTACTGTTTCCGCGCTCCTGAAAGTGACTGGCAACATTATCCAACACGCCTGACCCCCTGTCGTCTCACCATATACGAGGGGGCATTGGGGGTCGCGAGCACGCTTATTGGTAAATTTGCGTGCTCATACTGACCCCCGGGAAGACAGCGGTGTGCATGTGGTCACGTACCGCTGTGTGCGCAGCATGAGCGCATGAGGCTTCGGGGGAATATTTTACAATCCCCTAGAGAGATGCCTGGGACCGCCTCTTTACAGCCACCTTCCCTCTACTAGAGGGGATGAACGCTTTACAGTCATCCCCTCCGAGATGTGCCTAAAGGCATGGCACCGATGGGAGGCATCGATAAAAAAAAAAGAGCAGGTATGGAAGACACCAAAGTCACTGCTCTAGTGCTGGTGGATTTCTCCAATGCCTTTAATACCCTCAATCACGATATCCTTCTCCCCATTCTTTCTCATCTTATGGTCTCTCGCGAAGCGCTGGATTGGTTTCTTCTTATCTTCGGGAACGTCAGCAATCAGTTCAAGCTGGGGAGTCCTTATCAAACTGCTACGATCTGAAAACTGGCGTTCCACAAGGCGGTATTCTTTCTCCTCTTTTGTTCTCGATTTTTATCAACTTCATAACGCCGGAACTTCAGTGTGCGTATCATCTATACGCCGATGACTTGCAATTATATTGCCAAGCGAGGCTCGTAGATATACCCGAAGCAATCGAAAAATTGAACCAAGATGTGGCAGCTGTTAAGGATTAGTCTAATAGATTCGGAGTAGCCGTAAACCCTGTGAAGTGCCAAGCAATAATTATAGGAAGCCACCGTACTATTAGCAAAATGGAAAGTACATCTCTGCCACTTAATAAGTTTAACGGCATGATTATTCCTTTCAGTTCTTATGTTCAAAACTTAGGCTTGCACATTGATACCACTCTAAGCTGGAGAACACAGGTCACCAAAGTTAGCCAAAAAGTAACCGGAACGTTGCGGACTCTCTATCGGTTGAAAAATTTACTCCCATCCAACGTGAAAGCAATGCTTGTGCAGGTACAAATTTGTCCTTTAATTGACTATGGTGATATGTGTTACTATGACCCGAATGCAGATCTGCTCAAAAACTTGACCGCCTTCTGAATAACTGCATTCGATTCGTTTTCAGTCTACGGAAGTATGATCATATGTCAACTTATAGAACGCTTCTGAAATGGTTGCCTATCTGGCAGCGTAGAGCACAAAGGGCACTGACTAACTTGTTCTCATTTCTTGATTCTCCTACTTCCCCGACATACCTTGCTTCTCAACTTCAGTACATATGCTCCAATCACGACAGAAATCTTCGTTCCTCATACAATCGTCTCCTGCAATGTCCCTCCCAACGTTCTGACTTTATGCACTCCTCTTTCTTTATCCAGTCTATTCTTCTGTGGAATGCGCTACCACTTGAAATCAGGATGGCCACAAGTCGGTACTCTTTTAAAGTTAAACTACGGAAACACCTCCACAACCCTTTGGCAGAATCATCTCAGCGTTGATCTTTCTTATTACATAATATATATATATATTATTGTGTTGTATTTGATATGTATGTACATATTTGTAATGTATTACCGCTTTAATAACGTTTTCCTAATTTTCATATATTACCTTTTTCTTTGTTAACTGCTCACAGTTATAATGTTAGTGCACCTGCGTGCGTTTACAGACATGAATTCCACATACAATAAATACACCCAGACCCGGAACGACTACCTGCAGATCATACAAATATTTGTTCCGTGTGTGAATCGAACCAACGACCCGGAGCGCAGCAGCCGACTGTATCAGCCACTGCACCAACCGTGTCATCGTTTCTATTGAAAATATTGGTATTTTCAATGTCAATTATGGATTTTGGTAATTTTATATAAATTATCTTCTATTTTTATCGTAATGCTCGCATTAGAATGACAGGTCTATATAACTGGAAATTTGTTCAACTTAATAAGCTCTGTCCATGTATGTAGGTAAGGCTATATATGGGGCACTAAGATTTCTACACTAAATTCCGCGGGTGCCAGCCCCGTCAAATTTGTCTATGGTTTTAGTTCTTTCGCCTCTGCCAAATGCGTGTCTAGAAAAAAATCTAAGCTTGTTTAATCAATTTGGACAGGAAAATTTCGTAAGTAAAACTACCCTTAACTTCGAGCTTTCAATTAAAACGCCCGCTTAATTTAAATCTAATCTATCTCATTTGAAGTAGTCCATGAAGGAGCTCACAAATAAAAAGTATTTGTTAATTTCGCCCGTCTAAGTGGGGCCGTAATTGTGGTTATTTGAGGTTAAGTTGAGGCCAAGTTGAAGCCCGAGAATTTTAATCATCGCACTAAATAGAATGTAATGAGTTAATCGTAGTTACGATTAAGGTACAAGATATTAAAATAAGTTTTCTTGGATCAGACTTGATTTTAATCTGTTCGGGATAATTATTATTGATTCAAATAATTTTTGTTATGAATTGACATACCATGAAATTTCGAGCCCATCCTACATTTTTTTTGTTGGTCCCTTTCGCAATTCATCATTAATTTTCTCCGCCCGGGGAAGGACGAAGGGGTATCCGTTCTCCTACCAGCTAAAACCACTGGGGCGGTCATCTTCGGCACCTAAGGGGGACTCCAAGTCCTCGTATGATTACACTAGAGCCACCCACTGGTGGTCTAAAGACACATCTGTGAGAGGTGGCTGTAAAGCGGTCACCCTGAGCTGGGCAGTCGCACATACCTTCAAAGAGGCGCGCGTAGAACACACGTACCACCGTCTGAGCGGGACTTAATCTGAGAATCTGAGATATGCAGTGCAGACAGCCAAGCAATTAGCGACTGCACCTAATGTGTCATCAAAGTCTTCGTTTTCCATTCGTCAAACGTGGTGTTTTGTGGCACTATTTATCATATATTTGCAGCGGTCTAGGATTTTCAACAGTAGCCGTCAAAATTCTAATATGCTAATGACGTAGCTGCAAAACATAAACAATCCATCTATACGTACTTATCTACTTTACACACACAAATCGCTACAGACACACATTGACAGCTATAGCTAGCTATGAGGCCTTGCTCAGACAATAGCACCCTTATCTCCCATGACCCGCTAAACAAAAGCGCCAGAGGGGCAAGATTAATAGATCCCCGTTATTGTAACCAAGCCTTATGATCACCTGCCTCTATAAGGCCGCTTGGTATTTGAACTTTAGTATCAGTTTGAATTTTGTATCGCATTTCATCATTTTCGTGTGAATAGTCTCGTTTATTATGATTTTCTGGTATTCAAAATATATCGTAATTACATGAAATCTAATTCCTTGGGTGTCGTAAAAGACGACTATGGGATTAGCCGGAGGATGGGCAGCAGCGTCCTTCGAGTACATTAACAACTCAACTGCGATCGCCAACCCGCAGTGGACTTTAATGATGAATGATGACATGAAAGTAGCGTTTTAGTTTTTTTAACTTTGCCCCACGCTAGGTCTTCTCCTATGTCGAGGGTGCGTTTACAGACCGTAATTCCACACACAATACACCCAGACCCAGAACAATTTTATATACAATTATTTCATGCTTGCCCCACATGAGACGCATTGTATTGGTATTGTATTTCGTATCATGTATTGGGCTCAATTTAACAACTATTTTCCTCATCCATGATAACGCCAAAGAGATTATTACCCGACTACGGCAAAGCAAAAAGGAGGGTTATGATTTTAATCGTTATGTATAATGTATATGGGTATGTATGTTCATCTGTTCCCTCAGATCGCCTAAACTACTCATCGCATTTTGACTAATGAGGTATCGTTGAAAACGTCGCGCTACTCCACAGGTTATAAGCTATATAAAGTAGTATGAAATTCAACATGGCGGTTCATAGCGGACATAAACTGCTGCCAAAAAGAGTATAAAATGTCGTATTTGGTATACAACGAAAATTCTTAACGAGTATGTTCCAAAAATACACAGGTTACCTATTACTTTACATACATCAACCTACTTTGCCGAGAATCGTTAGTTACACTTTATGCATCGCGGTTAGGTCTTCGACTATGAGAAATGTATTTATTAGTTTTGTGAAATTTTCTTCAAACTTTGTTTTATAATAATGGGCACTATATGTATCACATGATGGTAAGCAATCACTGCCACCCACCACACCAAAGGAGTCGCTGTGGCATTGCCAACCTTTAAGGAGATATTGACCCATTGTTGAAGACTCCCATGTCGTATATGTCCGAGACCACCATTGACGGAAGCTTGTTTCAAATTTCCACATCAAGAAACGTGACTTTGAGACGTGGTATATTATAAAATAAAATAATTGGCATCAGGGGAAGCTTCCTTCAATTTGCTTTACTGAACATCTCTAGCTTGAATCACGAAGGCCGTGATCCTCACCGTAAACTACTCGACTAGACTAATAACTAAACTACATGTTTACACGATGCGAGTCACTAAAAACCGAAGATTTAGTCTCTTTTTGTAACATGAAATAACGGTAGTCAGAATTAGATGTACTGCTCTTTTAAGAAGGCGTGTTAAATTACCTTTTAGGTATATTTTCAGTGTTCCATATATCCTGATAAAGGCATGGCTACACCCATCAAATATACGGGCAGCTTAACTCAAGAAGACGATCTAAGATTTATGCTATCATTTGCACAGGCCCGTTTACTCGCCGTCACTTTATCCCGTAATAAGTACACATCAAATAAGTAGGTACTAAGTCTGTCTGTCCGTCCCGCCCGTGTCAAACGAGACGTGCCCGAGACGTGATAATCCGGACCCTTATCGTGCGGGTGCCATAAATTTGGCACGTTTGGGACTCCCGCGAACCGTGTGACTTGCGCTGTTTTATACGTTAGGTTTTTTATTACGAATTCAGTATTAAGTCTGTCAAATTTACAGACTCATTTTCTTTATTTATTTTCTTTTATTTCTTTTAAAAAAACGTGTCGTGAGTACTTTTACAGACATTAATTCCTCATACAATACACCCAGACCGGAACAACTACCTGCAGATCATACAAATATTTGTTCCGTACGGGAATCAAACCCACGACTCGGAGCGCACCAGCCGACTGTATCAGCCACTGCACCAACCATGCCGACTCACTGATACTGAAACGTTACAGAATATTTAAGACCCTCTTACAATTTGAGATGCCCGATATCCTACAATTCCGGTAAGTATAATGATATCATAGTTTAACGGCACATTTAGCGCTTATTGCACTAAATTTCGCAGGTTCGATCCCACACGAATTTGTAACAGATAGTAATTCCAAGTGAGGATATTTGTGTATGTGAAATTTATGTTGGTAAACTGTAAACAGATAACTATGTAATTGAAAACTGTTTAAAATTATGCGTCCCAAATTTGATTGTAAATTATACATTTCACTCTAGAAAAATGAAATGATAAATAATTAAAGCGAAAATAAGCAATAGCAAAAAACATTATGTTGAAGGTAAAATTAATATATGTATGATACGATTAAATAAAAATTAAATTGTAATAAATTCTTAAATAAATAATTTTAAAGTCTTTTGTTCAATTTTAATAAATCGTGAATTTAAAGGCTAACTAAATTAAGATTTCATAACACTTAATTAAATTAATAGTTTTGTTGTACTCACTGTACAGAGATTATCCTTTTTTTGATTGGTGCCCAGTGGAAATTCTTCATGAACTTCCTTCGCCCCGGTGATGGGCGAAAGGGTATGCCGGACTACCGGCTAAAACCACTGGAGTAGTCATCTTAGGCACCTAAGGGAGGCTCCAGGTCCTCGTATGATCACACTAGAGCCGACAGAGATTATCCTAGCATCATCATTTGAAATACTACCGGATACTGAACAAAGCGCTGGTTAACTAACTAGTCTTTTTTATTTTGGGCACTCAATCCATAGCATTGTAACTGAAGCTTGGCTTGAGCAAAATTTATTGATTATTAACGTAAGCAAAACATCTTGTATGATATTTTCCGCTAAAAACAAAAAGGTTCCTGGTTTCCCTCCGCTTACTATAAATAACCAACAGATTCTAAGGTCATACCAAGAGAAATATCTCGGCTTGATCTTGGATAGCAGACTGATATTCAAACCCCAAATTGAATATATAAAATCAAAATTACTTTCACTGACTGGAGCTTTGCGAAATATTTCTAAATGTGTACCATTTAAATTACGTTATAACATATATAATACTTTAGTTAAACCACATCTGGAATATTTGGTCCAAGTCTGGGGGCAGGCCGCTCCTAGCAACCTAAATGACATACAAGTCACACAAAATAAATTGATCAAAGTATTATTTAACTACAAATATAACACCCACCAAAGAAATTTATTGCAAAACTAAACTACTAAACATAAATAAACTTTATATTTACCACACATCATCATTTCGGCCGAAAGAAGTCCACTGCTGGACACAGGCCTCCCCCAAAGATCACCACAACGAACGATATGGGTATGTTGTGGGCTCATTGGGGGGTTTTGCCATAATCGCCACGCTTGGCAGGCGGGTTGGCGATCGCAGTTGAGTTGTTAATGTAGGTACTCGAAGGACGCTGCTGCCCATCCTCCGGCTAATCCCTTAGTCGACTTTTACGACACCCATAGGAGGAGATGGGGTGGTGGCATTCTGAGCCGGCACCACACGGCACAGCCACCATTACCACACATGCATATTAATTAAGAAAATACTTTTGAATAACATTCACTTAAACATCACATTTAAACATAAATCACATCATTACTATACCAGGAACAGAGATAACATAGAACTACCTATGATCAGAACCTTGTACGGAAAGTACAATACATACAGTTTGAGGGAGCTCAGCTATGTAATAAATTACCGAAAAATATAAAAGACTCTGTATCTGTTTTATTTTATTTATTTGGGACAAAAAACAGTTACACGTTACAAATTAAAACAAAGTTGCACATACTCAAATAGATAAACGTATAACCCACACCATTGTCCACGGATTTCGAACGTGAATATAGGAGAAAAGTGACGGACGTAATACCCTTAATTTACAAACTGTGGGCATTAATATTTATACAACAAAAATATACTAAGTTAAGAGTGAGTAGCAAGTAAAGCTGCTATGGCTAGGCTTTTGAATTTTGATTGTGAAAATGCGAAAAGGTCAACATCGATAAAGTGTGTGTTATATATTTCTATTAATGTTTTCAAAAAGAAATTGATGGTGCACCTAATTAATAATTGACAATTTTACTTTTTTTTTAACTATGGTAGATTGAATACATCTATGTACTTGAATATATTTTAATTAAGTTTCTCATATTAAGTGAACTATGTAATGTTCTTTTGGGATATAAAAAAATCTTTAAACCGAACTTGTGACAGTTTCACAGTTAGGATTTCAAATACAGATTTCAAATCTGCATTTTATGTACCTCTAAATTCAGCACATGAGAATGAAGAAACAGAAAATGAGAGCATTACTATTCTGATTTTATGTAGATATGCAATAAAATAAATTTATTATCGTCGCCTCATTCAAAATCTATTTAAAATGCATTATATCTATATAAGGTCTTATTTTAATAATCCACGATATTTTGCATGGTGCCTCAGTAAATGCTTAAGATGATGTACCGAACACAAAAAAAAACTCATGGTAAAAATCCACTTCTTTCTTTTGTGTGATGTCGCTACCGTGCGCCGTCTGTTTTGTTTAATGTTACAGCCTATCTAAATCAGTCAACCAGCCCCATCCGCCATTGTCTTACTAGATGCATGTGAATATTATCACAACTAAGAGAACTAGGAAGTAATGAAATAAATGATTTAATAAAATATTTTTTTAAACAGCAGATTTACATATTTTTTTTATACCTACATTATCTTCATCGTTCACTATAGGGCCATGCAAAATATCATGGACTATTAAATTAAGACCTTGTATAGATCGCCAACCGATTATGGCAAAACCAAGCAATGGGCCCAACACAAAACCATACTGGTCGTTTTGGTCATCTTTGGTGGAGGCTTCTATGCAGCAGTGGACGTTTTTTGGCTGATATGATAATAGTAATGAGTTTGGATATCGGAGGGCAAAATCTAACATCGCTCATCTCGTCATCAAAACGGCGGTCGTGTACTATACAGTTTCAGAAAAGATTTTCCTATGTAGTCAGCTTTGACGGCACGGTTGGTGCAGTGGCTGACACAGTCGGCTGCTGCGCTCCGGGTCGTGGGTTCGATTCCCACACGGAACAAATATTTGTATGATCTGCAGATAGTTGTTCCGGGTCTGGGTTATATTGTATGTGGAATTCAGTGGGCCAATGTTTTTAAATAAAAAAAAAAGCTTGTGGAATGAGCTCCTTGCTACGATTTTCCAATATAACTACAGCATGGGGTTCTTCAGAGGAGCGTGAAAAGGTTTTTCAGAGTCGGCAACGCGCGAGTAATGCAAGCATACCCAGGGTCTATAATTACTAACTATTCTCTATGAGGCGGACCGTATGCTTGTTTGCCATCTCTGTTGTGTCAATAAAGTACTTTATTGATCTGCACCTTCACCTGGGTGAAATTTATAGGATCTCTTGGTGTATGAGGAACACAGCAATTAGGTTCACATTACGAATTTTTGCGTTGCTGCGTCAATAGCGCTTAATATCAAATATTTCGAGCAGCCATAATTTTGAAGTGCGTCATGACGTCATCAGCACTTGACCCGTCTAACCCGTCACGACGTTTGTCACGCCGCGTGTAATCCGCGATGTAATTGCCGTCACGCTCTCGCCCGCCTCCGTAATATTCTAACAAATTGTTGGGATCAACCGTTTATTATTTATGGCATGCTGTCAGACTTGCCTGGAGGGATTGCTGACGATGTTTTATTTTTTATTTTTAAGTGTTAGTTTGTTATTGTAGCTAAATATATCGTGTATCGTCATATTATATTGAGTTTTACTAACGCGAGAATACTTAATTAAAAGGAGAAATTTAAAAAAGTCTACTGTGTAGTATGGCGCTCATCTCAACTCACCCAATGAGCATACACATCCAGACCGGCCATTGTGGCGATCTTTGAGGCAGGCCTGTGTCCAGCAGACGGCGGGGGACCTCTGGGTTCGCGGGTGCGTAGATTGGGGAATCTGCGTGCCCACTCCAAGCGACCCAGGAGAGGACGGTAGCACGCATGTGGTCACATGCTGCCGTGGTGGGTCACTTTGGGGGATCCTTTACAATCCCCCCGGTGGGTGCCCGCTTTACAGTCACCCTCTCCGAGATGTGCCTATAGGCGTGGCACCAGTGGGCGGCTCTAGTGTGATCATAATAGGACCTGGAGCCTCCCTTAGGTGCCGAAGATAACCGCTCCAGTGGTTTTAGCCGGTAGGAGTCCGGTGACACACAAGTTCATGAAGAATTTCCACTGGGCACCAATAAAAAAAAGACAGGTTGTCGATCACAGTATGGCTGCTGTCACACAGAACGCAACATGACACAACCTAGGTAATTACTTTCTATTATTAAAGCCGCAGAAACCCTCTTAATTCCCTGTTTCCAAAATCGGTATTAACATCAGCGATTACGCGGTATTTAATAAAGATTGATAAACACGTGTTAGTGGAGCTATGTGTCTCTCTAATATCGTCATTAAGCGGTTGCTATGAAAACATAATCTTTGGGCGCCATTACTCCAGAGTCGCATACCCACCGCCTCGTTATTGCCTATTTATTTAGCAGTTTAAAACTCGTAAATTACAGTAAAGCCGCAGCGCGAATTACAGTTAATTACAGAATGTGCCCAATTGTAATTTAGTCTGTGTTGGGGATTTTTCGTAATTTTTCTTTATAGTCATTTGGATTTTGTTTATGTGAAAATGGTAGAGATGTAACACATTTTTGCGTACTTACAAAAACCTATTAAAATTGTATTTTAAATGGGAATAGTAACCATCAGGGTCTTTGTTACCTTACATTACATTTGAATAAAATAGAAAGGATGGAATCATATATATTTAGAAACAAGGGAGGCCATATCGGTACATGACAACCTCTGAGAATAAATGCCGAAAGAATCTCAGGGTTTGGTTTTATTTTGTTTTATTTTATAATGTCTATTACAAAATTTACTATTTACTATTAAAGAACTGCTTTACAAAGTATTTATAACAGTTATCTATACATTGATAAAAGACAGCTATACAATGAAAATAGTACTTCAGATTTATTTGGTTTCAGGGAAGTCTCATGTGTAGAAAAGAACTAACGCCATCGTCAACATAGTCTTTTATCCTGAAATTTGCGTTTATAGAGAATTGATTTTACGTGAGATTTAAACTTCCCTATTACAAAACTTAACCTTCCATAATACAGAAGACACCAGACGCTGAATCTGACAGAATTCTCTGTCACATAGAACAACTATTAGTCGCCCGAAATTTCATAACTACATCGAAATGTCAAAGGAAAGAAAAAGTATCTTTGTACATGTTAGAAGCCCTATTAGGAGAAAGGGAGTGGCAATGGAAAGGGGTGATGTAGGAGTAAGGGTGGCTAGCTACCAATTATTTCATCCGGTGGTCATTAATATAGACATACTTTTGAAATATTCACATGATACAAGCAGTTGACGGCACGGTTGACGCAGTGGCTAAGCGATTAGCTTCCTGCGCTACGGGTTTAAATCCCGAACGGGACAAATATTTGTATGATCTACAGATAGCTGTTTTGGGTCGGGATGTACTTACTATGCCTGTAACCATGATACAGGACAAATCATAGTCTAGACATGGTTTTAAAAAAAAAACCAAAAGAATGATCATCAGTCCACTACATTTAAAGTTGGAATGCGCCAGCCCACTGTCTCATCCCGAGCCGTTCTATGGCAGCTCAGGATATGAGCTCCACCCGTTTCCCACACGATTGCTCTGCAAAAACATCCGTTGCCAACTTAATAAAATATAAAAAAAAAAACTTTTTTTTTTTTAAGAAACGTTGCCCACCACTAGGATTTCTCCTGTGTCGTGGGTGCGTTTACAGACATGAATTCCATACATACAATACACCCAGACCCGGAACAACTACCTGCAGGTCATACAAATATTTGTTCCGCGTGGGAATCGAACCCACGACCCGGAGCGCAGCAGCCGACTGTATCAGCCACTGCACCAACCATGAAGTTTATAGGCAATGATGAAAATGTTCTATGGGAAAATCATCTACCGACTGTTTGTCATTTGTTTACCTTAATAGCTATTTAAAAAATACGTCACAGCTATATCTAGTTTCTTCTTCTTCCCGGAAAAGTACCCCTACCTACTACCCCTGTTAACCCATGGCTGTCATAAAAGGTGACTAAGGGTTGATATCAAGAGGATGAGCAGCTGCATCTTCTCGTATGCTAATAACAACTTACTGTGGTTACTGATCCACCAAGCATGGTGATTATAACTGTAGTAATCACTGGAAGGCCCATGTTGGATGTTTACGGGCTGATGAGATGTGACAGAGCTTCTATCACAGTATTTTCATGTATCACATTCCACTTAAATCCGGACATATTCGAAATTTAATTTATTCAATGATAAAATCAACGAACTCATACTGACTTCAAACACAACAAGGGTCTTCTTACATAATTTTTGACCTCCATAAACGTACGAGCCAGTATAATTGCCGTGATTACTCCTCATTAGAGCTGAGCACAAAATATTTAACCATCAGACCCTCTTGGTCCTATCTGAAAACCAATGCAGTGGCATTTTTTAATTTAAATGTCACAGCATTATGCTGAGATATGGGCCTTTTTTGGCCTCGTACAGGTTGCCTCAATTTTTACTTTACTTTATTATTAACTTCCTGTGCGAGCCCAAAATAAAACTTTGTTCTTTCTTTCTTTCTTTCATGTTAAAAATATATATCTTCATATACGAGGCAAGTTTTTCTGAAAAGGAGCATTGTCTTATCAAAGTGTTTTACTTGCTATAATGGCGCCAGAGATCACCTAATGTGTCTACTAAGTGTTGATGGCAATCTCCTTTGGGGCGAACCATTGTATAGGTAATTGTATAGTGGATGTATAGTCGAAACATGCTCATTTAATATTATGAACAAAACGCAATGGAGGACTTCCAATGAGATAGGCAGATGACCTGGAGATGGAAGTTTGGAGGGTTGGATGTGAACGACTTGTAACGGGTCTATCGGTGGACTTCTTGATATTATATGAAAGTATAGATGAGCGACATAAGTTTGCCCAATCCTAGAGGGGTGACCGCTTTACAGTCATCCGCTCCGAGGTATGCTTATGGGTGGCTCTGGTGTGATCTTACGAGGATCTGGAGCCGCGCTTCGGTGCCGAAGATGACCGCTCCAATAGTTTTAGTCGGTAGGAGCCCGGCATGCCTCTTCGCCCTTACCGGGGTGGAGGAAGATCATGATGAATTTCCACTGGGGACGAATAAAAATGGTGACGTACATGACTAAAAGGCAACCGTACTGATCGATGCACATGCCTTGATGATTGTATTTTCGGTGATGGTTTATAGCTACACTAGGATCCGATAGGTGGCTCTGTAGTCAAGTTAAAATTCTATATCTATGCAATTTTACTGGATCGCGCGTTTTTTGGGGGTCAAACATCATGCAAGAAGACGTTTGTTGTGTTTGAAGTCATTATGAGCTCGTAGCTTTTATTCATTGATTAAATAAAATCGAAATGTGTCTGGATTTAAGTGGATTTGAGATTCATGAATTTACTCTGTGTGGTGTTCGGACTAAGAATATAGCACCACTCCATCTCCTCCCATGGGTGTCGTGAAAGACGACTAAGGGACTCTAAACCAGAGGAATAGGCAGCAGCGTCACTCTATGGGACGATAGGCCATACTGCGATCACCAACCCACCTGCAAATATTTGTATTGCGATCACCAACCCACCTGCAAATATTTGTATTGCGATCACCAACCCACCTGCAAATATTTGTATGATCTGCAGGTAGTACACGCTAGCGCTCCCCATATCCTATAATTCAAAATTTTATTTGTATTTTATTTTGACATGCGATTGTTTTTATGGTAATGTTAGTAATTTTTGCTTGATACTGATTTTTCAAATTTTTCTTTAAAATAATTTGTTATTCTAGTTAATTTGCCTTTAAAAATTATATTTTAATCATTTCTATGTATATATCATATCATATCGGCCATTTATACGTCCACTGCTGAACAAAGGTCTCCCCCATAGATTTTCACAACTGTATCATAATTCTGGGGGGTATTTGCCAATACTCAGCACGCTTGGCAGGCGGGTTGGTGAGCGCAGTATGGCTACCGTTTCACAGAAGGGACGCTGCCGCCCATCCCTCTAGTTTAGATTCCCTTAGTCGCCTTTTACGACATCCACGGGAGGAGATGGAGTAGTTCTATATTCTTAATCCGGACACCACACGGAATATCTGGACACCACACGGAATATATATAAATATATTTGTTTTGAAATTAATTTGAATTGTATGGATTTTTATCTGAAATAAATTATTATTATGATTATTATTTAGCTGTCCCGGGTGGGTCCAGTGGTCTGGTTGTGTATTGTGTGTGTAATTTGTGTCTGTTAACGCACCCACGATGCAGGAGAAATTACAATACAATTGTGCAAGTCTATAACGGAAGCATTTGTTCAGTAGTGGACGTCCTTTGGCTGACATGATGATAAATATGGCCGAAAATGACTCATACGCTATATATGTTGGTTTAGTGTCAAAAACGAAATCACAAAATAAGGACCCGATGGGTGGCGCTGTCGTCGAGTGATAATAAAATGAAATAACGAATTGAATTCAGCTTTGAATATTTGTAACAGTCGGTTACCGCATTCCCTGGGATTAGCGTTGCGTACAGAAAAGTAATTACTGGGGTTGAAAAGTCGCTGTGGTCATGTATTTCAAAACAAATTAGTACAATGTAATGTTTATACGTTTTATGGATGAATTATTTATTTGCAAGAACATAGGTTACATTTAGTTGGTTTAAGGTTAAAATTGGGTTACACTACATTTGACATTTCTGTCGTGCATCGTGTCGTTTCGATTTTCGAATATTTTGAACAAAACACAATTCAAATTCCTGACATTCAAATGAAAAACATTTTACATACAAACATTTCCAAGTTGTCAATAAATAAAATAAGTCAGTCAGTAAGTTTTATCAATAAAATCAAACAATTAATAAGTTAATTAAAATTATTGCAGGACAATTTACATTGTCTCATTACATTCGTATAATTATCCATTTGATGTGAAAGTAAAAAAAAGTAATTTTAACTCATTTCAGGCCTCTGTTCTGGATATAATCGTGTAAATAGATAAGCAAAGAATAAGCCACTCTTCAAGTATTGTAAATGCCCGTTATGGTCGACCCAGACTAAAAAATTCACCGTAGATCACATAAGGAGACTCGCGTTGTCTCATTCACTAAATACCCGACTGTTTTACTGGCCTCGCCGCCGAGGATGCCCGCCTCACCGGTGTCGCGGAGGCCTATCGCCGCGTCATCAACCTGTTCTTTAAACCTCTTCTTCCCCCATCTCTTGCTTGGCGAACCTGTAGTTTTAAATGTCCCTTAATACATTTTAAATGATAACGATCCAGCTGTACCCAAAACAATAGCTTGTTATCCCCAGCAACGCCCTAAGCCGAGGTCCGTGTCCCGCAGGGGCGCCCTTAGTGCAATTTGAATAGCATGTAATATTAATTTTAAGCCTAGCTGGAGGCCTGTTTTGCCTTCGCCAGAAACGACCGATTAAGCAACCACATTTCTCGAAAATGAATGCGAGAAGCCCAACAAAAAAAAACAATTACTCGAAGTTGGCGCATGTTAGTCATGTTGCAAAGGTTTTGCCAAAAGAGTTTTACAGTCGGCCGCTTTATTTTATTAACATGGTAGAATTACACCATGTACGTCCTCCACCTCGGAGAAAGGTAGAAAGGTGGAGGGGGATACCGGACTCCTACCGGCTAAAACCACCGGAGAGGTCATCTTTGGCGCCGAAGGAGACTCCAGGCTATCGATACAATCACACTAGAGCAGCCTATTGGTGCCACGCCTTCAGGCATATCTCGGAGGGGATGACTGTAAAATGAAAATGTAAAAAGGCCGTCCTCCATCCCGCGCATCTCTGGGGGGATTGTAAGGGATCTCCCCCAAGCCTCACTGTGCGCTACGCTACGCACACGGTGGCACACGACCACGTGCGCGCCGCTGTCTTCCCGAGAATAACTCTGTATGAGCACGCAGACTCCCCAATCTGCGCATCTGTGACCTCTGAGGGCCCTAACCACATCACGATGATAAGGGGCTCAGCCGTGTGGTATCTGGGCGCCGGGGCAGTTGAAAGTCAACTGCCTGTCTGACATCAATCTTCCTTGGGTATGCTACTGTTGGTGGATTACCCGCCACCTGCGAGTAACCCAAAGTACTTAATGGCACGCACCAGGTTCCAAACTCCTAACTCCTTCTACGATACCCACGGGATTAGATAGTTAGTCCTATTGGTGACCGGAACTACATGGCACTCTCACTGTCGATCTTTTACCGACTCTACCAAAACATCAATACTACGAGCAGTTCCTACCTACATACAGCCAAAGTAGATATCTACCCATTTACCAAGCCACATCAAGTACCTAGAAGCCGCAATGATTAACATTATTCCTTAGCAACAGAATAGAGTGTTGGAACATTAATCACTGGCAGAAGAAACTGGCGCCTACAGTGACTCGCGTTTTACCAACTTTCAGATGAGTCCTCGCCTCTAAGGCTTACTATTTGAGTACTTCGTGACTCAACGAATCTGCACCCCAAGTGCCTGTACTTGTGATTTTGTCGGCGGAAATTTAGCTAAAAATGTTTAGCTAAAACACGCACTGCGCACCGGAGGGTTGTATTGAAAAGGGTTGTGTGCCTGGGTTTTGCCCTTGGTATTATAAATATACTTAGAATTGTATTGTATATCTATGTAGGTTACTACACGTTCTATGTACAATTACGTGCTTGATAATGTGATTTTCTTGAGTTATACACCATGATTTTTGGTGGCTAGGAATTGTGAATTGTGTGCACAGAATAGGACGCGAGGCCACGGCACAATTCCACCATTGTGATAGCGTGACCAGGACACCGCACAGCACACGCTCGAGGCGTGCCCTGCGTGGGCCGCTTAGTGGCGGATCCTGGTCGCTCGGATCGGGCAAGATCTCTCTCTGCCAGCAGTAATGTCAGCTATGTTGGCAGAGCACGAAAACTGAAATGCAATGGTCTCCTTCTGTGAGAGCGTCATGCTCCAGAAGTAGACCGCAGAGCGGGATCGGGAGAGGGCAGATCCCGCTCGAAGAAGGAGGAGACGGCGCCGGGGTAACAACCGCCCTGGCGCCTAATTCTCATACGCCTTAACCCCCCCCTGCCGTTGATTTAAGGCGGGATTGGGGAATCTGCGTGCCCACGCCGAGCGACGTGTTGTCATTTTGGGGGCAATTTGGCAATTTTCACCACGCTTGGCACGTGGGCTGGTGACTCTATGGCTACTGTTCGACAAAAGGGACATTGCTGCCCATCCTTCTGGTTTAGAGTCCCTTAGCTGCCTTTTACGACATCCACGCACTCTCATATTCTATTTTACGGCAGTAACGTAAACTCAATCGCATAAGCAGATTGAACCGAGTTCGTAGGGTTAACAAGAATACTAATAATAGAGTTGTTTTTCATTTCACCGGATTCTGTGTTTACCAAAAGGAAATTCACTATAGTAGGTATGTTTCAATTGAATTTAAATTCGAATTACAAGTTCGTTTGCGCTTGAAGAACACATCGTGCATACACTGCGAACGTGAACGCGGCAGCAAAAACAACTTTGTATTACCAAGCCGTTTCCGCTTTCGCGTTTCATCATTCGCGATCAATGGATAGCGTGTTTTGGACCGCAAATAAGTTTGGAAATCGTTATTGAAACGAACTTTGGATAACATCGTGAAACGATTCGTACAAAAGAACATCGGCCAAAATAGACCCACCAGCGGACAAAAGTGAAATGTTTGTGAAAAATATGCGGATATTTATATTTTTGTCTATTTACCGTAATTTGTATATTGCTCAAAACGACGGGATAATGGAGATCATGAAAAAGGAACACGACAAAAGAAATTGAATAAAACTGTATTGCCATTTGAATAAGTTTACCACCATGTGGAAAATGTTATGATATTCTTCTACTATAAAGATGACATATGGAACAGAGACGTGGTCACCCACAATAGGCCTCATAAGAAAGTTCAAGGTCACTCAATGAGCTACGGAGAGAGCTATGCTTAGTATTTCTCTACGAGATCGAATCAGAAATGAGGAAATCCGTAGAAGAACTAAAGTTGTCGACATAGCTGAAAGGATTAGTAAACTGAAGTGGCAGTGGGCAGGGCACATTGCTCGTAGAACTGATGGCCGCTGGGGCACAAAGGTTCTAGAATGGAGACCGCGCACCGGAAAACGCAGCGTGGGACTACCTCTAACGAGGTGGACAGACGACCTAGTGAAGATCTCTGGGAGTCGTTGGATGAGGGCGGCATGTAACCGCTCGTAGTGGAATCTAAGGGGGAGGCCTTTGTTCAGCAGTGGACGTCCTGTGGCTGATATGATGATGATGATGATGATAAATAACTCACGACTTTAAATTAACATTGTGATCTATCTCGTTTTATAAAGCGCAGTTTTGTTATTAAGACACTTTCGCAATAATATTATGATTACGAAGATTATTAAATATACATTTTAAAACAGCAGTTTTAGTTCTTAAATGTGTACTTTATTGATTTCGCAAAATATAGTACCATATAACCTCAAAATCCGTATCTGTACATTGAAATTGAAATATCTTTGAATTCCCACGGCTAATGTTTATTTTAAAGTGTTTATAGTTATTTGCGCATTTTGGTAGTCTTTTGCTTATATTATCGCTCTTGTCCGTCAACCTGTCAAAGTGGGCCTAACTTACTATGGGCGATGGCCAGTGTCCTATACCAGTTAGTGCAAAGGCTTAGTACCACACATCAGCCCGTATACGTCGATTTCCCAATAATATCTACATTGAGCGGCCATATATTGCTATAATCACCACTACTGTCAAGCTGATTGGCAACCGCAGCATGTTCGCACACTTACGGCCGAATACTGAAACGCCCGTTAATATTTAGTCCTCGCTTTAAACTTGACCCACTCCATTTCCTACCGTAAACCGGTTTCTCGAAAGTTAAATCAGGACTTGATATTAAATGGCGTTACAGTATTTCTCATCTTTGGTCTGGATTCTGAGTCTTTTGGCCATGTACCCATACAATAATTTTGTGTTGCCAGTTTATTGCAATTTGTATGTTTGTTTTTGTGTTTCTTATAAATGTTATGTGCTTAATTTTAGTTGTGTGCGTCGTTATTGGTGTTTTTTTGTTTTTTTACTATACGTTGCTCCATACTAGGGTTCTTCTTGTGTCGTGGGTGCGTTTACAGATATTATTTCCATATACAATACACCCAGACCCGGAACAACTGCCTGCAGATCATACAAATATTTGTTCCGTGCGACCCACGACCCGGAGCGCAGCAGCCGACTGTATCAGCCACTGCACCAACCGTGCCGTCAAAAGTCAAAGTGGTGGTCTATCCTCCGCTGGGAACCACACGGAACATCCATACATGTCAAATAATTTGTAATTCCTCAAACCAAAACCATTACTCCAATTGCACTTATACCTTAGACAAAAGCACTAACATTTATCGAATTAATGCTTAATACGTGATGCTGGTACGTACAACTTGCTAGAACTTGCCTAGACGTCCCAAACTTTATATAGAATGTCTGAATGCACCTAAGCGTAAGTACGAGCTGAAGTTAAGTCCAAGTTAAAGTAGTTGGATGTGCTAATTACACGTTGAAACGTTTTAGGTGTGTTGATGTTGGGGGTGACAAGTAATAGAATAAATATATAAGGGCTATAAAATGAACGACGCCTATCACCTTAGTCACCCTGTGACCACGAACCCTGCGAGGTGTTCGAAACGTCAGGAAAAACAAAAATGTATAATATACGCGATGTAATCAGTTTAAAAGTGTTTTATTATGAGTAATAATCGCGACAACCTAAGACATTACTTCTTTTCCTTATTTAATTTTTATTTTACCAGGCTCCACTCAGCTCGAGCAGGACTACAGGTCCTCGTATGATCATACTAGAGCTACTACATGTGCCACGCCTATATATATTTGACAGCACGGCTGGTGCAGTGGCTGATACAGTCGGCTGCGTTGTTTCGGGTCTGGGTGTATCGTGTGTGGAATTTGTGTTTGTAAACGCACCCACGACACAGGATAAATCCTAGTGTGGGGCAACGTTTAAAAAAAAAATGGGCACATCTCGGAGAGGGTAACTGTAAACCGGTCACCCCCGGGGGGGATTGTAAGGGATCCCCCGAAGCGTCCCGAGCGCTGTGCTAGGCGCACATGGACACGAACCACCGGAGTGGTCATCTTCGCCACCGATGGGGCGCTTCAAGAACTTGAAAAATCTCCAATGGTATACACAGTCTGTATTGTGTTTAACTATCATACGTGTACATAAACAAGCCACCTAATAGTTAACCCGTGAAACAGCTCCGACCATACTACAACATTTCCATCTACTGACTTAAACATTCACGATTCACGGGAACACAGCCCCCACTATTTACCTTCCACAAACACACATGGAATTGAAATTCCTGGGACCCATCAAAACCCTCAGAAATTCACTCACTAAAGCAAAACAATTGGCAATACAGACGAAAACTAATTTCGCAAATAATATTCTGGAACCGTCCTTTTGTAGTATGATCCTCTTACTGTAATCTCCTTGTGGACTTTCCTTCAATTGTGCACGGAACTATACCGCATTAGTACAGTCGACTTCAAAAAGATGTTATAGATTTTTGGCTTTTTGCAATTTCATATCAGTGGTTTTCTCTAAGCTACATAACATGTATGAATTAGAATTAGAATTTGATTATTTGTAAACATAGGTACAAGGGTTGGTTTAATAATTATAAATGTATTCGTCCATCTATGTTTTGCCATGAAGCGTACAAATACATATTATAGATGTATTATAATTGTAGCATCATTCATTTACAACACGGCACTGAAAATTTCGGGAATCAAGGAAGTGACACAACATTGCTATTTAAAAATGTATTTATTGCTTTTCGAAGTATTCTCCGCGAAATTTGACATATTTTTCCATACCATGGAACTAATCATTGAAGCAACCATTTCATTCGGAAGTTGGGGTCTCCAAAATGGCCGTTTTGTAGGCGTCCACAGCTTCTTTAGGTGATGAAAATCTCTGTCCACGCAATTTATTCTTTATTTTAGGGAAAGTATAGAAATCATTAGGGCTTAGGTCGGGGCTGTACGGCGGATGGTCTAATAATTCTATGTTTTCTTGCTCTAAAAACTCTTTTGTTCTGTGCGCGGTGTGAGAACTCGCATTGTCGTGATGGAGGATGATGCGGCGGTTGCAGTTCTCTCTACGGAGTTCAGAAACAACCTGTGGCAAACAAGTGCTAGCATACCATTCTGCATTAACCGTTCTTTGTCCCTCAAGAGGAATAGTCGTAACATGGCCGGTTTTGGAGACAAACGTGGCCACCATTTTTTTTGCAACACTCCGTGAACGAACAATTTTTGTTGGCTTTAACTCATTTTCGAACACCCAAACTCGTGACTGGTTTTTTGTTTCGGGTTCGTACGCATATATTCAGGATTCGTCACCTGATACGATGTTGTATACAGCATTTGAGGATCCTGCGTGGAATCTTTCGAGAGTTCTGACGCACCAAGTAACGCGAGCCGCTTTTTGCTCTTCACATAGCAAATGCGGTATCCATCGGGAAAACAACTTTTTTACACCTAATTGTTCATGCAAGATTATTTGTATTTGACTCATGCCAATGTCTAAAGTTGCCTGAATTTTGCGGTATGTCACATGTCGATCTTCCTCAATCAGCTTACGCACAGCATCAACGTTTTCTTGGGTGACTGCAGTTTTTGGACGACCTTGACGAGGATCATCACTAAGCTTGACACGTCCACGTTGAAATTCAGCAAACCAGCGATAAATTGTGGTTTTGGATGGGGCTTCATCACCAAATGCAGAAATCATCCGGTCAACACACTGTTTTTGTGTTAAACCACTTCGAAAGTCGTAATAAATCATCGCTCTTGAATTTTCTCGAGTCAATTCCATTTTCTCAACGACTAAACAAGTTGGACAAAACCTTGTGACAAGACCGTGAATATTTTTTTAAATAAATAAATGGTATTCGATTTGTAAAACCAAGGAGTTTTCAATTAAAAAGATTTTAATATGACAGGAACAGTGGAAATATTCCATTCCCGATACTTTTAGTGCAGCCTATGTAGATATTACTAGAAACTATCACACTAAAAAAATAATTAATAAAAATAGGTAACAAACAGAATGTCAGGAATGTTATATTGTTTATTTTAATAAATCGGACGTAATAAGTGGCCCTACTGTAACATTATTGGTACTATAACACTATTCATTAGATGTGTAGTATGATTTATTAAGAAGAAAGTCATGCAGTCGGTAATTTGTTATATATTTTAGGTGCCATGCCTAAGAAATTGATATTAAATACTGCTTTACGGTGTGGTTTTTATACGTATTTTATATTTATGTCGCACATTTGTAAGTGTATCAAAATAAATGAAAATTACTTTTTACAAAGATGGCTACCTCATATATATAAAGAGAGGTTAGAGTTAACAGCTGAAGATTTTGAAAGTATGGCTTACAACTGTCGGTGCTTTGAAGACCACATATTGCCCCTACGCACTTTTTTGGGCTTTGAACGCAAGTTCCCTGTTTGGAGAGTTGCCACCAATATATGAGTCCGTATCGCAAATTGGACGAAACATATGCATGGTATGCTGTTACTAATGCTGATTGATTGACGACTTTAGATAGGTTATAGAGAGCATAGGAATATTGACTTAGTTTTTTGCATACTTTATCAATGTGCGTTTTCCAGTTCATACTTTTATCCAACCACATACCTAAGAACTTTGTATTGTCTGTTTCCAGAATTATTTTTTCACCGTACCGTATATTAGGTTTTAAAATATTAGTTCTTTGTTAGAATGATAATAATTTTGTCTTGTCCAAGTTGATTTTAAGGTTGTTTAACTCTAGACTATCATTTATTTATTTTTCAAGAGATACATCGTTTTTACCATTAAATAAAATTGTACTGTCATCGGCAAATGAAATCATGGGGTATTTGATAATTTTGGGCATGTCATTAATATATTAATTAAATAATAACGGCGCGAGGACGCTCCCTTGAGGCACCCCAATGAAATTGAAGTAAATGTTATAGTCTTTAACTTAATAACTTTTGAAATCTGTAGCTACGCCTGTCATTTTCATCATCCTGTGACCACGAACGCTGCAAGTGCTCGAACGTCAGGAATAACAAAAATCTACGCGATAGGATCCGTTTAAAAGTGTTTCATTACTTAATGTTATGTTTTCTAGTTGGGTCAACAGCGGGTAATTTAAATCTGCCATTAATAAAATTCAAAATATTTCATAATTATTTGGTACACATACAAATCAAGCTAGATATACTAGTTTAAGCTGATCCTAAGAAATATACAATACGATATAAGCTTATACTGGAAATGTAGCCGTACTACATTTGCGAAAATATTGAAATACTTTGTGTATAAAGTACATAAGATAAGATAATTTTATTTTTTATTTTGGGATTTTCTTCTTTATACACATGATTTATATTAATATAGTACTACTCAATCTCCTAACGCTGGATGTCGTAAAAGCCGACTAAGGGACTAAACCTGAGGGACGAGCAGCAGTCCCTTCTGTGGAATAGTACATATACTGCGCTCACCAACCCGCCTGCCAAGCATGGTGAGTATTGGCAAACACCCCCCTAAATGACGACACATTTGTGGAAATCTTTGGGGGAGGCCTTTGTTCAGCAGTGGATGTATAAATGGCTGATATGATGACACATGATTTCAGGAACCCAGCCCCTCGTAATGACTGTTATTCTAACTGCATCACATATCCAAACTGAGGGTTGTTGTTTTTGGACAAACAAATTAATTGTTTTGTGGTGTTTCTTTTTTGCGGCTGTTTTGTTTTTTGTGTGATATTGAAAGGACGCAATTCTTGTAAAACTTCGCTGGCTAACAATATTTTAATAACCTTTGTTTGAATATGAAAGGAAAAGGTAGGTATGAACTGTTTTCGTCGAGGCCATCCTGCCGCTCTTCGGAGCCTGGCTCAAAAGGAGCGAGCGCGTTACCTACCGTCTGACGCAGGTGTTCACCGGTCACGGTTGTTTCGGTGCATACCTGCACAGAATAGGACGCGAGGTTACGGCACAGTGCCACCATTGTGGAAGCGACCAGGATACCGCACAGCACACGCTCGAGGAGTGCCCTGCGTGGGCGGCCGAGCGGCGGATCCTGGTCGACCAGATCGGGCAAGATCTCTCTCTGCCGGCAGTAGTGTCGGCTATGTTGGCAGAGCGTGAAAATTGGAGTGCAGTGGTCTCCTTCTGCGAGAGCGTCATGCTGCAGAAGGAGACTGCAGAGCGGGATCGGGAGAGGGCTGATCCCGCACGGAGAAGGACGAGACGGCGCCGGGGCAACAACCGTCCCGGCTCCCAAGTCCAACACGCCTGAGCCCCCTGCCGCCAATTGGTGGGGGGCCTCGGGGGTCGCGGGTGCGCAGATTGGGGAGTCTGCGTGCTCACACCGAGCGACCCCCGGGAAGACGGTGGCGCGCACGTGGTCACGTGCCGCCGTGTGCGCAGCACAGCGCAAAGCGAGGCTTGGGGGGATCCTTTACAATCCTCCCAGAGAAGTGCCTGAGGGGGCGACCTTTTTACAGTCGCCTTCTCTCCGCTAGAGGGGGTGACCGCTTTACAGTCATCCCCTCCGTGATGTGCCTAAAGGCGTGGCACCAATGGGCGGCTCTAGTGTGATCTTACGAGGACCTGGAGCCTCCCTTCGGTGCCGAAGATGGCCGCTCCAGTGGTTTTAGCCGGTAGGAGTCCGGCATACCCCTTCGCCCTTCCCCGGGGTGAAGGAAGTTCCATGTAGAATTTCCACTGAACATCAATAAAAAAAAAAAAGGTATGAACTGTTTATTTGTTTCGAGTAAACTGAAATAGCAGGGGGCGGACGTTTTGGCAGGTTCATTAGTTCGTTTTAAAGTTACTTATTTTGGGACTAAAAATATGTTCATCTAGTAGGTACATACAAAGACCGCTTTACAGTCACCCGCTCAGAGATGAGCCTATAGGCGTAGCACCAGTCGGCGGCTCTAGTGTGATACGAGCACCTGGAGCCCCCATCAGGTGCCGAAGATGACCGCCCCAGTGATTTTAGCCAGTAGGAGTCCAGCAAGTATTTTTACGATCTGCAGGTAGTTTTTCCGGGTCTGGGTGTATTGTGTGTGGAATTTGTGTTTGTAAACGCACCCACGACACAGGAGAAATCCTAGTGTGGGGCAACGTAAAAAAAAGACACAAAGACACATATAAAGTACAATATACGTGTTTATTGTTGAGGTTGCATTCATTTCCATGTTTCTCACGGCAAAGAATAGACAACCGCGCTCCACCCATGGGTGACGTAAAATGCGAATATGGGTTAAAATCAAGAAGATGACCAGCAGCATCCTCACTATATACCAATTCGCCTGCCAAGCGTGGTGATTATGGCAATATTATTCTATTAGACCGCTCATCATCATTGGCGTATGTTCGTTCGGACGTTTACAGGCCGATGTGTGTGTAATCATAGTAAAGTAAGTAGATTCCTTGGCGCATTTTCTGACTTGGACCAAATGTTTTATAGAATTTGTACCTTTTTGGAAGAGTATTGGGTATATATATATTTTAAATGTACGCTACATTTAACAAAACGAAGCATTCAAAACATACAATTTGCACAATGTAATTGTCACGCAAGCCCCATTTAAACTTAAGTAACAATTTTATCGCGTATTTTTATTTCCGATTTCACTCAGCCAGATTTGATTTTTTCTCTATCGTGATCTGATTTTCACATTCACAGCCGTCTTGCGATCGAACCGACTTATATGTAGATACTAGCTAGATACTTGCGTAAATATGTGTTTATCTTTAACTCATTGTGTGTCGCAAAACGAGTCACAATTAAAAATATATTGTGTCTACACGGCCGCCGGCAATTGACACGCAAGAGGTTTAACGTCGTAAGATTTATACTTTTTCGCACTAAACTTTCGAAGGTCTCGGCCCACTACACCGGTCCATACTATGAACGTGCTATGAATGTATAAGGCACGAAAAGAATACGACAGACTCTGCTACGCCCACTAGAATCAACAACGTAAACTTGAATCGTCATGTATTCGCTAAGGGTCCGGTGTTTTTTTTGACGTTATGAAGTATGATTTGTCCTGTGTCGTGGGTGCGTGCAGATCGTAAAAATATTTGTTCCGTGCGGGAATCGAACCCGCCCGGTGCGCAGCAGCTAACTGTATCAGTCACTGTACCAACCAGTTTTGGTTGGTGTCGGAAGGTGTGGTGAGCATTGTTTCAAATTAAGTTATAAAATTTTACACGTGCCGATACGGTCATGGTATACATAATCAGCCGTTTACTATACCACTGCTGGGCAAAGGCCTTATCTAACGATGCGAAAGGTCAAGGCTTAGTCAAACAAGCTGGCCTAGTGCGAGTTGGCGGACTATGCAAACCATTAAAAACATTTTGGAGCTCTCTCAAGTGCACACCTGAGAGAGCTCCAAAATGGTTTCCTCACGTTGTTTTCCTTCACCGTTAACGCAAGTGCATATTTTGAAATTGGCATCATGTTCTCATATTCGCAAAATAAACGATTGATTGATCGATACATTTTTTTCTTTTTTTAAAATCTTTACCCCACACTAGGATTTCTCCTGTGCCGTGGGTGCGTTTACAGACACAAATTCCACACACAACACACCCAGACCCGGAACAACTACCTGCAGATCATACAAC
Source organism: Diloba caeruleocephala (assembly GCA_947459985.1). Classification (NCBI taxonomy): domain Eukaryota; kingdom Metazoa; phylum Arthropoda; class Insecta; order Lepidoptera; family Noctuidae; genus Diloba; species Diloba caeruleocephala. Next base: position 2,435,580 of record OX381608.1, read on the forward strand.
TATTTGTTCCGTGCGGGAATCGAACCCACGACGCGGTGCGCAGCAGCCGGCTGTGTCAGCCACTGCCCCAACCGTGCCGTCTATTTGTCTTAGATTGTGAGAAGAGTTATCAGCTGAAGAGTTATTTAAGCAGCCAGTGTGTGTGAATTGGGTGTGAAATCATAACCTTTCTTACGAGCCGGTAAACATTGTTCTGAAACCCCATCGTATTAAATTAAGCATCAATCAGTCCAAAGAAAATAATCACGCGAAACTGCTGCAGTATCGCCCGGTGACGTTGACCCTAAAACTGCTCGTATAATAACGGCGTGACGTATTATATAACACGTGTTCTTGTCACGGTGAGGCCACATTTATCACGCTGGCGATAATCTGCCGCGCACAGCCCAACTCAGTTTGTTTAGCCCAACACATGTATCACAAAATTATATGGTCACGCTATCTATAATAATACCTTTCTGTGTACCCTTTGTGTGTGAAATGAGATTTTTATCACGCTGACTGTCTCTTTGTATGTAAATTTGTAGTGTTTTTCGATTAAAACCGTGTCCGATATGGATTTTTGTGATGACCATTTTTTGTACCGGGTTCGTTTATTAGTACCTAGCCTGTTATTTATGAATAACGTTTGTGATAAATTTACAACATATTTATTTTATAATTGATCATCACCATTCCGGCCTAATTAAAGTCCACTGCTGGACACAGGCCTCCGCCAAAGATCACCATAACAACCTATATGGGTGCGTTGTGGGCTCATTGGGGGGTTTTGCCATAATCGCCACGTTTGGCAGACGGGTTGGCGATCGCAGTTGAGTTGTTAATGTACTCGAAGGACGCTGCTGCCCATGCTTCGGCTGATTCCTTACTCGACTTTTACGATACCCTTGGGAGGAGATGGAGTGGTGATATTCTGAGCCGGCACCACACGGCATATGATAATATTTATAATTACCTGAGTTAGAATTATACATCAATTAATAGAAAAACGCTTGAAACCACTCGCAAAATCAGTATGGTCACTTTGCATACCCCTGAGGCTCAGTTCACCCTACAAGGACATAGTCAGTAAATCATTTAATGGGAAACACATCTATAGAGTTCGCTATTATATCCTGTGCTTAGGATTAACGATATTTCTTTAGTAGTCTAGTGAATTTGGTAGCAGGTGGGAAGGCCCCGGCTTTCCCAGGTTTGCCAGTATACCTCGTATTTGTAAAACTCTATCCGTGTAACGTTTTTGCCCAATATGCGTATTTTGCCGTCCATTAAGTTGGAGACAGCTTCCAATTCCGCCCTACAAAGGTCACCATCACCCTCATACCAGCGGAAGGATGTCCACTGATTTCCACAAAGACCGCTTCATGACACCCGCATACTATCTTACCTTTTTTTTTTTGACTTTTTTTGACTGTAAGGCGGTCACCCCCCCAGGGGGATTGTAAAGGATCCCCCAGTGCGTCTCACGGCAGCGCGTGACCACATGCGTGCTACCGTCTTCTCTTGGGTCGCTTGGTGTGGGCACGCAGATTATACTATCTTACCTACAGCACAACAAATATATAATGATAAATCGCTCCAGTTGCGATCAGACCAATTGTTTAACCTTTGTTTACATATGTACCAATCTAACTCCTGTACAATGGAGGCACCACGCATAGCTATCTATCGATCAAATAAATATCAAGTCATGGCATTGAGTTAACGATAGTACCTTCCTGTTTAACCCATAGAGCACGACAGGCGTAATGATTGTGTACATATGTATAGACATCCCTATGGATGTATATACATATGTACACATGTATACAAAAGTGCAAATCACGCTGTACAGAGTTCCCTTTATTTCCATGATTAATATCAACGAGGCAACTCCGTGTTTGAGCGTACGGTATTTTTCATGCCAAAGCATTTATGATTGTGGAGTGCTAGTGGTGCTGTGCGCGAGTGTACCTTTGTATCCAAGCATTTGTATGGTCGTAATGGTTTTGTTCATGATATGAGGAGACACTAGATGGTAATCGAAGCTTTTAATTATATTATAAACCAGCTGGGACCCGCGGTTTCACCCGCCGTTTAGTTTAAAAGAAATTGGATTATTTATAAATAATTTAGACAGTTGACATGTATAAAGTATATATATTGGATTACAAGGGTTTTAATTGCTATTGCGGAACTCCAATTAATTTGCCTAAATAAAAGTAGCTTAAGCTATTCCTTATAACATCAGCTATCTGCCAGGAAAAGCCCCGTAAAATTGGTTTAGCCATTTCGGAGAACAGCGGGAACAAACAGAGAGATAAACAGACCGACAGCCAGACAGACAAAAAAATTTAAATGGATTTTTTGTTGTAGGTACCATATAAACTTTCATATGCATTTAGTAAAAAGCTTTTATTTTGATATTATAAACAGACACTTCAATTTTATTTATTTGTATAGATTATTAATTTTAAACAAATTTTAATGCATTGATAATTTCAATATTTGAGTGCTTTAGAGAAGGTCAGTGGTAGGTAACTTCGCGTAAAATCAAGAGGTTACTATAGTAGTGATAGAAACTTTGCATGATCAGAAGAAACATAGAGTGGAACCTGGATATAAGCCAGGTAACAACACAACAGGCTGACTGGATACGTGAGTCAATGTAGTCCGGATTACGAATATAGCACCACTCTCCTTCAGTAGATGTCTTAAAATGCGACTAAGGGAATCTAAATCCGAGGAATGGGCAGCAGCGTCCAAATCATTATCCAACACCATTGGTAGAATATCGCATCACACAATTTGATTTCATTATTGATCGTTATTATTGTTTAGACACAGGAATATTCTTGGGTAGCATTGCATATTATGGACAGGCATGACGCTTATCACCAAGCGAATGACTTACTCGTCTTGTCCCCATGTAGTATGAAAAAGTGTAATTTCCTCGATATTCAATCTTTTCTAAGTTGATAACTTGATAATTACAACACACAAACACACGATTATGTAAAGACGTAATCTCGCCAATAGACGTCACTGACAACAGTCCAAGATGGCGGAACGCGTGACGTAACTACTCGAGAGTAGCTTAATGATGCACTGCGCTAGACACCGACGGGTAACGCAGTTTGTAATGCAAACAACAATACTCATGTTAGCTTAGCGTAGTGCTTAGTGCGACTTGGTAATTTTGTCTCCCTCACACGGAGATAAACAGACAATGTGCAGCTACGTACCTATATAAATACATACGAACTTAAACTGTCAAATAGTCAACTTTATCAAGGTAAGATGAACTAAAACTTATCATTACTAACTTTGTAAGGAATAGGTATGTAAAAGACGAAAAAAAAGTCTACCTATGAATTTCTTTTGGCATTTCTTCTCAGAGGTTGTCACGTAGCCAAATGCCCTCAGTTGTTTCAATATGACGTGTAAAAGTGCCTGTTAGGACCTAATTACTGATTAGATGATTCTATTAATAGCCTAAAGTTACCATTTGATAAATTAGCCCACCTACGGCTAAAACCACCGGAGTTCGACGGCATCTTCGGCACCGTAGGGAGACTCCAGGAACTCAAAACATCTTCATCTAGAGCCACCCATTGGTGCCACGCCTTTAGGCAGATCTCGGAGGGGATGACTGTAAAGTGGTCACCCCCTCTAGCGTAGGGAAGGCGACTGTAAAGAGGCCACCTTCCCAGACACTTCTCGGGGGGGATTGTAAAGGATTCACCCGAAACCTCGCTTTGCGCTATGCTGCGCACACGGCGGCACGTGTCCATATGCGCACAGCCATCATCCCGGAGGTCGCTTGGTATGAGTACGCAGGTTTCCCTCTAGGCGCACTCACGACTACCAAGGCCCCCGTCATATAAATACGACAGGGGGCTCAGGCTCCTTCTCCGAGCGGGGTCGGCCCTCTCCCGGTCCTGTTCAGCGACCTCCTTCTGGAGCATGACGCTCTCACAGAAGGAGACCACCGCACTCCAATTTTCATGCTCTGCCAGTTAGCCGACACTACTACTGGCAGAGAGAGATCTTGCCCGATCTGGCCTACAAAATGAGAGCGCGCGCCTGCATTTGTAAGATTATGTGTTAAAACTTCATACCGGTAACAAAATTTCATATTTCATGGTCGCATTGATATCATTAGAGATAAATTGTTGATATTTTGGTGATTATTCTTTAAATTAATGTTATTAAAATGTTAATGATTGATTAGATTCGTCTGTAATCTCTTTTATTTAAGAAATTATTTTCCAAACCGTTTACACTATTATATTCTGTTCTCGTCATGAGTTCGTGTGTACTATGCTGGTGTACCTATACAGATAATCGTTCAAAATCGGGCACTTTCACAGGTGGATTTAACTCCTGCATCGTTTAAATTTATATTCAAGTCTAACTATGTAGATTAGCCATTAATCTAGTGTATATAGAAATATACGTATGTATTTGACGACTAGACCTCTACAAATCTAAGAAATAAATTATGACAGCTGTCTGGTCTAATCTGGGAACTATAATTAATCAAACACACGCACACACCCACACCCACATATATCCACACACACACATGCACGGCTGTCAAAAATGCATAATTTACTAAAACATTATATTTACAAAACAAATTCACAAACATCACTAAACGTGATAATATAGACACGTGGTCCAGATAAATGGGCGACTGCCATGATTGTTTTAAAACTTTCAAGGGACTTAGTAATACTAACTCAAACTCAAAATGTTTATTGCAAACTAAATGTACATAATTATTGGTTTTACATATATTATTAATGGTACTTAAGACTTGGAGCCTTTTTCAAGCATTGCAATATAGAGGGATATATTACAGTTCCAACAAATTATAATTATTAATACAGTATTAAATTAGATTAAATTGTAATCAATAATGAATTAGAATTAAACACAATATAAAATGACAGTATGCTACCTCACATATACACAACATAATCTACATACATAGTTCAACCATAAAATAAATTGATAAGGTACTGAAATATAATCCGAAATATTAATGAACTCAATTTTTGAACGTTTATCCATATATGAAAGCACAATACAGCCTGAACCCATGATTTTAACATTAACACCTCTCTTCAATAGCCTTGACAATTTCTGAGCCATCAACTATACTCAACGTTTTACAGTATTCTTCCAAACGTCTCACGACCCGTGTTCGTTGAGACAATAATGTCTAATGACGTAACTGGAGTACCCTAATGATTTCGGGATGCGGGCTTCGCTGGGTAACGTAGTTTGCTAAGCAAACAACTGGGTTCACCTGGCTATCAAATTTATAGAAGGTTCATGCGAATTTTATTTTCCTGAAATTTAGATAGATGTTTAAAATATTATGTTCCTTATAATAATATACTATACTAGCTGCCTGCCCCAGCTCCCCATAGGCAGCGACATATAGGCGTGGCACCAGTGGGCGGCTCTAGTGTGATCATACGAGGACCTGGAGCCTCCCTTAAGTGCCGAAGATGACCGCCCCAGTGGTTTTAGCCGGTAGGAGTCCGGCATACCCCTTCACCCTTCCCGAGGGCGAAGGAAGTTCATGAGGAATTTCCACTGGGCATCAATAAAAAAAAAAGGCAACGACATATGAAACCAATTGAAGCGCCAGCTGCCGGGTCCAATTATGAATCCAAGCCATTCAGGGTTGGTACCCTGGATGGCTTTGCACAAACATACACAAATCAATTTATTAATTTCGGTTTAGGAGTTCAGTGACACACACGTACAGAAAAATTATATATATCGTATAAGATACATACATTTTTTATTTTAAAAAACGGCGTCCCACACTTTTGTTTCTCTTGTGTCGTGGGCACAGTTTACAGACATAAATCTCACACGCACAAACACCCAGACCCGAAACAACTATCTGCACATCATGCAAATATTTGGTCTGTGCCGGGATCGCACCCCCGATACGTAGCGCGGAAAGCCAATTGCTTAGCCACTGCGACAATCAGACCATGATCTACCCATTATTGTCCCACTGCTGGTCGCTGGCCTTTTCTCATGATGCTCACAATGTTGTGTGTAGGCCAGCGTAGTGGGCCCTCGAGTTATGGCGCGAGCGGCTTATGCTGCCACAGTACGCGCAAAAGCGCGTCGTCGAGGCTGTCTTGCCGCTCTTCGGAGCCTGGCTCCAAAGGAGCGAGCGCGTCACATTCCGCCTGACGCAGGTATTCACCGGACACGGTTGTTTCGGTGCGTACTTGCACAGGATAGGACGCGAGGTCACGGCACAGTGCCACCACTGTGGAGACGATCAGGATACCGCACAGCACACGCTCGGAGAGTGCCCTGCGTGGACTGCCGAGCGGCGGATCCTGGTCGATCGGATCGGGCAAGATCTCTCTTTGCCAGCAGTAGTGTCGGCTATGCTGGCAGAGCATGAAAATTGGAGTGCTGTGGTCTCCTTCTGTGAGAACGTAATGCTCCAGAAGGAGGTCGCAGAGCGGAGGAGGAGGACACGGGGCCGGGGTAACAACCACCGCGGTGCCCGTGTCCAACACGCCTGAGCCCCCTGTCGTCTTTATATGGCGGGGGGCCTTGGGGGTCACGAGCGCGCTTATTGGGAAATTTGCGTGCTCATACCGAGTGACCCCCGGGAAGACAGCGGTGCGCATGTGGTCACGTACCGCTGTGTGCGCAGCACAGCGCATAGTGAGGCCTCGGGGGAATCTTTTACAATCCCCTCGAGAGATGCCTGGGGGGTGGCCTCTTTACAGTCGCCTTCCCTCCACTAGAGGGGATGACCACTTTACAGTCATCCCCTCCGAGATGTGCCTAAAGGCGTGGCACCAATGGGTGGCTCTAGATGGAGATCTTTCGAGTTCCTGGAGCCTCCCTTCGGTGCTGACGATGATCACTCCGGTGGTTTTAGCCGGTAGGAGTCCGGCATGCCCCTTCGCCCTTTCCCGGGGTGAAGGAAGTACATGAGGTATTTCCACCGGATCAATAAAAAAAAAAAAGGCCAGCGTAGTGGACTAAGGCCAAACCTTTTTCATCGTGGGAAAAGGCCCTTGCCGAGCAATGGCCTGATTATGTGAGATAAATATTCAAACGTACTTCCACATTAATAACATCGAGTAATTCAATATGCCCTTGCAATGTTATTATTTAAGGTTTTATTGCTTCGAGTAGTAAAAGCATTCTTTTATTAATTATATACTTATTCTGTACGAGAATGCATTGATATTGCGACGTGACCCCTTACTTAATCTTACACATAAATTTAATCGAAGACACAGTGATCATCATCATCATCATCATTATATCAACCACAGGATGTCTACTGCTGAACAAAGGCCTCCCCCTTAGATTTTCACACAACGGTGTGACCGTCCCACGCTGCGTTTTCCGGTGCGCGGTCTCCATTCGAGAACCTTTGTGCCCCAACGGCCATCAGTTCTACGAGCTATGTGCCCCGCCCATTGCTACTTCAGTTTACTAATCGTTTCAGCTATGTCGGCAACTTTAATTCTTCCACGGATCTCTTCATAACTGATTCGATTGCGTAGAGAAATACCAAATATAGCCCTCTCCATAGACCGCTGTGTGACTTTGAGCTTCCTTATGAGGCCCACAGTGAGTGACCACATCTCTGTTCCATATGTCATAACTAGTAACACACACTGGTTAAAGACTTTCGTCTTAAGGCATTGCGGTATTGTTGTCAAAAAGACGTTGCAAAGTTTCCCGAACGCTGCCCAGCAGAGTCGGATTCGACGACTGACCTCTGTCTGGAATTTGGACCTACCTAACTGGCCAGTAGACGCAGTATCGTTTATTTAATTCAATTATTTATTGCATTTCATAAGTAAAGTTACAAACAGATGGTAGGTTTAAATCTATGGATAAATAATGGACCCTGTTGGGCACAGCATAGTTTTAGTAGGAGAGAGGAAGTATGCAAGTTACTTTTACATAAGCTTACATGAAATACAGATACAATACCAATATAAACAAAAATATCCAAAATTATTTACTCAGAAATGAAACCGTGCACAAAATTTTACATCTACCCAGATAAAGTCAATCTATCCGATGGTATCATCTATATTCGTAGCGGCGTAGCTCAGCGTAGCACCTCGTAGCATCGTAACCCTCTACGTAATGAATGGGGTGCCTCTATCGAGACCAATCGACAGTGCTCTGGAATCAGTAGAGGTTCAATTTCTTTGTTGAAAATTGGAATCCGTTTGTATTGACGTCATTGGCGAATGGTGAGATCAATATAAAACATCTGGTTTTAGGTGTCGGTTGGCTGTCACGGTGTCTTCCAAATTCAAAAAGCACTAATGATGATATTGTATTGTGGTCCAAAATATTTTTCGAGGAGTTCTAATCATTTAAACCAATTTTTATTGAGTCATTTGATAGGATAAAACTTGTAGTTACTAACATAGTAATTAAACACGAGGTTATTAAAAATTCAAAATGCTAATATTTTTATTGAACTTCAGACCTCTATCCTAAAAGTATAATTTAGTATCTCTAAATGTTTTAAGTACTCCACTTACAGATACCAGAATATAGTTCACCATTAATGGAATTAGGTCCGTTATGACAACAAGGACAACCCGTTCAGTTGTCAACCCTGTGCTTTAAGAACCAGATTTTGTATCTTCTCTCTTTTAAAATCATCTAGGATAAATAAATAATATTAGGCACCTAATTCAATTTTAACATAAACGTATACGTATCTGATTTCTGAGAATGGGTACATAATCGTTTTCTGAGAATCAAAATGTTCAAGGTATTTTAAAATAATTTTCCATCTGCCTAACATAACATTATATGATGAGATTATAAATCAGACATCCCAATTAATAACAAATAACTACCTGAAACGTATTCCATGAATCACAATAAAAAACATGGTTTAATCCAAAGCTTTCTTTACGCAGCCAACCCATCCAGTCTCTACAGATCTTAATCTATCAATTATCTAGATTCAATGATAGTACCTAACACCCAACTATCAAAGACCTTCCTCTACCCTCCAGTCCCACTGAAACAGGCGCCAGAGGATGAGACGTAATGAAGTTTGAAAGACCAAGATATGCTGGCGATATCGTATCCTTTCTCGTGCAATGAGACGAGTTTCTTTGTAAAGATGGGCCATTGTACCGGTCTATTGTTTCATGGCTGTGATTTGTGGATTTTGATAAGCCCCTCACTGACAGTGTGTTCGCAATTGTCAGTTGGAATTGATTTTAATTACGATGATTTGAGAGTTGGCTTCATTTGCACTCGTTTTGGTTTCATTGGTGAGGAATGGAGATAAGTAAACGAGGTGGAATTTTGTTGAGTGGTGACTGTTTAGATTAATGATAGAGACTTCGTGAACTTAAGTTGAGTCAATATTATTTTCTTTTAGCGTTATAGTTCTTTTTGTTCTTGGGGTATGAAACACATTCAATATTTTATTTTATTTCAATCCCCTATGGATTATATAAAGACATTGGAGCACAAAGGCGCAGGTTTTTTTATTTATTCTATATCACAGCCCAATGACCGTTACATTCATACAAATTAATCAAGATAACCACTAATGTGACACACCTGTTTAATTTTTTTTTCCTTTTTTAAGCTTACTATTTTATTTCCGCTTTTTTGTACGGCTAGCCATATACTCTGTACCCTAATTGGGAAGGAACTGACTCCTAAAACACAGGTATGACCTAATTTGGGAGTTAGGGACTAATCTAAATTGCTAATTGGAAGTCAATAAATGATTTATTTATTATTTATTCAACTTGACCTCACCTGGTGGTAAGCTTCACGCCTACTTATAACAAGTAAAATGCTACCCAGGACTACGCCTGCAACTACCTGCACCACTAGCTGCAGTGCTCTTCTAAATAGAGCACAGTAATATCTAAAGTTTAAACACTGCTGCCTAGCGGCGAATATCTGGCACTGGGGTAGTACCTATCTAGCCGACCTCTTGCAATAAGAGCCCTACTAACAGTGAAATGATTTAAAAATAAATGTCGCCCAACTGCTATAGAAGAGATAAGTTGTAACTTTGAAGTGGAGAAATTACATAATAATTGGTGTATATCTTAAACACATATATGAAGTGCAAATAAAATAACAAGATGATAAAATAATACAGTATACATACAGTGCAGTGTATTGCTGGTAACTCTTACTAACATAGTTCTTATTTGATGCTGGACAAAATCCCTTCCAATTTTTAATCCAGCTCCAAATATATTGATTGCTATTATATACTTATTAATTGTTGCGCCGTTTCTTCTCCCCAGCTTAAACATTAAGCGGTGAAGAGTAGGCTTACGGGATCCTGTCTAACGTTGACGTTCAAATAGAACTTCTTTTTCGAATAAATTATCGTTTCATTACATTACACATCAGTCCGTAAATGTCCACCGCTGAACATAAGCCTCCCACTGATATCTATAATGAGCGGTCATAGGGAGATAGACTGCCAGACAGCCAGCGAGACAATATATTTTTAATTGTGTCTGGCTTTATAACAGTTAATGAGTTATTGACGGCATGGTTGGTGCAGTGGCTGATACAGTCGGCTGCTGTGCTCCGGGTCATGGGTTCGATTCCCGCACGGAACAAATATTTGTATGATCTGCAGGTAGTTGTTCTGGGTCTGGGTGATGGTATGTGGAATTCATGTCTGTAAACGCACCCACGACACAGGATAAATCCTAGTTTGGGGCAACTTAAAAAAAAAGTTATGTTGCTATTAGTACATAAGAAGGGTAGTTTATTTTATGCCAGGAACCACACGGAACAGCCCTTATACTATGACAAAACTTAACATTTTAAACATAATATTTCATTTCATAATTGAAGATTGGAGTCCGATTACGCTGCAAAGTATCATTGCACAAATATTAAGCAGTACTTCTGGTTTAAGACATTTATTTTTCATAAGAATATAACATTCATTTGTCTGAGAAACACAAGATTGAACTTAAAAAATTACATGAGTACAAGTGTCGGAGCGACAGTATTCAATTACAAGTAAACTTAATTAATTATTGTAAGTAGGTAAATTTTAAATTACATTAAATGGAGAGTTAAGTTATGTAGGTAAGTTTAAAATAATTACATTAGAACATACAAAACATAGCACACTAAACTAAAGTAATAAGCAGCGATAATGCAGTGGTCTTATTACGTGTTGAAAATGGAAAAACATCAATTGCCATCTCGAGATTATATCGTCCATAAGTATAATATAGTTACGGAGTTATAGAATGTGTGATGATAAGTATTAATATGTTGCGCATGTGGTAATAGATAATATTATTAAATTAGATAATATTGTATTTAAGATTATTAATTTATTAGGTTCATAGGAATATAAATTATTATGTAATATCACTAATTGGTCAGAAAGAGATAAACTTCATTTATATTTATATTACATTTTAAATAGGTTTTATTCAATAGGTATATAAATATATATATATATAATAAATAGCTTTTAGTATGAGTAGGTATATCTACATTATTATTACTATGGTTTTATTTTGTGTTTAATTATACTGTTTAAGTAAGGTTTATTTTGTTGTAGTTGGTTATAATGAATTAATTTTGAGTTATTATTCATTGTTATTTCAAATCTTAAAAAATGAAGTATTCTATGCTGCTGGTCATTATGTTGGATGCAGGGTATGTTTTTTTTTTCTTCTATAATATATTTATGTAGTTGTTTTTAAGATATGATTTTTTGGACAATCTTGGACAATTTTCGGAACGCCTCGAGTATATTTAATAGTAAGACCTTGTTCACCTGCCTCGATGCGCTGCTTCAACTCAGCTCGCATTTCGTCCATAAGCTTTTTCTGTAGTGGTGTCTAATCAGAATAGCATTTTATGTTGGTTTCCACACTGGATATATTGAATTTGTTACGTAATATTAATTTGGCTGTATCAATAAGGCTTGTGTGCAATAAGTGTGTAAAAATATGTAAAATCAACAAGTATGTTATTAAATTTTAAGTTCACCCAATACCTCTCTAGATGGCGTTATTAAGCAACCCGAATCGTGCTATGGTTACGTTATCGGTCGATTGAATCGCACTGTGGTTACGTTATCGGTTTGATTATGATGAAAATCTATCCAAAGGCTGTCTGGAAAAGATCGCTGTATGCGCTGTATGCCCATTGCATGTGCATTGACTATTGTGACTTATTGTTTTTCTTTGTTTTTGACAAAAGTGTATATAAATAAATAAATCTGACAATAGAAGACACTTATAATCATGAATATTTTATTGTTAAATGCCTCAAAGCCAAGAGTTCCGCTCTACAAATAAAATAGCCGTAAATAAGCTCCCCCATTAAAACACGAAGCTAACAGAAAACGGGAGCGAAAAATAGGAATTTCAATTCGATGCGAAAGATTATCCGTTTGAAACAATTACGTTTTCAGTGGGCCGGTGATAATCCCCATTTTTCTGAAGATGCCAGCCGTATCGCTCATTACATCAGCCATCGGTGACTTTGGGGAAAAAATTGAATTATTTCGAGGAATCGCATTACATTTCCAATTTATCGAGGGGAGCCGTTTCGATACTTTAATGGACATATCAAGCCAGTTAGGCAGCTGGATAAAGTTTACTCGGTTTGATGGGCAGAGAGTGATATTTATCTGTACAAACACAAGCGTACATATGTGAATAGAAATAGTTCTAGGAATGCCTTCAGCAACACCTGAAAAGTAATGATTAGAAGAAAATTCAAGTCGTTCTTATTAAAAAAAATGCATTTTTCTCAATGTGCATAACTAGATGTTGTACCTAAAAAATTACAGTACAGTCGCCAAATAACTAATATTTTAGTTTTTATACATGGCATTATTTGATAAAAACGAATGAATGCACAGTAAAACATTTAAAATATTCTGAAATAGTTCAAATGCATTTCCTAGGATATTTATAGCTTTTATTGTGGATCAAAGTATTCAAGTTAATGCCAAAATCAAAAATAGTACTAGAATTAATTTAAATATAGTAATATATTTCATTTAAGAATAGTATTAAATTTTGTATAGATTCAAAAACGGCCCGAAAAATAAGAGCACAAATAATGTTGTGGTCTTATTTGAGACTAGCTGGGACCCGCGGTTTCACCCGCGTTTAATTTAAAAGAAATTTAGAGTACTTCGCCATAGACACTTGACATAGAATATATATATTGGATTACAAGGGTTTTCCTTTTTTCGCGGAACCCTAATTATTTTCCTAAAATAAAAGTAGCCTAAGTTATTCCTTATAACATCAGCTATCTTCCAGTAAAAGTCCCGTCAAAATCGGTCCAGCTGTTTCGGAGATTACCCGGAACAAACAGATAGACAAAACATTTAAAAATGGTTTTTTGTTTTATTTACCACTAGTTGGGACCCGCGGTTTCACCCGCGTTTAATTTAAAAGAAATTTAGAGTACTTCGACATAGACACTTGACATAGAATAAATATATTGGATTTCAAGGTTTTTTTTTTTCGGAACCCTAATTATTTTCCTAAAATAAAAGTAGCCTAAGTTATTCCTTATAACATCAGCTATCTGCCAGTGAAGGTCCCGTCAAAATCGGTTCAGCCGTTTTGGCGATTACCCGGAACAAACAGACAGACAGACAGACAGACAAAAAAAATTAAAATAGTTTTTTTTATATGTAACGTACATACTTTCATATGCATTTAGAAAAAAGCTGTTATTTTGACATTACAAACAGACACTTCAATTTTATTTATTTGTATAGATATATACTTTCTTACCCTATTATTATATTATTACCGTATAAGCATTTAGTAAAAAGCTATTATTTTTACATTACAAACACACACTTCAATTTTATTTATTTGTATATGTATACATACATTAATATGGTCCAATCACAGCCAACATAAAGACGTCAATTTACCGTAGTGCGCGTTCAAAGTTGCGAAAATAACCACCGTAACACCAAGCTTTCTAAAGGAATATTTTTTAGGGAAAGTTTATGTGAAAAAGTATTTGTTTATACAGTAAAAATAGAATTAAACATGAAATATAAATAAATTAACCAGTTATTAAGCTTGTTTCACCAATGTTAGGGACAGCGCCCATTATTTTATCAAACATTGACTGTTTAAGATCAGTGAACGTATTTTCAACCTTATTGTTAAGTTTTTATGTTTTATTATAGAATAAATTTGGTTTTTGGACATATTTAAAAATGAATTTGCAAGAGAATTTGTTTACACATATATACAAATATATTGCAAAGGTTAATAAACTTTACTATATATATTAAGGTCTATAATCCACTGAAGATGTTGATACTTTTCTATATTTAGTAGTAAGAAATGTAAATGTGTAAGTATATGCCATCGAAGCCATTTGAGCGACGTGTTTTTGTTCCTTATCCTTAATCTAGTACTAATGATGATCGAAGCGCCATGTTTAAAAATTTAATGTTCAGCTTCTTTTGTTTTTAAGTGCATTCGAATCACCTGCAACTTAAATACACACCCAGAAGCATTCGCAATATGGCGTGTGACGAAGGCGCGCTCGTCTCCCATAGTCCCGTAGCAATTTTTGCAAATTCACTCAGTTGTCGTTTTATTTTCGAAGTTGCCAGTAATTTTTTTGTGACATATTTTTAACGCGAAGCCCGAGTATTCTCGGGAGGCTTCGTATAACGGATGACGTGATGTAGTTTTTATATATTCGCGGTGCAAATTAATTTGACTGTATTGTTCTAGGCACCGTGTGCCGAGCGGTGCCAGCTAAAATTAGTACCACCACATCTCGTCCCGTGGGTATCATAAAAAGCGACTACGGGATAGAAGGAGGATGGGTAGAAGCGGCTTTTGAGTACATTCATTACAACTCAATTGCGATCACCAACCCGCGTGCCAAACGTGGTGATTGTGGCAGAACCTCAGAATGAGCACGGCAGCACGGTTGGTGCAGTGGCTGATACAGTCGGCTGCTGCGCTCCGGGTCGTGGGTTCGATTCCCACACGGAACAAATATTTGTATGACCTGCAGGTAGTTGTTCTGGGTCTGGGTGTATTGTATGTGGAATTCATGTCTGTAAACGCACCCACGACACAGGAGAAATCCTAGTGTGGGGCAACGTTTTAAAAATAAAAGAACAAAATGAAAAAAATAATTAAAATGAGCACACAATACAAACCTGGACCGGTCGATTTTTGGGAGTATGTAAAAAGTATATAAAAAGTGGTATACCCAGCAGTGGACTTTTTCAGCTGAAATAATATCTCGGTCATTGGATTGGTAGTTTGGGTTATTTATTTCGTGAATAAATTTTAGTTAGTTATTAATATTAAATTATATTTTAAATTGTTTTATTATAGATTAGGTATATAATTTTAAATAAACAATTATGTTTTAAAAGTTAAAACCAAAACGTAGGGAGACGTTCTACCGATAACCTATAAAAACAAGCAGATTCCAGAAACCAATCTAAAACGAATGAATCCTAAATTGACTCCATCAAAAGCATCAATTACAATCTATGTGGAATCTTGCCATAATCCTGAAACCAGACATCCAACTCAGCATGAATGCCCCTGGAAACCAGTCCCATTTGAAGCATTAAACAAATTGATTTGAACCAAAAAATGGCGGACCGTAAGCTAGCACTTTGGGTAATGAAACGTTGACAGGAAGGAAGGTATCGATATCATTACATTTTATATAGCTTTGAGATTAATTTTGTTTATGTTTAAACTTTGTTATTTTCAATGTTCGCTTATGTTAACTGTGATTATATAGGGTCTTACTTTATTAATGGAAAATATTTTAGGAGGTACACCCTATAGGTAGCAATGAAAAGTGTTAGCAAAAAGAAAACATAACATCAACCTTTATTTTATAAAATAATACAGAGTCAGTAAATGTTTCACTATCGAGTATTTAAAAAATAAAATAAATTATTATCAGTAAAACCGATACTTGATATTTGAAATGAATTCTATACCATTCATAGAGCCTAGCCTTAACATATTTTCCATTATTAAAGTAAGACCCTATAATATATGTATGTATGGTACACAGACGTGGTCAGTCACTATGGGCCTCATAAGAAATCTCACTTCAAAGGTCACTCCGTGAGCTATGGAGAGACTGTGCTTGGTATTTCTCTACGAGAAATTTCAGAAATGGAGATCCGTAGAAAAAAGTTGCCAACATAGTTGAAAGGATTAGTAAACTGATAGCCAATGGGGAAAAAAGGTTATATTTCGAGTGTAGACCGCGCACTGGAAAACGCAGCGTGGCACGACCTCCAATGACGGCACGGTTGGTGCAGTGGCTGATACAGTCGACTGCTGCGCTCCGGGTCGTGGGTTCGATTCACACACGGAACAAGTATTTGTATGATCTGCGGGTAGTTGTTCCGGGTCTGGGTGTATTGTGTATGGAATTCATGTCTGTAAACGCACCCACGACACAGGAGAAATCCTAAAATAAAGAAATACCGTTTAAAAAAAAAAAAAAAAAAAAATTGATGGACAGACGACCTGGTGAAGGTAGCTGGAAGTCGTTGGATGCGGGCGGCTCGGAAGTCGGATGCCATTCTCTAAGCTCAAGGCATCTATACACCCTTGAATACAGAATTTAAATAATGTGATGATAACCCAATTTGGTATTCGTTAAGATTGGTCCTCATAGCGTACCATCTGCAACGTGTCCTTGAATAGCTTCAAACATGTCTTAGCGAATACCAAATTGGTTTTACACCATTATTTCGATTCTGTTTTTAAGCATGTATGGACGTTTGAGTTTAAGGAATTACACCCCTGATCGTTGAGGAAATCTATATGCCTTTGCTCACTTGTGGGCGTCCTTTGGCTAATAGATGATGATGATGAAATTAAACTAATCAAGTATTGAAAACCAGACTATGGTGTATGTATGGCAGGATGTATCTGGGTTCGGGAGAGGGCCGATCCCGCTCGAAGAAGGAGGAGACGGCGCCGGGGTAACAACAGCCCTGGCGCCTAATTCCCATACGCCTGAAACCCCCTGCCGTTACTATAAGGGGGTTCGCGGATGCGTAGATTGGGGAATCTGCGTGCCTACACCAAATGTGGTCACGCGCTGCCGTGGGACGCTTTGGGGGATCCTTTACAATCCGGCGTATAATCTAGGCGTGGCACCAGTGGGCGGCTCTAGTGTGATCATACGAGGACCTGGAGCCTCCCTTAGGTGCTGAAGATTACCGCCCTAGTGGTTTTAGCCGGTAGGTTCGCCCTTCCCCGGGGCGAAGGAAGTTCATGAAGAAATTCCACGGGGCGTCAATAAAAAAAAAAAAAAAAAAAGAATGTATCTGGGTGGGCGTTGGCAATAACAATTTACAATTTGAACACAGTTAATTTAGTTTACTAGCTATGCAACATGTACTAACAACCCTTTTTAGTCCGATATTTAAACCATATTTATGTAATCCGTAAGGCCGTATCTGAAAACCAGCGCAGCATATGTTGAGATAGCGACCTTTTTTGGCATCGTACAGCATTACTGTAATCATATATATTATATTTTGTTAATAATATATTTTCATTATCATTTTGTACGAGTCCAAAATAAAACATGCTTTTCATTCTTTCTTTCTTTCCACACCGATTGCATATCGCGCCCGGGTGGCGCGGCACCGCTCTTTTTCCTATAAAACGTATAACGTAACCCAAATACAATGAATTAGGCATTTTTATAAGAAATATGTACATTTACGCTACATATTGTAAATATTTTGATATTTTCACAATTCGTAAATCTTAGCATTTTATGTATACAAATAAATAGAATTGAAGTGTTTGTTTGTAATGTCAGAATAACAGCTTTTTACTGAATGCATATAAAGGTATATAAGGTACTTATAACAAAATAACAATTTTTTATTATTTTGTCTGTCTGTCTGTTTGTTCCAGCCAATCTCCAAAACGGCAGGATCAATGTTGACGAGATTTTCACTGCAGACAGCTAACATTACAAGGAATAACTAATAAACTACTTTTATTTAAGAAAACTAATTAGAGTTCCGCGAAAAAAAATTCAAACCCATTAAATCTAACTTATATGTTAATTACATAATAATTATTTATAAATAATCCGATTTCCTGTAGATTAAACGGCGGGTGAAACCGTGGGACACAGCTAGTATAGTAAATTACCTAAATATATACACGCTCCTTTTGATTCGGACAGGGTTTCAGATATACGTGGTGAAAATTTACTTATTTCTTATCATCATAACATCAGCCATAGAACGTCCATTTTTCATTAATTTTCATTTCGGCCTAATGAAGTCCGCTGTTGGACACAGGCCTCCCCCAAAGATCATCACAACCACCGATATGGATGTGTTTTGAGCTCATTGGGGGGTTTTGCCATAATCGCCACGCTTGGCAGGCGGGTTGGCGATCGCAGTTGAGTTGTTAATGTACTCGAAGGACGCTGCTGCCCATCCTCCGACTAATCCCTTAGTCGACTTTTACGACACCCATGCATCCATTGCTGAAGAATTGTAACGTCGTTTTGGAGAGAAATTTGTCAGTACTCATCATTCTTGGTACATGATTTGGTAAGCGCAAAATGGCTACTATTCCACAGAAGTGACGCTGCTACCCATCTATCTGGCTTAGAGTCATTTAGTCACCTTTTACGACATCCATGGGGGGAGATGGAGCGGTGCTATAGACTTAATCCGGACACCACATAACCCAACCAGCTTGATTGATCACATTTGCAATGGCCGCGCCGCTTCTGTGACGAGATCGGTGTGGCCATGCTAAGTTACAAATATAAGCCCAAAATTTGAATTCCTACTTTTTATGTTTTCATTACAGAAAGTATTATCTGAATATCACATAAAGATAAAAGATAAAGAAAATTTATTACCACATACACATAATTATAAAATTAAAACAAAAGATACATAACATTTTGTGTAGTATGGTAAAGGAACGGACTCAGCAATGTAGGCAGTGCGCAGTGTTTAAACCACGCACTGGTCAACGCTGGTTTTCAGTCCGTCCCCTTTACTACGAATAATAAATTAACAATTAGACTGCAGGTCCTACAAAAAAATCATAATATAGTGAAGAAAAACTCAAAACAATAAACATTTTAATAATTAATACATACATAAAATATCTCTTGCATAGTTTGTAATAAATAATTTAGTAGTTTGCCTGCGCATAATAAAATACCCGTTCGCCGCTCGCCGCACACCTGCATGTAAGCATAAGAAAGGTGTGGAGGGTCGCGGGGAGGCGGAGTCCTACGCTTCGTCAATCTCAATGTTTCCATCAACAGAATCACAGGTATGCCACCTCAATCGATCTCATATTGATACTGAATATCACATTCACGGATCGGACTGGGTTTTTCTTACATATTGTTTAGTCTTGCCATGCCGTGTGGTGCTGGCTCAAAATACCACCACCCCATCTTCTCCCGTGGGTGTCGTAAAAGTCGACTAAGGGATTAGCCGGAGGATGGGCATTACATTAACAACTCAACTGCGACCGCCAACCCGCCTGCCAAGCGGGGCGATTATGGCAAAACCCCCCAATGAGCCCAAAACATACCCATATCGGTCGTTGTGGTGATCTTTGGGGGAGGCCTCTGTCCAGCAGGAGACTTCATTTGGCCGAAATGATGATGATGATGATGTTTAGTCTTGATTTTTAATGGAGATTATCCCTTTGCTGGTCAGTCCACTTTAATTTTACTCAGACTCAAAACTAAAGTAGAGCTGCTATCGGAATTTGTCAACCAAGCGCCTAAAGACGACAGGGTCTGCGTTCACAAATCGTCTTACCCAGCGTGACAATCACGAGCAATACTTCTCATTTTGGGAGAGTTTTATATCCACAGGAAACTGCGATGTACTAGGTACAATGAATGCGCGATGTAATAGGTACAATGATCGCGCAAATGAAGTCGGTTCCACTCTTATTCAATCAATCTTTCGAACTGTCCTCCTACGTTGTATTGGTACTAAGAAGTCGCACAAGTCACAACCAACAGATATTTTTTTCTACCCGCACAGCCAACTACAAACACGCCCACCCTATTTACATAGCAGGGTAACCGCACCAAATGTTTGCCATAACGTTAATCCAATCCAGCGAATCGCGACGCTATTTAATTCGAGTGGGAAATTAGATTCGGATCCATGCGGCATGTTTGATTTGAATTACGTGCACGAGACGTGAACGACACGGCTCCAATTTGTGGTATCGCGAGCACGGTTTGATGTTGTGTTTGTTTGTTTGGGTGTTTATGTGGCAAAATGAGAGCGGTAATGTAAGCTGTATACAAGACAAAAATATTTTTTATTCATGTAAAACCATTTCAACTTATGAAATGACAAACTTTAGCTGCCGCATACCAAGATATAGATTTCCTATGGAGAAGAACGGGCAAGAAACATCATGGTTTCTCTTTTTAAATCATAATAGTTAATTATTACAATATTTTTGACCACAATATTCTCAAAATAAAGATTATGTGGGCAATGTAGGACCATATAGGAGAAAACAGTAAACTTCTTGAAAAGTCTACACTAAACAAGGCTGATTTTAATATTTACTAAAGTTTATGATTAAATTGTCATAGCAGCATTAAGCTGACCATTCCCAACAGACAGCACTCGTTCACGAGCATAACGCTTGCATCAGCGTCAATCGGTTAAACCATATTGTAGGGCAACTAAGCGACCGGCGGGCTGATTAGCTAAAAACAGCAACAGCAGATGCGATAGCAGCTATCGCGCAGCGAAGGATCCACCGGAGGCAAAGCGACAAAAAAATTGGTATTACGTAAGCCTTGTCCGCTTGTTGCTTCTTGTGGAAGATGCATAGTTACTAGCGCCATTAGCCACCAGTGGAACTAAAAAGAATGAACGTTTTTAGTTCATTGATTGTCCGACAGAGGCGTGACAGAGATCTTGGCCTTTTTAGTCGCTATCGGCGAACAGGTAATACCAAATTGACGTTTGACAGCGGCATTGCAGCAATTTACGCCTGTTGCAAAGCGTCTGCGACTTAGGTAATCAGCCCGCCGATATACGAGGCCACCATCAGCATTACACTTGAGCGAGCATGACATGTCTAAACTGCCAAAAAACTATTACGTCAAATAAATAGAATAAATGAATAAACCAAATGGTCCTCGCACTTACAGTATTAAATATACAAGAAGCGTTTATAAAAAACGAACAAGTAATTAATGTCATTTAAACAAATATAGAACAATGAAATGTCATTCAATTAATTAATGTAATCAATTATAAGAAATGTCAAAATACAAAACGGTAATGGCAATGGTATTTGATACATCAAAACCAATAATATCAATATCTCTGTACATTAGAGCAGCTCAACTCCGAGATGATTTTTCATCCGTATACTCTATAACTATAAAAAATATTATTATATTATAATAATTTCTATACTGCTCCGATCACGTGATATTTCTTGAGTTTTACAAATGATTGTGTTTTCTATCGATACTAGACGAAAATAATTTAAATATGTAGAATTCGATGAATGTCTGCGAATATTAGACGTTCAGCGCTTGATATTCATATGTATTCTGCAAATTATTAAGCCATTATGAACTTTGCTATTTGTATTAGTTATTACAAAAAGTCAAAATTTTAAAATGAATTGCTAATCTCTTTCTAGCCTTTCCATGTATCTGCATAATTGAATAGGGAGCTCATAGATATTCCATAAATACAGACCACATCATAATCCACTTTTCTGTCCAAATTATTTACAACACGCTCCGAACGCTTAAACAATTAATTTAAATGCAAATTAAAGCTGAAAAACAATCTTGTCGCGCAGCGGGAGTAAAAATGTTAACGGCTCGTTACCCGCTCACGTCCACGCGGCCAACTTTTGGGCACTCCACCCTACTCTGAACGGGCGCTATTCACGAGCTTGTGGGGTGAGTGCACCAACTTTTGGACAATGTTAAGACGTGATCACGTGCCAGGTGCGCGCCGCGCCACGAGTGGCGAATTAACATTTTGATTTAAATAATTTTAGAGTTCGTTTTGTCCGTTTGATTTCGCATTTAGATTTCGTAATTGGGGTAAAATAATTTCGGAACTGCGAAAGCATCCCTTTTGGACCTAATACGCTGCTGGTGTTTTCTCTTCAAGATGGTTAGCAAAAGAGATATGATGGACTCACGTATTCGGTAGTGGATTTCTAGTGAACGGTGTACGTACATTATTATGTATGTACAGAATTGTGCCGCTCCCACGATAACGATGGGTATTTCATTAGAAGTATGTCAATCGTTCCAAATCTGTCTATCATTCTTAAAACGGAAAAATAAAAATTCAAAATTCATTTAAACAAGGAAACCGCACCATTTGTTTTTACTACAAACCTATTATTCATGAATAATAGAAAAACACAACCGTTTACATTGCTCTTAAACTTACATTTAGTGATAAAGCCTGAGATACGAGGACATTAGGGCTCGATAGGGCCTCATCTACCGCTGTGGGCCCATTAAAGCCTACCGTACCACAGCAAGGCCATTTCTGATCATTCGGGCCCACTTTATCCCATTTTCAATAAATTTGGGATAACGAGTAATTGCTCAACGGTATCGGTTATTTTCCAATTTTCAGGCCGTTAGGGAATTATAGGGGAGATAGTACAAGGGTTGTGTACGAGTATATGCTATGCTTTAGCGATGTTAGAGGACTTCTAGATCGGTAAGTAAAAAAATTAGACCGTGTGGTGCCGGCTCAGAATACCAACACCCCATTTCCTCCCGTGGGTGTCGTAAAAGTCGACTAAGGGATTAGCCGAAGGATGGGCAGCAGCGTCCTTCGAGTACATTAACAACTCAACTGCGATCGCCAACCCGTCTGCCAAGCGTGGCGATTATGGCAAAACCTCCCAATGAGCCCACAACACACCCATATCGGTCGTTGTGGTGATCTTTGGGGGAGGCCTGTGTCCAGCAGTGGACTTCATTCGGCCGAGATGATGAAGTAAAAAAATATGCGCTCGATTGCAAAAAGCTAAATAATTTAAAGATTTTATAAGTTATTTTATATTTAAGGGTATATTGTATATACTCACGCATGTGTGTGAGCGCAAAGGTATGCTCTCATGCATGATCGTAATAGTGACGTAACTATATTTAAACAAATAATCAAAATAACTTCATAAAAGTTTTCAATGAACGTTCCACTGGACTTAACAATGGCCCTGGAGTACGTTTGTTGCACACAATGGCCGACTCTGGCACCGCTACTTCGATGAATCCACTTCCACAGCGATTAAATGGAAGTTCATTTGTTTTAAATCAAACGTTATTTTATTTTTTTGGCATTATATTATTTTGCCAGCTACAAAGCACCAACCCATCTCATCCCGTGGGTGTCGGAAAATGCGACTATGGAATTATCCGGAAGCAGCAGCGTCTACACTACTACTACTCCACTGCAATCGCTAAGCATGGAGATTATGGCAAAACTCCCCAATGATCACATCCTGACCGGTATCGGTATCCATCGGATTGGACAGGGTATTTAGTACATAAATTGTTTAGATGATTATGCTAGCTGCAGTTTAGATAACCGGGCAATATTTCCTTTTGCAAATCCCTCTTTTTTAGTTAGATCAACTAGTATGGCGTGTCTTGACCCTCGCAGTAGCAGTTCCTAAATCCATACTTTAAATAAAGAAAGAAAGATATTTTTTCGAAGTTTTACGCACGCTATACTATAAATAAGTCAAAAGAGCAAGAAAAAGATTGGTGCGTCATATCTCCGCAAAAAGGAATGGCGCTCAGCATTATGCATAACATGCTACTACAATTGCTTGCAACACAGCAGCGCTAGTTTTCTGCCGCACCCTAAAATTGTCGACGAATGACGGGTGATGTCTTCCGGTGCGCAATGTTAAATAGTAAATAAACTATAAGATTAAGAACGTAGGGTATTATGAAATTAATTATGTTAGAAACAATAATTATATAAATGGAAAACAAATATATAATTTGTAACGAATACAGACAAGTACTACAAAATCATGGCTAAAAGACTTGGAAATCTAGGCCAAACATATTACAACAACACTTATAAAATGGCCAAAAGACTTGGAATCTAGGCCAAACATATCACTATCATTCATTGTTGGCTACGGCTGAGAACCAGATTTATTATCTATGGAAGTTAAAAATGCTCTTACCTATGATTTACGAACGATTACATAATTTACGATTTTATGTGAAAATTGTGCGTTGCATTAGCGCGAAACTTACAAAAAAAAACGCAAGAAGAATTTCCACTGGGCACCAATAAAAATAAAGGTGCCGAAGATAACCGCTCCAGTGGTTTTGGCCAGTAGGATGCTGTTTCGTCCTTCCCCGGGCAGAGGAAGTTCATGAAGAATTTCCACCGGGTCAAATTATTTTTTTTAAGTTTTGTCACCACCATGCGAATGACTAGCTTATTTAGTCAACAAGTTATACAAAAAAAAGCCTTCCCGTTGAACAACGTATCCCCAGTCAAGTACGGAACACCGTGGGGATTTAGCGGGTAAGAGAACTTCCCATGACAAAAAAAAGAAAACATAAAATGGTTTAAACAAATGACCTCAAGATCGCTTTACGTTCAAAATAAAGTCCGAAACACCCGACACACGTCCAGTGTGGTGACGCAGGATAACAAATAGCCCCCTCGTGTTGTTCGATTGAAAAAGTTTCGAGGAAAAAGTGTTAGGCACTGCCGATAGTTAATGATTGAAGTTGATATCGATAGCTCACGTCCAGCTCGATGATATGTTTATTGTGATGTTTTTGAAGGTTAGTAGATAAGATGCAGGTTTTGGATGTGGAACAATAATAACGTTTACTTAGAATAGGATAAAGTAAGAATTCAAAGTGGTGTCATTCTTTTTTTTTTATTCTTTATTCGATATAATGAGGCGGACACTATTTTTTAAGTAAATAATGAACCTAACGTTTTAATTCCAATGAAAACGTATTTTTTGATTTGATAATATTTAAAAACAGCGGAAAAAGAGCATGTTATTTTTAATAACAAAAATAATAAGAAAATATTTTTTTTAATAAAAACGTTGCCCCACACTAGTATTTCTCCTGTGTCGTGGGTGCGTTTACAGACATGAATTCCACATACAATACACCCAGACCCGGAACAACTACCTGCAGATCATACAAATATTTGTTCCGTGCGGGAATCGAACCCACGACCCGGAGCGCAGCAACCGACTGTATCAACCACTGCACCAACCGTGCCGTGTTCAAACTATGCACCATACTCGGTAGTTTTTTGCGAAAATGACTGGGCCCCCTCAAAATACTGTACTGTTTTTTTTTTATTCTCTTTTTGTAAGCTACGAATCATCATTTCGGCCTAATGAAGTCCACTCTTGGACACAGGCCTCCCCTAAAGATCATCACAACCACCGATATGGATGTGTTTTGAGCTCATTGGGGGGTTTTGCCATAATCGCCACGCTTGGCAGGCGGGTTGGCGATCGCAGTTGAGTTGTTAATGTACTCGAAGGACGCTGCTGCCCATCCTCCGACTAATCCCTTAGTCGACTTTTACGACACCCATGGGAGGAGATGGGGTGGTGGCATTCTGAGCCGGCACCACACGGCAATGTGCTACGAATACCACATGACTATAAAAAATAAAATACCCACCCTAGTTCACCTAAATATGATCCCTTTGAGTGGAAGTACTCACAACAACTGGGCATTATAAACAATAACTAAACCTTCACGTAAAACTAGAACACTCACACGATAAACTAGCCAGCCAACTCTCAGCATACCATTATTCCATGTACAAGTATTGTTAACAACTGCTGGCTGAACAAAACTAATTTGCATTAACTCTACCCGGTCCAGTCTGCCCGGTCAGTGTGCGAAGTTGTTATGCATTATAGAGGAGCTGAACTTAATTGGTGTCGACGTTGAGTTTGTAGCGATAGTTTAGAATGAGTAATGTTCAGGATCTGTTTTACCTAATATGTTTCGTTATTTTCATGTGTGGCAACAGCACTATAGGAAGCGCTAAAGTGCTGCCATATTTTAGGTTCGCTCTTATACATTAAAAAATAACAATTTCGCTGTCGATTAAGAACTAAAAATTTTTTTACAGACTTAAATAAGAAATAAAGAATAAAATTTATTATTGAATCGCACATTTATATTAATCTTAAAATACTTAAATATCATCATTTCAGCCGAATGAAGTCCACTGCTGGACACAGACCTCCCGCAAAGATCACCACAACGACCGATATGGGTGTGTTGTGGGCTCATTAGGGGGTTTTGCCATAATCGCCATGCTTGGCAGACGGGTTGGCGATCGCAGTTCAGTTGTTAATATACTCGAAGGACGCTGCTGCCCATCCTCCGGCTAATCCCTTAGTCGACTTTTACAACACCCACGGGAGGAAATGGGGTGGTGGTATACTGATCCGGCACCACACGGCATAACTTAAATATACCAAATGCGATTTGTACTAGCTGTACGAGGTCAAAAAAAGGTTCCTATCACAGCATAAGCTGCAGCAATACGTCACTACAGCGCTGTTTTTCAGAAGGAACCCGCTAAGTGAGGAAACGTTGCGTCGCGCTAAGACAAAAAACCGGACAAGTGCGAATTGAACTCGCGTGGAGAGGGTTCCGAAATTGCTAAATATATTGTCTATTCATGAATTCGGTCTTGTACCAGGTAAAGAGCTATTATCTATATTATTTTCAAAATTTTAAGCTCAGTATTTTGGTGATAGGGTTGAGGAATGCTCAAATTTCGTCTATTTTCTTATATAACTTTAATACGAAAATTTAAACAAATATAAAATAAATAAATTTGCGACCCTCACAACAAGCCCGTCCATTTCACATGTTACACGGATCATTAAAAAAATTATTCATCAATTTTCTATATTACCAATTCATTTATTTACGTTACACGTACGTGTTTGGGTCGCAGAATTCCACATGTTTACCAAATTTTAACATAATCAGTCCAGTAGAGACGGAGCAAATTGGCTGTGACAGACGGACAGACCGACATACAGACACACGAGTTATCCTATAAGGGTTCCACCGTATTTTCCTTCGGACGTTCGTTCGTTCGTTCGGAAGAATTAAGATATAAGCAGACACCATCCTCAATCTCACGTATACACTCACTCGATACACACACATTCACTCCCAAACACACGCATTTACTCCCTTACATTTATTTACACACACTCACACACACCCTAAATACCCTCGCTTTATTCTATATTATTATTTTTTATATTTTACTATTTTCTGTAACAACTTAATATTATTTGTCTAAAACTTAATAATGTTTAAACAAGCTATTAACAGATTATAAGATATGGAAGAGCGGAGTCTCCTAACACAGGCTTCATTCGCTTAAATGGAGGCTCCAATCACTAGTTTGTAAGGAAACTTGTTAAAATAATAAAATATTTCGAATTTTGAACCCTAAAAATATCTTAACAACAAAAAATTTGTAAAAAAAAATTACAGAAATAATTTATAACATCAGACAACTATAATATGAATATAAAATAAAATGTTTGTGATAATCGACTAAAGCTTAGTTCTACATCATCCGTGCTGTTTATCCCTACACTATACCTTTCTCTCTTGTCTATGGCCAATGCTTGTTGTTCTACTTTGTCTATAACTGATGGTCAGGATGTGACGTATGCGCGTCATCTAAAGGCCTGAAGGCGTAGATGGAGCCTGAAGGATAAAATGGGAAATGTATCTAGTTTATTACTGATTAGTGATAACACTAACACTAATCAGTAATTTGTAACAAAATCTATTTACTTTATATTTAAATTACATATACAGCGTCTATTCCACCTTGTTTATTGTTTATATGGTTTTTTTTTGTATGTTGGGCTTCTCGCATACATTTCAGGGAAATGTGGTTGCTTAACCGGTCATTATCTGGCGAAGCCAAAAGAGGCCTCGAGCCAGGCTTAAATTTAATATTATAAACTAAGCAACTTTCGCTAAGGGCGCCCCCTGCGGGACACGGACCTCGGCTTAAGGCGTTGCTGGGGATAACGAGCTATTGTTTTGGGGACAGCTGGATCGGTATTATTTAAATTGTATTATGGGACATTTAAAGCTACAGGCTCGGCACGGGCCGGCGCGAGCAAGAGACGGGAGGGAGAAGTGCTAACTTGAACGGGAAGGTAACGCGGCGATAGGCCTCCGCGACGTCAGTGAGGCGGGTTTAGATGGTGTGTGCTTCTGCCGTATATTTGTATGTGCTTGCGTTTATGAGAAACTACACGTGGGGACTGAAGCTAGTGAAGTGAGCATATGAGACTAAAGAAGTCGCGTCTCGAGGTGACGAGCGCAGTGCGGTGCCACGCAGGCCTGGTTGTAGTATACCAATTGTTATGGGCAGGCGTGTCACTTACCACCAGACGGATGACTGAAAAATACACGACCGTCGACTTTACTGGGGTAATCTATGTATATAAGATCTTACTTTGTTAATAGAAAATATTTTAGGAGGTAAATCTATAGGTTGCAATTATATAAATATTTAACAGATCAACCTTTATTTTATACATACTTAAAATTTATTTAAATAATTCGGGTTTCCGTTTACATCAAAAGCGCAATTCACCACGTAGAAACTGTAGGTAACTATCACTATAATGTCTTTCTTTACATACTGTCGTACTGTCACCAAACACGCATACACAATAACATTAAAACGTGTATGATAATGGTCCAGTCGAACAACAATGTGATTGTTTAGTAGCCCACCAGTGTGTGTTGATACTTGAAACGAATTCTAAACCATTTATAGAGCCTAGCCTTACAATATATTCCATTATTAAAGTAAGACCCTATATAAATATGGGAGTGTTTGGGTATTTGAAATGTTAAGATATCATTCTTATATAGCTACTGGAATTGAATTGAATTTTTCAATATGGCATATAGTGCCTGTGTGTCGACAATTCTGCCAATGTCAGGGGCCTAACCTAAAAAGGCCACTTCGTGTGAATCATCATAAGATTCTCATTAGAAACCACAAAATCGTCACATTAATGGTCAGTTATGATTAAGTGACCATTTTGTAACTTCTCATGTGAATCGTATTCAGATCATTATTATGATTCGCTTAAAGCGGCTTTTTTTAGGCTCCATGTAGTGAGAGCAACCCAAACTTAAGTTAGTGATGTGTGCCAATTAGTGGTGTTCAAAAACGCTATACGGCAATAGCGCGCTACAGACTATTTGCTATATAAAATAGCGCGCTATTTTACACGCTACAATTATAATGAACAGGGCGTACGCGAATGACGCGATAAAAGCGCGGTGACAATTCTAGAATCACGCTAAATGTCGTTGGACAGATAGCGCGCTGTGTTAAGACAACGCGCTGTATCGGTTATATTCTTAATATTGAATACTTTATAGTATATTCGATACGTAAAATAATATCTATCAAAATAAAATGGAGCAGTAAATAAACTTTTCCTCATACATTCCATGCTTGGGATAATAGATTTGTATTAAATAGGTTAGGGTTATATTTCTTTTATTAATAATTTCTTATAGCAGTTTTCATGGAACGGAATTGTTTGATGTTGTGTATGCCTATTATTGACTTTATGTATATGTTATTTATTTTAATTTTACGAAATTTTAATGTACGTACATCGTTGGCGTATCTAAAATAAGTAAATATTTTAATCAACGCGTTAGGTAACGACCAATAGCGCGTGAATTCTCGCAATGACTGCCACCCGGCTCGCCACGCCCGCGCTATGTCTTTGCTCGCGCTATTATCCTCGCTACCTACTCGTTGATTTTTAATGTCGCTATTTTTATAGCGTCAAATTGGTGCCGGCATAGCGTGTGCTATTCATGCATGAATATAGCGCGCTATTTAATCGCGCAATACGCTATATTAACCACCACTAGTGCCAATGCATCTAAATCATTGTGTAATTAGGTCTCACACGTTCACTAGAATCACACGTCTAATTCCTAGATGAGCTGGCAAACCCTTCCGTGATATGCCTAAAGGCGTGGCACCAATAGGCGGCTCTAGTGCGATCTTACGAGGACCTGGAGCCCCTCTTCGGTGCCGAAGATAGCCGCTCCAGTGGTTTTAGCCGGTAGGAGTCATACCGCTTCGCCCTTCCCCGGGGCTAAGGAAGTCCCATGTAGAATTTCCACTGGACATAAATAAAAAAACAAAAAAAAGATGAGCTGGTATTTGGACTCTCCAGCCTATGTTGACCTTTGGATTGGCACAGATCATATCTTCAATCCCGACATTTGTATGGATATTATATGTTATGTTATTATATCTAAATGATTAAATACAATTTTTTTAATTGTTGTAATATAAGTTTTGTAGGCAGCATTGATTCTATCAGCTAAAGGATGTCCACTGCGTTACAAAGGCCAACGGTCGGTGAGGTTAAGCAACGCTCGCCGCGGTCAGTTTATGGATGGGTAACCGCATACTAGTACTAAAACTGAGGTAAAATCGTCTTGGTTGTTGTCATCAGATGGCAGTCGTTATGCCAAAGTCGGAGGCTTTTGGGCGCCTTGAATGACTCTGACACAAGGATGGTCACTAAACAAACGAAAATGAAAGAAAGTTCAAACTGCGATTTAAAACTAAAATTACAGTTCATTTATACAACCCTCACCCACATACAAAACTAAGGCAACCCCATTACATCAGAGGCTATAAAACCCTCTAGATCTAAGTCAAACAACCAAAACTTCTCAGCTCGGTCTTAAAAAGACTAAAAGTTTCGCAGTAAAATTTTATCGCAGTTACTCCATCGTGAGGCAATTTGTGAGAGGTCCATAAATACACCATTGCTCGTAAATAATCTTTAATTTTGACACAAATATTTTTTGCGGTCACCTTAAGCTGTTTGGAGAACACAATTAAATGGTTTGAGAAAAAATTGTAGATACCTAAGCAACGTGGTACTCACTGTTATAGTTTAGTTATTAGCTACAGCTAATACTACACCACAGGAAATACGTCATGTACTTCGGACAGCCGAACTCCTACTGGCTAAAACCATTGGAGTGGTCATCTTCCGCACCGAAGGGAGGCTTCAGGAACTCGGATAATCGCCATCCAGAGCCATCGATTAGTGCCACAGCTGTAGGCACATCTTGGAGGATAACTGCAAAGCAGTCACCTCCTCCAGCGGAGGGAAGGTGACTGTAAAGAGGCCACCCACCACCAGCCACCTCTCGGGGGGATTTAAAGGACTTCCCCGGTGCCTCGTAATGCGCTGTACTGCGCATACGACAGCAGTTGACCACATGCACACCGCCGTCTTTCCGGGGAACACAAGCACCAAGTCAGATTTTTTAAAAGTTTATATAAGATAATCTTAAACTAATTAAGGGTTCAGTTCGAGTCGATCCTCCGCGCGTGTACACTTGCCCACAGTCGAGCCTATTATTGTAATAATTATACATCCAAATAAAGTGTCCTTGTCAATCTAAGATGTTTTTAAAACTGTAGATGCGTTGCCCGCACTCTATGATGGTCACATGAAAGAAAGGTAATTGCCCGAAGTTCACTTAGTCACGCACCGACCAGTGTTGCCGCTAGACGTAAATCTGAAACGTAATTCTTGCAAGAAAATGCCTTCCTGTGTTTATAGAACGTTTGTGCATGAATAACACTGCACCTGTGAGAAAAAAACGTCAATAATTTAATTTAATTTTGTTTTATTACGCGGTCTAATAGCGGCCGGCGGTGCTAGGATTGTGATTGCTACGTCACAAGCGTTCAGGTCAACGAGCACGCAGCTGCTAGCGCCACGTAACTAAAGGTGTATAATCATCTCTTTTTTACAACCGGTATGATGAATAGTGGCTTTCATTTTGTCTCCCTTTCTTCGCGCTCTGAGAGCTGTATAGTAATATATACTGG
The DNA here is from genome assembly GCA_947459985.1 of Diloba caeruleocephala. Classification (NCBI taxonomy): domain Eukaryota; kingdom Metazoa; phylum Arthropoda; class Insecta; order Lepidoptera; family Noctuidae; genus Diloba; species Diloba caeruleocephala. The sequence continues at coordinate 2,467,624 of OX381608.1, forward strand.
TAATAACTATAGTAAAATTTACACCGTTCTGTAGTGCAATAATGTAAATTATAAACATGCTTTAGAATAAATAACAAAATACATACAGCAACATTATGTCCATAAATAAAAGAACTCTCAAGTAATTAAAAGCGGCCGGCAGTCCTCTATCAGTTCGGCCGATCGCATATTTTTTGCTCGGGCCTAGATAACGCAAAATGTCCTTTTATTCCAGTGTTTATTCCCTGCAATCGTTCTGTTTAATCTTTTAGTGAGTTATGTATTTTTCCAGCATCTAAATTGTTTCGTTTTTATAGCTGAAGGTTGAAATATCGGATAATTGGCAAACGATATCTTCCGGCGTCTTAATAGCTAAGTGAACTAACAGAAAATTTGCTTTTAGAGCTGGTAGTAAAACAAAGAACCTTTTAATTTACGTAATTTCCGTCTTCCCCTGTCTGCCTGAGTTTACAATATTCCTTCAAACTCTATTAGAATACTGTTTCAAAGGTACTGTAGCTCGGGATCACGGTTAAAAGGAATATTGCGAAACAACAATATGATTATAGTTTCAGTAAGGCACGGGTCACCAAATTAAAACTATTATTATTTTACTATACACGTACATTTCTATGATTATGGACATATCCCTTATGATAATAATATAAAAATATATCTTTATTCAAGTAATTGAACATTGAACATGTTTTATTATTATTATAAAATTATACACATTATATAACCCATCTCATCCCGTGGGTGTCGTAAAAGGCGACTAAGGGATTAGCCGGAGGATGGGCTGCAGCGTCCTTCGAATGCATTAGCAGCTCAACTGCGATCGCCAACCCGCCTGCCAAGCGTGGTGATTCAACATACCGATGTCGGTTGTTGTGGTGATCTTTGAGGGAGGCCTTTGTCCAGCAGTGTACTTTGTTCGGCCGAAATGATGATACAATCACAATCACAATTTATTTATTTCTCACCACATTAAAAGTTATAGTATTATTCAAATTTATTATGAGAGACTGGTGCCTAAACTAGGCTGAAGCCTGTATTTCAGGTCACCAGGCCTTCAAAGATAAAGATAAATAAATAATAGTTTAAAAAAACTAAAAAAACACGCTAGGTTGTGTTGAACTGAGTGCCCGAAAGAGCAAGTCTGGAACTGCACGCATGCGTAGTTCGCGCACTAGCTCTGTCTCTCTTACTCGCATGCAAAGGATGCGGAAAGAAATTAATTATCCTGGCGAATCTAATTAGGATAATCGGATATTTTGATCGGATTATTGCATTGTCATCGACCTTTGACAGGTGTGCAAAGTTTGAATCAAATCTGATCGTTCAAAGTAGGGCAAAATCGAGCTCAAAGGTGTCGGTTACAAACAAACATACATACATACATACAGGTGAAGCTAATAAAAGCGTGTTAAAAAAGATCAGAGTTAGCTACGGAAAAAATTAATGTTTTTGTCGTTTACTTCCGGCGAAAGATATAGCAATTAGCAGCAGAGTCCTTTTTGTTTTTTCTCTCGCATTAATAATTGATTAGTATTTTGTATTTACATAAACAAGATTTGATGCCATGACGTCAGATAGGTTAGGAGGCTGATACTGAAAACCAGCGCTGTTGATGTTGATCTTATCTCAACGCTACAGCATAATGCTGAGTGTCAGCCATTTTCTGTACACTAGCGGCGCACAATTATTTTAATTTAATCATAGTTTTATATAGTATAAATTAATATTATGTTGCTTTAGTAGAAATTTAAATCTCTTGCCAACATTCACGCACTAAACAGAGCTGGAAATGTTGTATTACTTTTCTTTTTTGTATGTGAATAATGATAGCCTGGACTCCAAGTCCTTTGGCGAGGTACATTAATAAATAGCATGAGTGTTGCAAGGGAAAAAAAAAATGTTTTATACTATGGTGTTAATATTATGCGCGTCTCTGTGGTGTTCAGAAATAAATACTTTTTCTTTCTTTCTTTCTTTCTTTCTTATCAGGCCCCGATACTTACTTCCCCGATACATTGACTCAAAAAGGTTAATAGAACTTACATCTATGTTAGTTTATTTTTATATCACCAACAAATGGTTAATTACTGCTGCTTCATTCTGTGTGAGATGCCAAGATGCGATTCACGTTTGTGCAGTCCAACCTGTTTAGAACCATGGTCAGGATACTGTTAGAACCGACCCGCATCCTGCGCACCAGGGAAACTCATTTCTTACGTATCGTTACGCAGAAGCAATCAACGTAGGCGTCCGCGTCCCTGATGCGCTACAGAAGCGGGGCAGCCCCACCAGCACCCTAAACGTGTTGTTGTACTGCACGTTTATGACCGCTGATGCAGTGATCATTGAGAGTCCCATGTTCAACAGTGGACGTTTACGTCACAATAGTAAATTCATCATCATCATTTCGGCCGAATGAAGTCCACTGCTGGACACAGGCCTCCCCCAAAGATGACCACAACGATCGTGGGTGTGTTGTGGGTTAATTAGGGGGTTTTGCCATAATCGCCACGCTTGGCAGACGGGTTGGCGATCGCAGTTGAGCTGTTAATGTACTCGAAGGACGCTGCTGCCCATCCTCCAGCTAATCCCTTAGTCGACTTTTACGACACCCACGGGAAGAGATGGGGAGGTGGTATTCTGATCCGTATTAAAAATCCTATATTATCTTAATTTTCCTATTCTTTCTTAAAAAAAATGATACAGTACCCAGAACTGTAATTAGAAGAGAGGCTCGCGTCTACCCGCTCTTTGCTACGACTACGGACAAATGCTGGTAAACGTGCTCCACTCCGTCGACTGGTAAAAATCTACAATGGAAACTTTGCTGACATAGATATCTTTGTTTTTGTCTCACTGTAGCTTTAAAGACAAAATTGTCAATAGTCTCAGATAATATTTAAATTATGCTTATCCAGTAGTTCCTTACGAAATTTAAATTCGATTAATATTCTACACTTTTGCGCAAGTAATATGTGGAAATTTCGTGGATTGTAAGTTAACCTAAATGTCAAACTTTTACCACTTATTGAAAAAAAAAAAAAAAACTACATACATAACAATTATTCCAAAAAAAATTGAGACCGTCACAAAAAACCCTTTCATTTAATAGGTTACACGGTGCAAAACTTTATTCTTCATTTTTCTAATTTGTGTCCCAAAAGTGCACCCTATATTCAAAATTCATTTCTTTAAGTTACACGTCCGTGTTTGTGTCGCAGAAATGCATAAGTATACCAAACTTCAACTTAGTCGGTCCAATAGATTCGGAGTAAATTGGCTGTAAAAGACGCACAGACAGACGCACGAGTGCTCCTATAAGGGTCCCCACGGTTTTTTCATTCGGACGTACGGAACCAAGGAATGCGAAATCACTAAAAATGGTTGAATCGATAATTTTGGCGTAAAATAAATTACATAGCGGACACACAATATCACACAGCAAAAACAAATTTAGATATTGTCACCACATTTTTGAGGATACGCTTAAATATGGCTCACAGAAGGCAAAGTTCATATCGATGTATCATTTGACCTAAAAATGATCTTTAGCGGGGCCCTGCTACATTAATTCAACCCGTTCACTGCTCCACCGGGAATTTATTGAGGAAATGAGTTCTGCGGGCTTCCCGTGCCAGACGTTATGTACGAAAATATGAACTTACGCTGTAAATAAATAACCAAACATTTTTCGGAAAAAATATGCTGAGGTAAAATTTATGGCGGCGGTCCGTGTGCTTGTGATTTGTATTACGGGGTAAAAATGGTTATAAGCTTCTTTTCCATTCCAACGTTTTCCTGACCGTGGGTTAACTGTGCTCAGTAGAACTTATTAGGTGAAAAACAAGGTCACTCAGTAATAATAATACGCCATGTGGTGCCGGCTAAGAATGCCACCACCCCATCTCATCCCGTGGGTGTTGTAAAAGGCGACTATGGGATTAGCCGAAGGATGGGCAGCAGCGTCCTTCGAGTACAATTATAACAACTGCGATCGCCAACCCGTCTGCCGAGCTTGGCGATTATGGTAAAACCCCCGAATGAACACATAATATTTGGGGGAGGCTTATGTCCAGCAGCGGACGTTTTTCGGCTGAAATGATCATAATAATAATAGTATTTATTGACATAATGGATTCATACACGTTAGTGAATTCCCTGATTCCTGAACTAGTATATAGGGTCTCACTTTAATAATGGAAAATATTTTGAGGCTAGGCTCTATGAATGGTCGGGGTAACAACCGCCGCGATGCCCGTGTCCAACACGCCTGAGCCCCCTGTCGTCTTTATATGGCGGGGGGCCTTGGGGGTCGCAAGCGCGCTTATTGGGAAATCTGCGTGCTTATACCGAGCGACCCCCGGGAAGACAGCGGTGCGCATGTGGTCACGTACCGCTGTGTGCGCAGCACAGCGCATAGTGAGGCCTCGGGGGAATCTTTTACAATCCCCTCGAGAGATGCCTGGGAGGTGGCCTCTTTACAGTCGCCTTCCCTCCACTAGAGGGGATGACCACTTTACAGTCATCCCCTCCGAGATGTGCCTAAAGGCGTGGCACCAATGGGTGGCTCTAGATGGAGATCTTTCGAGTTCCTGGAGCCTCCCTTCGGTGCCGACGATGATCACTCCGGTGGTTTTAGCCGGTAGGAGTCCGGCATGCCCCTTCGCCCTTTCCCGGGGTGAAGGAAGTACATGATGTATTTCCACCGGATCAATAAAAAAAAAAGGCTCTATGAATGGTATAGAATTCATTTCAAATATCAAGTATCGGTTTTACTGATAATAATTTATTAATTTTTAAATACTCGACTAGTGAAACGTTTACTGACTCTGTATTATTTTATAAAATAAAGTTTGATGTTATGTTTTCTTTTTGCTAAAATGCATCATTGCAACCTATAGGTATACCTTTTTAAATATTTTCCATTAATAAAGTAAGACCCTATATACTGTATTACAGAAGCCAGTTTGTTCCCCTTCATATCGGCCATTTATACGTCCACTGCTGAACAAAGGCCTCCCCCATAGATTTTCACAACTGTGTCATCATTCTGGGGGGTATTTGCCAATACTCACCACGCTTGGCAGGCGGGTTGGTGAGCGCAGTTCGGCTACCGTTTCACAGAAGGGACGCTGCTGCCCATCCCTCTGGTTTAGATTCCTTTAGTCGCCTTTTACGAGATCCACGGGAGGAGATGGAGTGGTGCTATATTCTTAATCCGGACATCACACGGAATAAAAACAATAATAAAAAACCGGACTATGCCAACAACAGAATTACATACATAAAGCCTTAAAATAAAATAGAAAATTAATAGTAACTTTAGTGGTATAAAACAATGATAATCTGAATTCCAAGTACTTATGAGTGATTGTGTACGGTAAGTGCCTGTGGTAAGTGCCGAGAGCGTTGATATGTGTCTGACATTATATAGGGTCTTACTTTAATCATAGAAAATATTTTAAGACTAGGTCTAATCTAGGTCGGATCTATGGATAGTATAGAATTCCTTTCAAATATCAAATATCGGTTTTACTGATACTAAATAAATTAATATTTAAATACTCGACTAGCGTAACATTTACTGACTCTGTATTATTTTATAAAATGAAGGTTGATGTTATGTTTTTTTTTTTTCAATTAGTTGATCCTATGGAGAAGAGTCGCCAAGAAGCTCCATAGATACTCTTTTAAAAGAATTGAGATTACAATGTTGATTAATACAAATTGCGGTAAAAGATATCAGCAGAAAATGTTCGGTTAGTGTGTAAAGAAGGTTTTTTAATTATATCAGCCAAAGAACGTCCACTGTTGGACAAAGGCCTGCCCCATAGATTTCCACAATCAGGTTTATTCAGTCAACGCGTACTAACAATATCACACGTCATATTAAAAAGATTAGGTGCATTTCACTACAGAAAAGCTTGCGAGATGAAATGCCAAAAGAAACTTAGGGTTAGGTATTTCAAATAGGAACTTGTTACCCACATTTAACACGAAATAACTAAACACAGCACAAACTGGACCGCAATCTCAAAAAAAAACAAAAGGCAACGCGGCGAGAAAAATAAACGAAACTCAATTTGGAGTGGAACATTAAGTCCGAAATATAATAGGGACATAATGTAACATGAAACATAAAGTAAATATAAAATGTAACAACGCCATCCAATCATACCACGATAAATAACAAGATGGCGCCACATGTGACTTACGGCACGAATGGCCTGTGTTGCTGTACGTCCCAGGTTTTTACTGGTCCGCTCTAACAAATTATTGTTCGCGCTGTTATATGAAGTGGGCCATAACTCGAGTATCGATAGCATCCACGGGCTACCGGACGAGTTAGTCGATTGTTTTTCTAACGCGTTTGTTGACTGTCGTAATTAGGTAGTTATTTAAAACTACTGCAATTGAAGCTGCAGTTTCAGTCATCATTTCAGTAAAATCAATTCACTGCTGGACACAGCCTCCCCTATAGATCGCCACAGCGATCGATCTGGGCTTGTGTTATGTACTAATTGGGGGGTTTGCCATAATCGCTTCGCTTAGCAGATGGGTTGACGATCGCTGAGTTATCTATACAAATAAATAAAATTGAAGTGTCTGTTTGTAATGTCAAAATAACAGCTTTTTACTAAATGCATTTGAAAGTATATATGGTACCTATAACAAAAAAACTATTTTTAATTTTTTTGTCTGCCTGTCTGTTTGTTCCGGGTAATCTCCGAAACGGCTGGACCGATTTTGACGGGACTTTCACTGGCAGATAGCTGAAGTGTTAAGGAATAACTTAGGCTACTTTTATTTTAGAAAAATAATTAGGGTTCCGCGCAAAAAAAATAAAACCCTTGAAATCCAACATTTATATTCTATGTCAAGTGTCTATGTCGAAGTACTCTAAATTTCTATTTAATTACATGCGGGTGAAACCGCGGGTCCCAGCTAGTAATTAATAAAAGTACTCGAAGGCGCTGCGCTCCGGCTCCGCGCTCCGGCTAATCCTATAGTTTTACGACACCCACAGGATGAGATGAGGTGGTGCTATACTTAGCCGGCATCACACGGTTTTCTTGCTGCAGTTTATAGATCCATTTTTGTTTTTCATTTTACATTGCGCAAGATATTCTCGTGCTGTGACAGCTAGGATAAAAGATAGATCAACTAACGGCTGATATGAATAATCAATCATATCCAAAATCTTTGGAATTGGGATCGAGGATTTATTTACAACACAAAAACAGATCGAGTACAAAATCTTAAATCTGTAGATTTTAGATAAGATTGATCAGTAATTTCGGCCGTATTCATTAGTCTTCAGCTTGGTAGTCATTCTGGCTTGAGCCATGACAACACTAAAACACAACAAAACTAACCCATCCATTTTTTTTTCGAAACTTGTAAAAACACCGCAATTGTAAAAGTTTGAACGCATTACAAATAGAATAAACAATTCCCACTTCCCCCTCTCCGGTCTCACTAAGGGCCCACAAAGAGGCCCATTTACTTGAAGTATGCCCCAATAAATAGTGGATGTCCCGAGCCAGCGGTTCGCATTTTTCAAACAGCTTCTGAACCCAGCCTTTATATTTTAGCTCAAGTCGAGATAAAGATGCTCAGAAGATGAACAGCACGTGTTACTTGTAAAATATTTGTTTTCATGGCGTGTGTTGTTGATAGCAGTTTTGTGAGGGTGGCGTGGGGTACATTGGACATGCTGGGTTGCATTGTGTAAGTGGGGAAAATGGCTCCTTTAAAGATCACATAAAAGTGGCTCACATTGGTGTAATGAAAAATAATGAGGTGTGACGGACGGCCTTGAACTTTCTTGGTTTGGTTCGTATGTATATTGAGTGAAGAGACTTTTCGAATCTAGAATGTAATATCAGTGAGTTAGGATAAAAAAACTATTACAAGACAAGCCTGTGGTCAAATCACCAATGACATAAAATGAATGACAACGTTTCGCGTCGCATCGACCGGAAAGGAATGCTCCATCTATTCGTGGATGGATATAACAATTAAATATTTTATTTATGTTTGTGAAGTATACAGTGTTCCTATTTCTATTTACAGTAAAAAGTATTATTATTTATTATTATAGCAAGAATATTTTATTATTTATTATTATCACTTACCTTCGTCCGTGTGTCACTGCGGGGTGCCAACTGAAAACCAGCGCTGGGTGTTACACCCAGCACATGCTGAGTTGGTTGCCCTTTCGGTATGGGCATGTTCGTCAGAGCACTTATTTTGAAATGTGTTTATTTAATTTTACTTGTATTTTATTATGTGCTGAAAAATATGTCCTGTGCCAAATAAAATATTTTCTATTCTTATTTTCTATAAGTAGATCCACATACATAATCAGCACATTACCGTCCCACTGCTGGGCATGGGCCTTTGCCCACGATGAGAAAGGTTAGGCCTTAGTCCACCACACTGGCTTTGTGCGGGTTGACAGACTACACACACCATTGAGAACTTTTTTTGGAGCCGTCTCAGGTGTTCATGGTTCCTCACGATGTTTTTCTTCACCGTTAAATGTGATTGACAATCGATATTATTATTTTAAACATACATATTATTATTTATACATACTTATATGAGATTCGTGTATTGAATAATAGTCCTTTTTTTTTATTGGTGCCCAGTGGAAATTCTTTATGAACTTCCTTCGCCCCGGGCGAAGGGGCGAAGGGGTATGCCGGACTCCTACCGGCTAAAACCACTGGGGCGGTCATCTTCGGCACCTAAGGCTCCAGGTCCTCGTATGATCACACTAGAGCCGTGAATAACAGTATATGTCACTCGTATAACCAGTCATACTGTAATTATATGATATTATATTGTCCAATTACAGTATTATTCAAGTTTATTGTGGGAGACTGGTGCCTAAGCTAGGCCGAAGCCAGTGTTTCAGGCCTTCGCCCCAGAAGTCATATTTTGCTCTTTCATAAACTGCCAAGTGAAAAAAAAAACAAAACCTGATCAGCACATGATTCCGAAAAGTCAGAGGTGCGGGCGTGGATCGAACTCATACCCTCTAGTATGAAAGGCAAGCGTTCTACCACTAGGCTATCACTGCCTACCACTGCCTACGTATCAGCCCCTGTGTCCTCATATCAGCCTGTAAACGGCCACTGCTGAACATCGTTCTCCCAATGGTGATCAATGATCGGTCGGTGTATACCGGAGGCAGGCAGGTGGATTGGTGATCACAGTATGGTCTTATAAGTGCACGGGAGAATGCTGTTCTCCAGTCTCTTGATATCAACCCATGAGTAGAGAGTGTGGTCTGTTCTTTGACAGGAACCACACGTAAATATTTCCAAAAAATTAAAATCATGTTTTCAACGTTTAGCTCGTTTTAACGCGTTTAGTGGTTATTGTTATTGACTATACTTTGTGGAGCTTTATGTTTGTTTATAAGCGTTGGCACTTGATCTTCCCAAATGTGATGGTAAGGACGAATTTTAAACAATCCGTAGAAGAAATTATATGCGATGCTTGTGCTTGCTTTCTGTGATGCTTTTCGGATTATTATCTAGACTAATGCGGGCATGCCAGTTTTGAAGATCTATCTTGGCTGAATATCAACTCCCGTTGTCCCACAGAAACTTTTGATTTTTGGCCAATAAAAGTTGCCTATGTCTCTCTCCAGCCCATAACCTATCTCGCAGAAGTCGCTGTTACTTACATACAATGCTAGACGCATCGGGTGACATTTATATTCTATGGCATTTAAATTTCGTTATAGTGAACGCGATCAAAATTTACCTGGTGAAATCAGTTCGACGTAAACCGAGATCGAACTCAACATTTGAACTCAGTTATGCTAAACTTAGTTTTATTAAACTCGGTTTTTAATGCGAACGGTGAAATCGGCCTTAAATCTGTAAACGCACCCATGACACAAGATAAATCTTTAAGTGGGGCAAAGTTTTAAAAAATAAATAAAAATTTCAAGTAAATACAGTTTAATCCGAACGCAGCTTAAAACATAGATCATAACCCACACCATCTGACAGCCGTTTCAAACTCTCTCTTCAGAATAAAAAAACTATAGACTATCGCATTATTCCATTATTTCCAATCGCCGAAATTCGATTGAGCATTGAATCGTTAATCTGTACCCAAACCGCACTCGACATCGGAACGCTATTGGTCGGCCCCAACGAGACACGTCGACGTGACGGCTCCATGACAGTGACAATATTTCAAGCTGTCACGTCTGCATCGCTGCAAGCGGCAAGCATACGATGCCGCAGCGATGAGATATCTTAAACAGACATTGTTTAATTTTGGAACATGTTTGAAATCTGTCAGCGCACATGTGCAGTTATTCCTTTTATGTCTATGAGCTATTGCGGTTGGAACGTAACTTTACTGAGGGATAGAACATTTAAGTTTGTCTGGAAGGTAATATCTTTGGTGAATGTAGCTATAAATTCTTCCATCCTCGTGTTCAGCATTTAAGAGATGTATAAATAAGTACCTCGCATCTTGAGTGGCAGTGGCGGATATTATCTGACATGACGCTACTTTGCTGTTAACTTCAACAAGAGGAAAATATTATACAATATAGATGTTGTGACTTAGCTATAACAGTAACGGCACGGTTTGTGCAGTGTTGATGCAGTCGGCTTCTGCGCTCTGGGGCGCGGGTTCGATTCCCGCACGAAACAAATATTTGTATCTGCAGGTAGTTGTACCGGGTGGGACAACGTTTTACAAAAAAAATAGGCATATAGCCTCCAGGATATTTTATAATTAATGATAAGTACATTCAACATGTACTTAGTGCATTATTGTATGTTTCATTAATAGTTATCGCAGTGCACGTCAAATAATTACCTTTATAGGCAATTTTTTGATACATTGGGTTACATTATTGCAATTTTAGTAGGGAACTCTATTTTTTTGCAAATATAATTCAACCCATGTCACTCCCTGATAATGCAGCTTCCCATAGGTGAAACAATTTTTTAAATCAGTTAAGTTGTTTTTGAGTTTATCGATTACAAACAAACATACAAAAAAAAAATCATTTGTTAACTCGAACTTTTCGCTGAACACTGGATCTTAAGATATAGGCTCCACTAGAGGGGATGACCACTTTACAGTCATCCCCTCCGAGATGTGCCTAAAGGAGTGGCACCAACGGGTGGCTCTAGATGGAGATTATTCGAGTTCCTGGAGCCTCCCTTCGGTGCCGATGATGATCACTCCGGTGGTTTTAGCCGGTAGAAGTCCGGCATGCCCTTTCGTCCTTTCCCGGGGCGAAGGAAGTACATGAGGTATTTCCACCGGATCAATAAAAAAAAAGAAAAAAAAAGGTTTCTCCTAGTTTAAGCGACAGGATTTGTATTTCAATTTTGTAGCCTCTAATTCCATGACCCATCTGCTATAGTTTATTAGTATCTCTACCACTATGTTAACCTAAATGTATGTGTTACTTTGATAAAGATTATTAAATAATGAAGAATGATCAAATCGAAGAAAATGGTTGGGTTTGCCTAAGGCATGTTCACACACTGCTGACTTTGTGGAGCGTCTATGCTTGACGTCAGCTAAGTGTTCTTTAATTCTGGTGGCTATACTACGCTTTGTTTGCCCTATGTATGACAACCCACAATAACAGTCAATCTTGTAGACCCCTGCATCTTGTAGAGGAATGTGACACTTCACGGGTTTGAGAAGTTGGCTTATCTTTTTATATAAAACCTAACACAATACCATGTAAAACCATTTATAAGCACTTATGAATAGTCAAGACTGTAGTTGCCTCGTTTTAAGATGTAGATTTCCTATGGAGAAGAACGGGAATGAAACTCCATGGTTACTCTTTTTAAATCATATTGGTACAATGTTCTCGAAATGATGGTAATGTGAGGACAATGCAGGAGGAAAGAGTCTAAACTCCTTAAAAAGTCTGCAGTAAACAAGCTTGATTTTAATATTTACCAGAGTTTTTGATTCAATTGTCATGACAGCATTAAGATGACTAATCCCAACAGACGGCACTCGGTCACGAGCATGACGCATGCATCAGCGTCGCCTTTCATCCCCTCTACCGACAATCGTGTCCAAGCGGAGTGAAGTAGGGCGCGCTAGTGTTTCTTGTCACGTTACTGGTCGTTTCCGTAACATTTCGATAGATTGCGCTGTCCACTGCACTGGAGCGCGAATTGACGGCAAGTATTTTCTCTGATTTCAGAGCTTTCAGAGTTAAGTAGGAAATGTATCGCCACTGATATGATCCATATTAACGTCCAGCTTGGCAACGAAGGCTACAATACAGTCATTCTTATTCTTCTACTCTCGTGTCTGCAAGAGCTGTATTACATATAGAAAATTGCTCATGCCATACTACGAATTATGCAGTCAGCAAGGTTGAGGGGGGGGCCGCACGTATTTAGGTATCGTCACGTTATCCGTGTGGTGTCCGGATTAAGAATAAAGCATCACTCCTTTGCCACCAGGCCTTTGTTCAGTAGTGGACGTTTCATGCATCTATCCATGCTTTGGTAAATACACTATTAGCTTTTATTCAAATAATAAATAAATAAACCCACTAAGGAAAGCTTTTGCATTTTTTATTGATCCGGTGGAAATACATCTACTACTTCCCCCGCCCCGGGAAAGTGGAGCCCCCCTTCAGTGTAGAAGATGACCGCTCCAGTGGTTTTAGTCGGTAAGAGTCGCATTCCCCTTCGCCCTTCCTCGGGCCGGGGGAAATTAATGACGAATTTCCACAGCGGAACAATAAAAAAGTACATTACGGCCTGACACTATGCCACCAGTCTCGATAGTTATCTCCTCGAACAGTCAGTCGGTGAGCCGCAATCCCAGAAATAATTACATAAAATTACATTATGTCTAGCATGAATCCATGCCTAAGCAGACAAGAGGTTAAATACAATATGTACATGCTCAGACTCTCAGATTAGCCAGGACTTAATGCAGGAATCACTACATCCGCCATCCATCTTGGCACAACACTTGTCAAGTCAGCTTATCGTTCGTATCCTATAATTCTCAGGAGTCAGTCGCGCTTTGACAAGACAATTGATGCACAAACCGATGTCTCGGTAATGCATCTTAAACAATCTAGAAACGATCAAACTAATTCGACATGCAAAGGAATTTAGAATTCGCTTCCCGCTTTGCCAATTACCCTTGTTCACTCTTGAAGTGGGCTAAAAGGAAATCAGAGACGTGTCTTGGCGCTCTGCTTTGCAAATTCTATGTAGTTACTAATTGGTATTCGATACGTCTTTTGTTTGATGCTCATTTTCGTATCGTACTTCAATAGCACACTAAATATAATATAGTACTATTTTTAGTTTATAATGTCGTTAGCTTCCTAAATATCATTGTTAAATCTCATCACCCACTGCTGCTCCTCAATACACGCTCTGCGGGTGGCGTAAGTCCACTCTTACAACTCTACTGTTTGTGGCATGTAACCACACTAGACATCTACTGGTGAATGTGTGTTACATCACTATCGTTTAGCTGTGAAATCTCATACAGTAAAAATTTTCGACTATATTCCTAATAATACTCCTAATTTTCACACGATATTAGATAATTGAAGATAGTCATTTGAATGACGAAATTTTCGAGTGATGTCTAGAAGATAAGCAATAGGGTTCCCTTGGTCATAATAATCACCATCATCAATCAGCCAAAAGCCTCCTCCATAAATGTCTACAACATTATCGACATTTTGAAGTGAATATACTAGTACTCACCACTCTTGGCGGGTGTATTGGAGAGCGCAGAATGGCTGCCATTCCACAAAAGGGACGCTGCTGCCCATCCTTCTGGTTGAGAATCCCTAAGTCAACTGTTACAACATCCACGGGAGGAGATGGAGTGGTGCTATCTTATTAATCTAGACACCACTCGAAAATTTTGTCATACAAATTATTATCTGGGGGAAAGCTGGATCAGTAGTATTTAACATATTTTAGGGGATATTTGAAGCTTTTGGCTTGGCTCGGGGCATCTCCAGCAAACATTGAGGGAGGCTCAACGATTTCTTAGTCTTGCTTATAATAATAACAAAATCTAAAGATGCAAGTCCAAAAAGGAAAACACATTTTCACATTTAAAACAAGAAAATATAGGTACGCCTTAATATCTACGTATATACATACATAAGCGAGCCGGGAAAGATGAAAATCCAAGCAAATGTTTGCGTAAATTTTCATCGGGATTAAGAGACGCACCGTTCGTCATAACTTTCCCCAACTTGGGGTAAGACCTAGCTTCGCTTATATTTTAGACTTTACTCCCGGATCGCGGCGATTTATGGTGGACAAATTGTTGTGTTCAAAATATTATATAAACGTGTTTAAAAGTTGGCTAGCAATGTAGGTTAGAACTAAAGTTGCCGACATAGCTAAAAGGATTAGTGAGCTGCAGTGACAATGGAGAATATAGCTCGTAAAACTGATTTCCGGTGTAGAAAGGTTCTCAAGTGGAGACGCACCGAAAACCGCAGCGTGGACGGCCTCCAAGAAGAAGGACAGGCGACCTGGTGAAGGTCGCTGAGAGTCGTTGGATGCGGATGGCATGTAACCGATCGTAGAGGAATCTATGGGGGGGACTTTTGTTCAGCAGTTGACGTCCTTCAGCTGAGATGATGATGTTGATGTAGGTTACACATAATCTTGCCAGGTCTCCCGATATTCAAATTTCAGACACAACTTAATCTTGCTCGGGACGCCAAAGATCTGGATTTGCTTTACAGGATTTTTAAATTCTCTATCAAATGATGTCATTAAACCCATCCTATCCAAAATAAATTATTGCTTTCTTTCTTTCTTTATATCATCAGGATGGGCAGCAGCATCCTCCGATGTGCTAATAGCAATGTACTGTGATCACCGATCCGCCGGCCAAGCGTGGTTATTATGGCAATATCATTCAAGATCACCACCATTGGGAAGCCCGTGTCCAGCAGTGGACGTTGACGTGCTGGCTTGAATGAAGAAATTATTGTAAGCAAAACAAGTCCATCTCGCTTAAACGCGAACGCAAAACCTCTCAGTATGAAGTCATGGTGTTGGGTGAATCCCGTATTATTCATTTTTATCTACTTTCTTATCATCTATACATATATATTGATGGCACGGCTGGTACAGTGGCTGATACAGTCGGCTGCTGCGCTCCGGGTCGCGAGTTCGATTCCCGCACGGAACAAATATTTGTATGATCAGCAGGTAGTTGTTCCGTATGGTGTATTGTTTGTGAAAATTATGTGTATACCCACGAAACAAAAAAACAAAACATTTTTTTATCATATAATTACTTGTCCTGACTAATTCGTCAACGCAGAGCCCAAACCGCTGGAGCTACAAACCTGAAATTTCGTTGTTGATGTTTTTAACGTAAGTATCCGCTAAGGAAGTAATTTTAGAAAATCCACCCCTAAGGTGTTAAAATGGGGGTTGAAAGGTTTTATGAAACTCATTGCATAAGTCATAGGCGTTTTGGTTCAAAATAAAGAAACATGAGTTTCAGTGTTGTTGTAAATTCTATCCTTAAAGAGGTAAAATAGGGGGTGAAAGTTTGTATGGAGTCTCCGTAATTTTTGAATTTAGATTTGTCAAAATTGTTATTTGGTTGAAAATAAGGAAATAAATGTTTCTGTGTTCTTGTAAATTCTACCCTTACAGAGGTAAATTAGGGGGTGAAAGTTGGTATGGAGAATCCGTAATTTTTGAATTTAGATCTGTCAAAATTGTTATTTGGTTGAAAATAAAGAAATGAGTGTTTCTGTGTTGTGGTAAATTCTACCCTTAAAGAGGTAAAATAGGGCGTGAAAGTTTGTAAGGAATATCTGTCGCGAGTGAAACCACGAACAACAAGGTAATTTTAAACAACATTTTCAACACAGAAAACGTGCATCAGCAGCGTTCGATAACCCTCAAACGCCATTAGAGTGTTGAGTCAATAAAGCTATTGGACCAACTTTATGCACGTCAATCGGCGACAAAAGGTTAATCCCCCGGCACAAGAGACATATTAAGACGCATTCATACGCCCGACGCAAACCTTCGACTATAAATCAAGTGTTACTATATGTAGCTTGCCTAAATATTTGCACTTTAGTGGTCTCCATTGTGTAAGTAGATGCTTTATGCTTTTAGACTTACATAAAGGTGGTGTCGGCTTTGCCGTGTGGTGCCGGCTCAGAATGCCACCACCCCATGTCCTCCCATGGGTGTCGTAAAAGTCGACTAAGGGATTAGCCGGAGGATGGGCAGCAGCGTCCTTCGAGCACATTACCAACTCAACTGCGATCGCCAACCCGTCTGCCAAGCGTGGCGATTATGGCAAAACCCCCCAATGAGCCCACAACACATCCATATCGGTCGTTGTGGACATCTTTGTGGGAGGCCTGTGTCCAGCAGTGGACTTCATTCGGCCGAAATGATGAAAGGTTTTACGAGTGTGGTTATAGGGGAATCTACACAATAGTTTTGTGATAAAGACCCTAAGATGTTTTTATAAGTATAGATGCGTTGCCCGCGCTCTTGAATGGTCACACGAAAGCAAGGCAATTGCCCGGAGTTCACTTAAGCACAAAGCAGTGTCTTGGCTCAAAGTGAATCTTATGCGTAATTCGGCAACGTAATCGAGCCCTAACCGCCGATTTATCGTAAGCGACAATTTCTTGAACTTGAAATTTGTATCTTTAGCTATGGGGATTACGATATAAAAGCAAATTCTAAGAGTTGTCGCTTACGATAAGTCGGCGACTAGGGCTCGAATTGCCAAAACAATGCCACCCTGTGTTTATGTACGATGCAGGAAGTGTACTGCAACTGCGAGAGAAAAAGACGTTTTATTTCAAAAATAAATAAATACGTAACGTAAATCGATATTCTGAATAAAGAACCGATCAAGTGCGAGTTGAACTCGCGTGGAGAGGGTTCCGAAATTGCTGAACATGTTGTCTATTGTTGAATTCGGTATTGTGCCTATAACTTACCACAAGAACAAACTTAACATCGTAGTTGAAAAGCATGTTTCCCATACATTCCAACCGCAAACGTAAGTTTGTACGCACAATATTGAAAGATTTATTATGTTATTTGAAGACTTCTTATAGGTTTTCCTGAAATATATAGGTAAAAAGCTATTATGAATATATATTTTAAATTTTTGGCTTAGTAGTTTTGATGATAAGTGGGGGGTCAATTTTCGTCTATTTTCATAAATAGCTTTGACTATTTTTTTTTTATGCGATTGAATTCCTCACAACAAGTCCTTCCATTTCATATGTTACACGGTACAGTTTGCAAAACTTTATTCTATATTTACCCCCCAAAACTGACCCCCATATTCAAAATTAATTTATTTACATTACGCGTGTTTGGTTCGCAGAAATCCACATGTGTACCAAATTTCAACTTAATCGGTCTAGTAGATTTGTAGAAAATTGACTGTAACAGACGGACGGACAGACACACGAGTGATCCTATAAAGGTTCCGGCCGTTTTTTCCTTCGGACATTCGGAACCCTAAAAATTGTGTTTTGTTTTATTTTTTATCACGCGGTCTAATGGCGGCCGGAGCGCCATTTTGTAGTGCAATAATGTTCGTGTAGCGCGTCTATATGTAAAATGTCATTGTAAAGGTCGTATTTTAATGTCAATCTGTCAACAAAGTCCATAAGCTGGATAATGTTCAAAGTCAAAGTCAAAGTTTTTATTTCATATAGGCCCTAATAGGCACTTAAGAAAAATCGAAAGTTAAGGTGCACGGTTCGGAAAAGTTGATCTTATGGAGAAGAAGCCGGCAAGAAACTCCATAGACACTCTTTTAAAAAAAGTGATATTGATAAGTGGAAACAAAGTGGACTACATATGCACGATAATAAACACACTATTGCTTCTGTAATACACAATCAGAAATTGATAATTATTAACGCACAGGTACGAGTCAACGAAGTTATCACGTTTACAAAATGTACAAGATGCTAAATTATATTAAAATAAAGGGCAATATGGCCATCAAGCTGTAAACAATGTCATATTGTGTACATTAACATGTCAAAAAGGACATATGTAATATGTCCTATATAAAAAAAGTTATCAATTCTAACAAGAATTGTTGATACGATGCTGCCTATACTGTCATCATCCTCGGTGTTATATGAGCCGAAGTCCACTGTTGAACAAAGGCTTATAGAGTCCTACAATTACCGGTCACATGCCACTCGCATCCAATGACTCCCAGATATCTTCAACAGGTCATCTATCCACCTCGTCGCAGGCCGACTCACGCTGCGTATTCCGATGCATGGTCTCCACACGAGAACCTTTCTGCCATCTTTCTCCATCCATTTCCACTTCAGCGTACTAATCTTTTAAAATATTGTCAGCAAGTATTATTTATTGTACACCATTTTAAAATCAACTACTAAAAAAAATCATTTTATGAACAGTAATTGTACAATGGGCGGTCTTATCGCTATTAGCGATTTCTTACAGACAAACTTGCCAATGGATGGACAAGAAAAAGATGGAAAAAGACAAAAGGGTATTCCGTGGTGTACTTGTCATATTAATATAATCAAATAGTGTATCTAGACAATTAAATATAATACAAATAGGTATATATTCCAAGGGCGAAGGGGACTCCTACGGCTAAATCCACTGGAGCGGTCATATTCAGCACCGAAGGGGGTTCCAGGTCCTTGTAAGATCACACTAGAACCCCCATTGATGCCACGCCTTTAGGCACATCTCGGAGGGGATGACTGTAAAGCGGTCACCCCCTCTAGCGGACGGAAGGCGACTGTAAAAAGGTCGTCCTTCTGTCAATTTTTGGGGAGCATTGTATAGGATCCCCCCAAACCTCGCTGCGTGTTGTGCTGCGCACAAAACTAGCATCAGATACTCCCAAATTTCATGTGAGATCAGCGTCCAGCATAGGACTGTAATAAACTGAGTTACGGAAATTAAATCACTAAATAGTTTTTAGTTTTATGTTATACTCCATCAAAAACAAAAGCTCGCGTTTTTATCCGCAAACCTTTTTTCACCTCTGCCTCTATCAATCACGTTGTCAGCACTCTATCAACGACGTGACACCTATGGCGTGTCACCAATGTGTTGCATAAATAAATGAAAATGCCGCTAATTTTGCACTGAAATAAATTTAGATGTCACAGGATTGGATTGCAGTCGCAGTCGCTTTAATCTAACGGGCAGCGATCGAAATCCAGATACCGTCGTGTTTTAGGATTCACCATCATCATTTCGGCCGAATGAAGTCCACTGCTGGACACAGGCCTCCTCCAAAGATCACCACAACGACCGATACGGGTGTTGTTGGCTCATTGGAGGGTTTTGCCATAATCGCCACGCTTGGCAGACGGGTTGGCGATCGCAGTTGAGTTGTTAATGTACTCGAAGGACGCTGCTGCCCATCCTCCGGCTAATCCCTTAGTCGACTTTTACGACACCTACGGGAGGAGATGGGGTGGTGGTATTCTGCGCCGGCACCACACGGCATTTTAGGGTTACATTTCACGAAATATAAATGTGTTTATGTGAATTTGCTGTTTACATTTCGGTTATCTTTATTATTAGCTTTCAATTGGTGAACATGATCTTCTCCAAAGATTGTTTTCTATGAATGGTCAGAGAGAGCTGCACTTGCGACCACCATTTATGATGAATCGATGACCTGATTATTCCCGGACTATGCCAGCGAAGCTCCTCTACGAACGTTCCAAAACATGAAGAATTAGGGCACAATATTATAAACTTTCCCTTTTGGCGCAGCGACTAATCCTTTGGGTTTTCTACGCTACTATTTAAATATCTCAACGACCTACAGGTAATTGGTCCGCGTCTGGTTGTTTGTGCATGTGGATTGATCTCTGTAAACTCAAGTCAAAGTTAAAGATTTTGTTTATTTCAAAGAAACCAACTACTGGCACACACTCGAAAAGAAGTCAAAATGAAAGTAGCACATTTCCAATTGGTTGGTCCTATGGAGAAGAGCTGGCAAAAAATCCATAGCCAGTCTTTTAAAATAACTGACGTTACAATGTTGTGTTTATGAGCATTATTATTATTGTAATAATTGAGATTATAACCGATACGACACAGGAGCAATACAAGTGTGAGGCAATGTTTAAAAATTAACATATAAAATGTAGTAGAGTGAATTTGCGTTTTACACTTTGTGTATCATCATTATAAAGATTATCCTATGAGGAGACAGAAGAGCTGCTTGTTGTACCAAAATAAAAAGATTTACAAACAACATCTGTCACGCAATCCACACATCTCCTCAAAACTCTCATGCACACCTCACTCATACAAAAAAAACTACAAACACGTATATATAAAATACATTCCAGATACAATCTACATACTTTTTGACTCCTTACTTTTTATTTTTATTTAATTTTATTATTTGTTCTCAAAAACAGACATATAAATGAATTAACTATAATATGCTTAAGTTGTAATTTGTGCCCGAAGGGGGTGGCACTGAATGCTAAAATACAGGCTATGCCTAGTTCGGCTTCAGAAGCTATATCTATCGTGTATGTAAAATTTTATAGGATAGCGTTTAAACTGTAAACTACTGTACTATTTCTTTTTGGCAAATAAATTATAAACAAAAAAAGATTCGTTTTCAACTGGTGAGCATGACCTTCTCCAAAGACAATTTCAACGAACGACCATAAAGGGTTGTGCTTGTAACGCAAGTTAAATGTTTTTAAATCACCATCATCATAACAGCCGAGGAACGTTCACTGCTGAACATAAGTCTCCCCCATAGACCTCCCCATAGACATGCAATGACCGGTCACATGCCCCCCGCATACCTTCACCAGGTCACCTGTCCTTCTCGTTGAGGCCACCCCACGCTGTGTTTTTCGGTGCGTAGCGTCCACTTGAGAACTTTTATGCCCCAACGGCCATCAACAAAATGTTGGAGAATTTTGGGGGGTTGGTGAGCGCAGAACGGCTGCTGTTCTACAGAAGGGGTGCTGCTGCCCATCCCTCTGGTTAACAGTCCCTTAGTTGCCTTTTACGACATCCACGGGAGGAGATGGAGTGGTGCTATATTCTTAATACGAACACCACACGGAGCTTTAGCTTGTGTATTTCAAACCCCTTCCGCAACATAACACATGTGGTGGCCTCATATATTTAGAGACTAGCTGGGACCCGCGGTTTCACCCGCGTTTAATTTAAAAGAAATTTAGGGTACTTCGACATGACACTTGACATAGAATATATATATTGGGTTTCAAGGGTTTAAATTTTTTTGCGTGGAACCCTAATTGTTTTACTAAAATAAAAGTAGCCTAAGTTATTCCTTGTAATATCAGCTATCTGCCAGCGAAAATCCCGTCAAAATCGGTCGAGCCGTTTCGGAGATTACCCAGAACAAACAGACAGACAGACAGACAGACGGACAGAAAAACAGACAAAAAAAATGAAAATAGTTTTTTTGTTATATGTACCGTCTATAATTTCACATGCATTCAGTAAAAAGCTGTTATTTTGACATTACAAACAGACACTTCAATTTTATTTATTTGTATAGATTCATTGTAAATTAGTTTATTGTTATTTACTTACTTTTTAAATAAATTATTCAAACTGGTGACGACACTTGCAATTCATTCGCATGCAGTCAGGCATAGGCAGGCGTGGCGCTTAGCACCAGGCGAATGACATGCTTGGCCGGTTAAGCCGGACTAAGTTGTATAAAAAACACTATCACTCAAAAAAAAGCTAACACAGAAAACATTACCGTGTTCCAAAATCCATTTCACCGATTGAATTGAACGATGGAAATTTTCCATTCCATCACGAACGAGCGTCTCTACATTCGCTCATGCCTTTTGTACGAAGTCTCACACGCTTTGAAAGTCGAACACGGAACTATTCAGTTACTCGAATAGTTTTTGTTAATGGTAAGGCTCGCAGCGAACAGAACTAGTACAAGTAGTGTGTATTTTAAATATGGAATCTTTCTTTGTCGTTTTGTTAGTGGCCTGCTTTGTGCTAGAATTTTTCAAGCTGCCCAAAGGACTCGGAATTGGCTTAACGACGACCAACTCCTGACAACAACCGGGTCCGACGATTTCATGTGCCCTCCGAAGCACGGACATGATCAGTTCAAATACCACTATGCGATCACTTACCATAGATAGATCGCGCCACGCGTTGCTTAACTTCATTGATTGTTTAACGATTATTGAGTGCAACTGGCTCTAAGCATGGAATAGTATGGTATTATTTATGTGGAAGATGTGTAGCAATATCTTCCTGTGCAATAAGAAGAATATGTAATCACCAATGATTCGCCAAGTGTGTTAATATCATTAATTATAATAACGATTTCAGTCGATTTAGTGCACTGCTGCACATTTGGGCCCCCATAAATCACCAAAACGACCAGTTTGGGCTTATGTTGTGTGCTTTAGCCCTCTCCGTAATGTGCCAAAAGGCGTGGCACCAATGGGTGGCTCTAGTGTAAGTGTAATCTTACGAGAGAGCTGGAGCCCACCTTAGGTGGTGATGATGACCGGTAGGATTCCGGCATGTCCCTTCAGCCTCCCCCAAGGCGAGGAAGTTCATGATGAATTTCCACCGGCACGGGGAAATATTCATTAATTAGAGTCCAATTATAGGTATATAAGGTTTTACGTTAATATTCCACATTAACATTCCATATTCCGATATTTTGCATGGCGCCTTACTTTATGCTGAAGATAATGTAGGTACTACTATAATAAAACTCCACAGGATTATTCCAGGTACAGTTCTGCATTTCTATTCCATGGGCAGATTCCACACACAATACTTTGATCATAAAATGGTTAAGCTTAATCAATTTGCTGTATGTCTTTCTTCGACGAGCGCCAGTAACCGAACGCGCTCAAAACTCACTCCCGCCATTGTCCAAATGTTATTGTATTATAGTATTGTACAATGTATTGTTCCAAAATGACTTCTGAACGTTACGTTCGCGTCAGTATTGCAAGCACAACGAATCGATTGACACAGTTAATGGAATACATTAAATAATGGTTTCTTAAATAACAATAATTTTCACAAAATACCGGTGATAATATTAAAACCTTACACTACGAAAAAATATCAGTTGTTCTGTATTGTATAAAAAAATGCTATACTTAATTCCAGGCAGAATAAAAACCTGAACTTAGTCTCACGTCCAGCTAACAAAAAGCTAGGCGACGCTATTTAGTTACTCAAATAGTTCTTGCATGCATTACAGATTAGCCTTCCTACTTAATACGACACAGACTAACGAAATGCAGTTAGTTAAGCCGGTTAGATTTTACTTGCATTTAAAGAGGGGTATGTTTTTAAAATAAAAATAATCGATTTGTGTAGAATCAGTTTCTAGAAGCTGGTCAGGCTTAGTTACATTAAACATTACTGTAGCTAGTAAAATTACTTGTCAGTTTCAACAAAACACCGTTGACAATTTTTTTGTTTACAAACATCGTTTCTGTAACTATTTATTTCACAAATAACTTACTCCGATAATGTTTTATTATTTTATAAACACTCACTTTACAAACATTTATTTGGCAAATGCTTCTCTTTATGTTTCGTGTGATATTTAATCATTTTTCATGTGGTCCGTCCGTGTGGTTTCCGGATTAAGAATATAGCACCACTCCATCTCCTCCCGTGGATGTCGTAAAAGACGACTAAGGGAATCTAAACCAGAGGGATGGGCAGCAGCGTCCCTTTTGTGAACCGTTAGCCATTCTGCGCTCACCAACCCGCCTGCCAAGCGTGGTGAGTATTGGCAAATACCCCCCAAAATGATGACACTGTTGTGGAATCTATGCACCAAAAACGACTATGATATTTAATTTAAACGTGATTTTGCCAAAAGAATCCAAATATTTGATGAAAAATGTCATATCATGTCGGCCATTTATACTTCCACTGCTGAACTAAGGCGGGGAGGCCGAATCACGTTTAAATTAAATATCATAGTCGTTTTTGGTGCATAGACCTAGCCTTTCGTCATAATGCAATATGTATACCAAACGTTGTTTTACGAGATAACATGAATAAAAAATTAATTGTCTGTCATACGTTATAAAAAAAAGTTGATCGGGTAATACATTTTTTAAGTCATTTATTTTGATTATTTTTAAAGGATTATTTTGGAATGAAAATAAAAAAATCCAGCCCTCACCGCTATCTTTGAATTAAAGATAGCGGATCTTTGACTACAATTTTATGAATTTGAAATTTCATCACAATTACGTTTTTTTAAGATGCGCCATTTACTGTGAAACAGTCATCAGTAACACTTTAAATTAGCCACGGCTAAGTACACCCTTTATGCGAATACTTTACATGTGTGATTCAGAATTCTTTGACGTCATCGGAGAGTTGCAATTAATGTTCAACTAGATGTCGCTATAAGTTGTTATTTATATGGTGGCGATGTAGGTGTAGCCACATATATGTACCTTAATATAGCGATAGCAGACTTTATTTTCTTATTATGAATGTTAAATAATGATATCGATTGTTCGGATGTTTTAGTTAAGTTTTGGTTCAATGTTCCATGTAATTTAACTCTGTTTGTTCCGCCATTACGTATACCATTTAGTTCTACTAACTATAGGCAAAATACTTAAATAATGTTCAAGAATTTTAATAAATTGTGTAAATAACATGATCTGTATCCCCTTGTGACTAGTGTGTCACAGGCGAGAAGATGTTTAAGCTTGAAGTTTTTTTAGGTAAATAACTAGATATCTTAAGTGGTGTTTATATTAGTGCTCTGAAAGTGTGTTCACATGCATGCCTTAGCAGATTATTACGTAAAGACTTGTAATTGTCTACCGATTTTCGTAACTGTTATTATATTGATTGTTTAGCTGTAAGTCTTCCTTATTAAAAAAATAAATACCAGTAGAAAAGACTCAAAAGACACAGTCTCTATTAAATTAATTTGCATTTTTTTCAATTTAATCGTAATTATCCTTTTGAATAGTCGCACGTCGTTCTTACTCTAGTCTGCGGCCAGCTAGTGCTGCACCCTAGCGTTGATTATCGCGGCGCGGTTCAACCGACGAACTAAACTAATTTACGTTAAACGTGGCGGACACTGGCGGAATAAGTTCGGAACCAACGCTTATTCAGCGGACAATTGAATGCTGTGGTGTAGTCTCCGCTAGCGTAATGCTGTGAAGCTTCCGTTGTTATAGATCTGGACATTTAGGTTAAATTTGCATTGCAGATGCATCGAAGATGGAGTATTGGTTGTTAATTTTGCTTCCTAACAGGAATAATCGTGTTTGTGCTACATGATATGTTTCTGCCTGTCCCAGCAATATCGGATACGTATCGGATATATCCGAAAATTATCCGACATTGCACATCAATACACGTCGTTTAGCCTGGCCCACTCGAAGCCAAAAGGTATCAGTGTATAAGTTTCGAAGTCATGGTTCTAAGATTTATGGCTTGAGAAGGAGTTGCGTGGCGAAGCCATAATTACGTTTCGTACCTTTATGGTATTGAGTTTGAATGACTTTAGCAAATGTAATAAATAATATGATGTTTAACTTCTACTTTTTTTAAGCTTGTACCACTTTTTTTACAGTGTCGGGTATACTTAACAGATATAAATCCCACATGCACAAATACCCAGACCCACGGCAAATACCTGTAGGCCATAAAAATATATGTTTTGTACGGGAACTGAAAAGCCTCTGCACCAATCGTGCTGTCAGCGTTTAGACTTTTACCTCAGATCTTCAGAAAGATGATTGTATGTTAATAACATCATACATATATATCCGGAAGAGCCAATCAGAGATGAATAATAGACATATATCATATTTAAACAATAAACGAGAGTAAGGTCAATTAGGATAATTGACTTTCATAACCAAAACAAAAAAGTACCCGAACCAACCTGGGATTCGAACCCTGATCCCCACCTCCAGAAGCGACGATTGCGACTGCATTAGCTTTTTTTTACTTATGAGAGTGTAAATTTATATAGACTTCCTCCGCCCCGGGCAAGGACGAAGGGTCATGCCGGACTCCTACCGGCTAAAACCACTGGAGCGGCGGCCATCTGCGGCACTTAATGGGGGCTCCAGGTCCTCGCAAGATCATACTAGAGTCACCCACTGTTGTCACGCCTGTAGGCAGGAGGACGGGGTGACCATAAAGCGGTCACTCTCCCCTGGGAGATTGTATAGGATCCTCCCGAAGCCTCACTGCGAGCTGTGCTATGCTGCGCATACCGCATGCGTGCATCACGACCTTCTTCTCGTGGAGCACTCGGTATGGGCACGCAGAATCTGCGTACCCGCGAACCCAGAGGCCCCCGATTTATATCGACGGCAGGAGGTTTCAGGCGTATGGGAAATAGGCGCCAGGGTGGTTGATACCCTGGCACCACCTCCTTCTTCGAACAGGATCGGCCCTCCCGATCCTGCTCCGCATTCCAGTTTTCTGATCTGCCAACATAGCCGACACTACTGCCGGCAGAGAGAGATCTTGCCCGATCCGATCGACCAGGATCCGCCGCTGTGCGGTATCCTGCGACCGCCTGACCTATTCCATGGAAAACAGACGGATGGCCGTTAACGTAAAAAAAATTCAACGAAGCTTCAGTTCCTCGATATAAGATCTTTATCACAATACGTAATCATAATCATCATCAGGAATACGTACATTGCTACGTACTAGTCTAGACGTATATACTGTTATATACAGTATAGACGACGGGACGTTTGGCGCAGTGGCTAGTCGGTCTACGTGTCGCCGGTTTGATCTCGCATGAAACGAATATATGTATGATAGAAAGAAAGAAAGAAAATTATATTATTGGCTTACAGCAGCGTACACATATCTACAGTAAAACCAGACAAAAACAATACAAAAAAACAAGAATGCAATTAGATGACCAAACGGAAAAACGAAATTGGAGAGTAAATCACTTGTACCACCTAATACAGTTATAGTAGGTGTTAACTTATAAATAGATTATGGTGTACATCGCCCTTGTACCAATAAGGCCTCGCTCGGCATAACGAGGTAGCGCACAGATCGCTGCAGCGCTGGTTTTCAGCGAGAGTCTAGATGATATACAGATAGTTGTTTAGTTTCCGAGTGTTTGTGTTTGTGAGATATATCTATAAACTGACCCACAACACAGGAACATTTCAAAGTAGAGCAGCGTTTTAACCTACTTCATAAAAGGAGGAGGTTTTGTATTCGCTGCATACGCATAGTTCCTACAGAACAGAAAAGAAAAATTCATCACATCTCCTTTAACATTGCAATCTACATTCATCATCATCATTTCCGCCGAAAAACGTCCACTGCTGGGCAAAAGCCTGCTACAAGGACCGCTAAGAGTTTGTGTTGTGTGCTCATTGTGGGAGTTTTGCCATAATCCACCACACTTGGTAGACGGGTTATGGATCGCAGTACAATTACAAATGCACTCGAAGGATGCTGCTGCCCATCCTCCGGCTAACCCCATAGTCGTCTTTTACGACACCCACGGAATAAGATGGGGTGGTGGTATTCTTAGTCACCACACGGTGATCGACATTGTAAAGAAGTAAACGGAAATTTTATTATAATGTGTAATAATCGCGAAAATCTAAGACATTACTAAGTCTAGCTGATTGTTCTCAACGCATCGGTCTCCGGATGAACTTGGATAAAACCAAGGTCATGTTTAACCAACATGTGGTTCCGGAGCCGATTGCGGTACACGACAACACTCTCGAAGTTGTTCAGGAATATGTTTACCTCGGGCAAACCCTGCAGTTGGGTAGAAACAGCTTTGAGAGGGAGGCCAATAGAAGAATACAGCTGGGCTGGGCGGCATTTGGGAAATTACGTCGAGTATTCTCGTCATCTATTCCACAGAGCCTAAAGACTAAAGTCTTCAACCTGTGCGTTCTACCCGTCATAACATACGGTGCCGAGACGTGGACACTCACGGTAGGGCTGGTCCACAAGTTTAAAGTCGCTCAGCGAGCAATGGAGAGGGCTATGCTCGGAGTCTCTCTGAAGGATAAAATCAGAAATGAAGTGATCTGACAGAGAACCAATGTTATCGACATAGCTCATAGGATTAGTAAGCTGAAGTGGCAGTGGGCTGGCCATATTAGTCGTAGAACCGACAACCGTTGGGGAAAACGTGTTCTTGAGTGGAGACCGCGTCTTGGTAAACGTAGTGTAGGACGCCCTCAAGCTCGGTGGAGTGATGACCTGCGCAAGGTGGCTGGCAGTAGCTGGATGAGAGTAGCCGAGGATCGCGATCAGTGGCATGCACTTGAAGAGGCCTATGTCCAGCAGTGGACTGCGATAGGCTGATGATGATGACTCACATGTGTAGTATAAATAGTATATAAACGTTCTATAACCACAAGAAGGAATTTCATTCCGCTATATTTTGCAAGAATTGCGTTTAAGATTGACGTCTAACCGCGACACTGGTCGGTGTCCGACTAAGTGAACTCCGGGCAATTACCTTGCTTTCATGTGATCATCATAGAGCGCGGGCAACGCATCTAAACTAATATAAAAAAAACACATTTTACGGGCTCACGTTTATGTACTAACACGTCAGCCCGTAAACGTCCACAGCTGAACATGGGGCTCCAAATAATCACTAAAATGAGCGGTAATAGAAGATTATAACAAGAATACTAAATACTAACAAAACTAAAGAATAAATAAAGCAACCAAACGTGAATTACCCAAGCATAAGTAACCCTAATGAAGTCGTGGATCCGTCCAAGTACGCGCTTTATCACCGAAGATAGCCGAGTCTGCCCGAAGATTTACGAGACTTTTATCGCGAGTGGCAAAGGTCTTAATAATTTAAACGATACTTGCGTTGTCAAGATTTTATCACGTAGAACGGGCTTGCATGACCGAGGCGATATTTGGGGGTTTGAGTTGAAGGAAAAGCTTAATACGTGTTTTTATTTTATTAAATGAAATATCCTTTATATAAAATAGAGTTAAATTAGTTACAAAAAGTAATAACCTCAACATAAACACCATATAAGCTCGCCCTTCACGGCTTCCTAGTGTTTCAGCCTAGTCATGATTTATATAATTATAAAAACACGAGAAAATCCATAATAATATTAGCCTGTAACTGTGCCACTGTTGGGCAAAATACTATTCTCTTGTCTTTTTACTTTGCCCCACACTAGCTTTTCTCCTGTGTCGTGGGTGCGCTTATAGACACAAATTCCACACACCACACCAAGATTCAGAGCAACTATCTGCAGATCGTACAAATATTTGTTCCGTGCGGGAATCTACCCGCGACCCGGAGCGCGGCACCCGACTGAATCCGTCACCGCACCAAGCGTGCCGTCTCATACAGAGAATGAATGTGCATTGATCATATCGAATGCCTACCGCGTATTGACGATTTCCCTTTAGATCTAGGTTCCGTCGCGATGTTTTCCTTTACCGTTCAATTCAGTAGCGACTAAGGTTAATTAAAAAAGTAGATATGTCATTGAAACGGTAACATTGATACATGCCCGGTATTGAACCCACACCATCATCATCATCATATCATCCAAAATCTGTGGGGGAGGCCTTTGGCTGATTTGATGATGATCAACAGTGCGTTCCGCCCTCATTTCACACATGTGATATGTCCAACTGTTTCGTCTGTCCCAATGTTTTTGTCCTCCTTGGGGGTCGCAACGACTCGTTTGGAGGTCGCGGTTTCAACTCGTGAAAAAGTAAAAAGTATGCACAATGCACTTGATTTCTCAAACAATAGGTACAATCTCAATAGAATTAAATATTTCGCTATAAAATTACTGACAGTTTTATTAAGGTCCTGAGGGTCGCCAGATTGTTATTTTAATTGATAAAGAGTTTTAAAACCACTGCCTGAAAGATACTCCCACAGATAAACACACATCTCACATTCTTTCTATAAGTATGTAAGTAGATACCGGACCTTGCTACCCTCTCGCTTAATACAACCCATAATCACTTCTAAACCAGTTACGAAACCTTCGAGGAGGGTGTCTCATATCAAAGTAAACCAGAGTTAAACTCTTATGTACATGCTCAAGTTTAAACTCACACAAGTTTACAGATCCTATTACGTAATGATATATATCTGTCCCTAGCACGTTCCCTCATAATTTTAATTCCCAATTAACATGACAAGCAACCCTGAGATCGGGTAAAATCGGGTTTATTCGTGCGAGTTCGGAAGCGACGCGATGCTAATTTGCATTCGCACAATCCACGCTGTTGACCCGGGATTGTGCCCCACTTAGACGGAGTTAACGGACTGCAGTTTGTTTAGCGAAGCGTCTATCCCTCTCAAATCTATACCTAGAGTGTTTAGGTGCTCAGCTTGCATCCACCTTTAAAAGCATCTATCTCCAGACGCTGCACTTAGAACAGTTAGTTTTATACTTTGCTTTCGTTTTATATAGACTTGAATTTGAACTTAAAGCTGCACCGGGGGGCTGTATCTAGCAGAATAAACAAAAGTAGATCTCTCATCTTAGCCACTGGCATACAGCTCTGTTGTATATTTATGATATGTTATAAATTTATAATACATCTATATATTTATTTTGATATAAGTTCTACATCCTAAATTATATACGAGGGCGGCACTGAAAATTTCGGGAATCAAGGAAGTGACACAACATTAGTATTTAAAAATGTATTTATTGCTTTTCGAAGTATTCTCCGCGAAATTTGACACATTTTTCCATACGATGGAACCAATCATTGAAGCAACCATTCCATTCGGAAGTTGGGGTCTCCAAAATGGCCGTTTTGTAGCTTCTTTAGGTGATGAAAATCTCTGTCCACGCAATTTATTCTTTATTTTAGGGAAAGTATAGAAATCATTAGGGCTTAGGTCGGGGCTGTACGGCGGATGGTCTAATAATTCTATGTTTTCTTAAAACTCTTTTGTTCTGTGCGCGGTGTGAGAAGTTGCATTGTCGTGATGGAGGATGATGCGGCGGTTGCAGTTCTCTCTACGGAGTTCAGAAACGACCTGTGGCAAACAAATACTAGCATACCATTCTGCATTAACCGTTCTTTGTCCCTCAAGAGGAATAGTCGTAACATGGCCGGTTTTGGAGACAAACGTGGCCACCATTTTTTTTGCAACACTCCGTGAACGAACAATTTTTGTTGGCTTTAACTCATTTTCGAACACCCAAACTCGTGACTGGTTTTTTGTTTCGGGTTCGTACGCATATATCCAGGATTCGTCACCTGATACGATGTTGTATACAGCATTTGAGGATCCTGCGTGGAATCTTTTGAGAGTTCTGACGCACCAAGTAACGCGAGCCGCTTTTTGTTCTTCACATAGCAAATGCGGTATCCATCGGGAAAACAACTTTTTTACACCTAATTGTTCATGCAAGATTATTTGTATTTGACTCATGCCAATGTCTAAAGTTGCCTGAATTTCGCGGTATGTCACATGTCGATCTTCCTCAATCAGCTTACGCACAGCATCAACGTTTTCTTGGGTGACTGCAGTTTTTGGATGACCTTGACAAGGATCATCACTGAGCTTGACACGTCCACGTTGAAATTCAGCAAACCAGCGATAAATTGTGGTTTTGGATGGGGCTTCATCACCAAATGCAGAAATCATCCGGTCAACACACTGTTTTTGTGTTAAACCACTTCGAAAGTCATAATAAATCATCGCTCTTGAATTTTCTCGAGTCAATTCCATTTTCTCAACGACTAAACAAGTTTGACAAAACCTTGTGACAAGACCGTGAATCTTTTTTTAAATAAATAAATGGTATTCGATTTGTAAAACCAAGGAGTTTTCAATTAAAAAGATTTTAATATGACAGGAACAGTGGAAATATTCCATTCCCGATACTTTTAGTGCAGCCTATGTATCTATACAAATAAATAAATTTGAAGGTTGTAATGTCAAAATAACAGATTTTTACTAAATGTATATGAAAGTATATAGGGTACCTACAGCAAAAAAGCTATTTGTATTTTTTTGTCTGTCTGTTCCGCTAATCTCTGAAACAATGGACCGATTTCTACAGGATTTTCACTGGAAGATAGCTGATGTTACAAGGAATAACTTAGGCTACTTTTAATTTTAGAATTAAGATTAGGGTTCCGTGCAAAAAAATAAAACCCATGAAATCCAATATATGTATACATACTCTATGTCAAGTGTCAATGCCGTAGTACTCTAAATTATATATAAATAATCCACTTTCTTTTAAATTAAATGGCAGGTGAACCGCGGGTCCTAGCTAGTTAATCAATATTAATGCTGCTTCGCATCCTTCAGTCACTAGAGGGACTGGTTGGAAACCAACACCCACCAGGATTTTGCCTGGCATATGCTGAACTAGACACCCATTCATTGAAACTACCACAGTTTCGCATACACTTTAATACTAATGTTGTTCTTATTTCTATGTTCTTATGTTACTGTTAGTGATGTCTCAGTTTGTCGCTGAATAAATGCTTTCTTTCTTTCTTTCAATACAAAAGATCGCGTTAATTTTAAAGACTAAGATCTAAGTCTAAGACGTAGAATCATAACTGCACTTATAAATTAAATTAATCCCAAACATATCCACCACCTGACGACACAAACCATTTAGAACAACAAAATATGAAAGGATATCGGCCTTAAACGCTTATATTTCATTTTAACTACATGCAAATTCCAACTCTACATTTTCGGTCGTAAAGACCAAGTTCCCTTTTCCTAAGGTGACAATAACGTGTAAAATTCGGCTCCTAAGACGATAAATCGAGTGAATATCTCAAACTATTCTGAATTAGTTCTCATCCCCTTAGAAAATGGGATGTAATAAATCACAGAGAATCGTATAGAAATTATTAGCTTTTGCGCGCGATTTGGTCCGTACAATTTGGTATTAATGATATTATTCTCCTGCTAAGGCCTCTGTTCATAAGGCTTTATAACAGAAACCAAAGATATTAGAAGAAAAGAGATAAACCATGTAGTAGTAGAGTAGTCAAAATGTATGCGAGCCTAGAGGCCAATTTTTTCCTACCATTCCTCATAAAAACACACTAATGCACACAGTTACAAGTTCTCATCCATACAACTGAATAAACACAACATTACAATTTGCTACAAATACTAAAACACACCCACGACTTTGTAGGCAGCCAATCATGCCAAGCGTACGGACTGCACACAGCGGCCGTACCACGCAACGCGTAAGTTTATTGGAGTACCATTCGCTATTCTATTCACTGCGTTTGTTATTCACCGATTGCTAGTTAAAAGTGGTAGATAAGAAGCATTGTATTTTGTACAAAAATAAATAAATTGCCGGTGACTATACATGTTTAAATGTAGTACTTAATCCAAACAGAGAATTCTTTAAACGAATTGAAATTCGTCATACGTAATTATTTATTTGTCTATATTATATTCCATAACATAGGGAAATAAATAATAGAACTCAAATGGAGTTGGACAGAACACATGGTCAGTGCTCAAGATAGGTGACGCAGAGAAACCGAGTGGTGGCCTTGAGACAGAAATAGTGCAGGTATTCCATTGACGAGATCATCATCATCAGCCTATACCAGTCCACTGCTGGACGTAGGCCTCTCCCAGCGTGCGCCACAACACCCGGTCATCAGCTTTCCGCCTCCAGCCGGACCCAGCAACCTTTTCCAGGTCGTCCATCCGTCTAGCTGGTAGGCATCCCACACTACGTTTGCCCATACGCTGGCTCCTTGGCACGGTTGGCGCATTGGCTAAGCGATTGGCTTTCTACGGGTCATAGGATCGATTCCCGTACGAGATGAATATTTGTATGGTCTACAGGTAATTTTTGGCATTTATGTATGTGGAATTTATGTCTGTAAACTTTACTCACGACACAGGAGAAATCCTGGAGTGAGGCAACGAAAAAACAAAATTCTAGCCAACTAAACTTAAACTAGACCAAACACGGGCCCTTAAATTTTATCAGTAATCACTAAAATAACTTTTGAATATTCAATATAATAGATTATATCCATATGACTCGATAAAATTTATATTTAACCAACAATCTTTAGGTATGTAAAATCTTAGATCAACTTAACTCTATCGGCTCTACGGCTACTAGAGACTATTCTTAAGTTTAACATTTTTATGTTTTACCATAAGAAGTCAGAAGGCCAAAATTGCAGCAAAACATATCAACTCAGAAAGCAAATTTTGCTATATAGTAATGTCTTAGACTGCGACCACGAATGCTGCAAAGTATGCGAAACGTCAGGAAAATCAAAAATATACGCGATAGAATCCGTTTAAAAGTGTTTTATTATAAATTGATATATAGTTATTTATTGTTTCTTCTCCCACTTAAACTGTCTTGACCATGCAACCCACTGGTTCTACTTACCTCTTATTTAACTAAACCACGTTCCCCAATTCGTACAAAATACCACCAGCTAAACACGGCATCAAATACCCTAATACACCTTAAAATCTAGCCCCTGTCTGTCCTAATAAATTGAGCTAATTCGTCATCCTGACAATGATAAAAACGGGACACGGGGATCGAAGAGGCCTCATTGGCCTAACCCACACAGATAGCTACACACACAACCGACTATACGGATATATTGTGTATCTCACACACGGGTGTGTGCGCAAGGGTATACTTGCATGAACGTAATAGTGATGTGACTATATTTATACGAATAACCAAATTAGCAATACGAAAATTCGACAGGACTTGATAATGCTCTGGATGACGTTGATTGCTCACAATGGCCGGCTTTGGCACCCTCACTTCGATCAATCCGCTTGCATAACAATCAAATGGAAGTTAATTTGTTTTATTATGGTAAACATTATTTTATTTTGCCGGCTACGAATAGCACCAGGCCATCTCACCCCGTGGGTGTTGTATAAGGCGACTATGGGATTAGCCGGAGGATGGGCAGCAGCATCCTTCAAGTACATTAATAACTCAACTGCCATCGCCAACCCACCTGACAAGCGTGGGGATTATGGCAAAGCCCCCCAATGAACACACAATACTCACAGATCCCCCCGCTTCCCTCACATCTATAAATTGGATCTAAAAGTAACTTCCCTATAAAGATTTTACATAATGCTTGGTGTTCCAGTAGGCTCTCCAAATAGATGCCTTTGTCTCGCTATCAGTAGGTCGCGCAGTTTGCATAATTGACTTTGAAGGTTTGAGGATGGATAGTGTGGCCTTTGGGGTGGGGTACAAGTGGAAACGAAAGGTTTTTGCGTTTGTTTATCTTAGTTATATTAAAGAACAAAATGCAGATAGGAGGATGCAAAAGTACATTAGATAAAGATACTATATTTAGTATATACTGGCATGAATACTCAGACTTTAGTTAAGATGATTATTTTTAATGTCCCAAACAAACAAAAGTGTCGTGTGGTGCCGGTTACGAATAGCACCAACCCATCTCATCCCGTGGGTGTCGTAAAAGGCGACTATGGAATTAGCTGGAGGATGGACAGCAGCGTCCTTCGAATACATTTACAACTCAACGGCGATCGCCAACCCACCTGCCAGGCGTGGCGATTATATTAAAATCCCCCCATGAGCACACAACACACCCATGTCGGTCGTTGTGGTGATCTTTGGGGGATGCCTGTGTCCAGCAGTGGACTTCATTCGGCCAAAATGATGATGATGATGTTGAAAAAAAGGAAATAAGTAAACGAAATCTTGATTCTGCTTGTACAGAACTGGACGCCTCTTAAGTACGGTACTGAGATTTTTATGTTAAGAAATGTTCACAATACAAAAGAAAAGCGGCTCTTTCTAGTTTTACTCGTATCATATTACACCCTTATGTTCAATACTGAGAAAGAATTTAGGGAACTTCCCTGCTATGGTATTTCTCCTGTGCCGTGGGTGCAATTAACAGATATACATCTCACACGTGGGAACAATGCCATCCACTGCTGAACAAGAGCATTCCTTATTTTTTATGTAATAAATTCCAAAAATTGAATTACTAATTGATTAAATAATATTTTCTTAGCCATAGTTCTTGATCGTTTAATTCGTAGCAATATTTTAGAAATATATCTGAAATAACATTTAAATATGTGTTAATTATGGTAAATACGTATTATAATATTAATGATTTATTAAATTAATATAGAATAATTCATCAATAATAACTAACAATACAATTTATTTTCAATCAATCAATCAATCAATCAGCCAATCATAGTCCACTGCTGGACATAGGCCTCTCCCAATTTACGCCACAACACCCGGTCCTCCGCCTTCCGCATCCAGTCCCCTCCAGCGACCTTTCTCAGGTCATCGGTCCACCTGGCGGGCGGGCGTCCTACCTTACGGTTGCCGAGCCGCGGTCTCCATTCTAGGACTCGTCTGCTCCAACAGCTATCGGTCCTTCGACAGACATGGCCAGCCCATTGCCACTTCAGCAAGCTAATTCTACGAGCTATGTCGGTTACCTTGGTTCTTTGTCGGATGACCTCATTTCGAATTTTATCCTTCAAAGAGACTCCGAGCATAGCTCGCTCCATAGCCCGCTGTGCAACTTTAAATTTGTGGACTAGTCCAACCGTTAATGTCCACGTTTCGGCACCGTAAGTCATAACAGGTAGGACGCACTGGTTGTATGCTTTCGTCTTCAGGCATTGCGGTATAGGCGAAGAAAAGACTCGACGAAGTTTGCTAAACGCTGCCCAGCCCAACTGAATTCTCCGATCGATTTCCCGCTCGAAGTTGTTTCTACCAAGCTTAATGACCTGCCCTAGGTAGATATACTCTTGAACAACTTCGAGCAACGATCCTTCGACATATATCGGTCTCGGCCTGACATGTTCATTGAACATGATCTTGGTTTTATCCAAGTTCATGCCAAGACCGACCAGTCGTGAAGCTTCATCTAGGCCATGCAGTATCTCGCTTAGCTGGTCCAGCGACTCTGCTACTATGACGATGTCATCGGCAAATCGAAGGTGCGAGATGTGCTCACCGTTCACATTTATACCCCGTCCAGTCCAATCCAGAGTTTTGAAGACATCCTCGAGCGCGTTGGTGAACAGCTTTGGGGATATAACATCCCCCTGTCTCACCCCCCGACGCAGCTCGATCGGATTCGTCTTACGGTCATGGAGCTGGACAGTCATGGTGGCGGCAAAATTTATTTTATGACATATTAATTAAATCAATTTCTTTACCAGTCAATTCATACTACTACACTGAGTGTATCACACATAACACCACTACCAAAACGGGCACCTGTCCCTGATGGACATCCGTGGACCACAAAGGTTCCAGATGAAAACCAGCGTCAAGTGCTTGTACTTGCCATTAAGCTGATCTGGACACCTGTTTGGTCCAGTTTTGAGACACACACATAGGAATATTATTGTCTTTTAACTTATATACAAATTTTTTTTATTTCTTGATATCAGTTATGTCTTTTTTTGTACATTTTGTGTCTCAATGTGCTGTATCCAAATAAATTCACTAATACCTTGCACTAATAACATTCATTCATTCATTATAGATTTCCACAACTGTGTCATAATTTATGTGAGAATTTGCCACTAGTCACTACGCTTGGCAAATGAATTGTTGAGCGCAGTATGGCAGAGAGTGGTGTTATATTCTTAAACCGAACGGACAGCAACGTCCCTTATATGAAACAGCAGCTATTCCGCGCTCAATTACGCGTTTTCCAAGTATGGTGAGTACTGGCAAATTCCCCTAAAAGTACGACGGGCCTTTGGCTGATATGATGATATTGGTGAATACTGAAATTTGAACTGACCTAAAAACAAAACATGGTATTTTACTAGTTTTTTAGAGTAAAAAATGTTTAACTCAGAGGATACTATCTGGAAACAGCATCTCGATTTAAAGTATCCCCAATATGTTATGGAGGAAAAACTAGAGGAGACAACGCCCAGGCCGATCTGAATCAGTTTCGATTGCAGGGCCGTATTGGTCGAAAGTACTGGTGCAAGACATTTGTGAACTAACCGCCTGTCTGGTCTAGTAACTAGAAGTGTGATTTAGCAATTCAGATCTTAAGCTCAGTTCACAGATCCCACAAATTATCATTGGATATTTTTCCACTAAGGCACCACATCTTAATGGTAAATACCCAATGATAATTTGACCCGAAGGTTACTTTTAGGCAAGCAGGCATCATCATCAACCGCATCAGCACTTAACATCAGATGAGATAGAGGTCAAACGTAAGCGTAATCTTATTTTTTTAAAAGGCCAGAACCGGGTAGGTCAGGTTTACTGAAAGTTGAAATGTCAGTAATTTTAATTCATTCTTTGTTGAACTATTTTTGTGATTAAGCGGAGACAATGTTAGGTTGCTATAGGCCTTAATAGGGATATAAATTATCTACAGCATACATTGTTAGCATCGTTTAATTTCAACAAGGTATTAAATGCTATTGTGTTAATATAAATGTTACAAAACTGGACTTATGAGCAATTCGTATTAATCGCTTTATGAGTTCAAAAGCAATTTAATATTAATTAAAACATAAATTCAGTTCGCAAAATTGTATTTTCTCATTTCAGAATATAATCAAACGAATGTCAGAAAAACAGACACAATCTGACTACAATCTACAATAACTCCAGACAGACGATTACAATGACGGCAAAAAATTAATCTCACAACAGCTCTGAAAAACGATTCTAATTACCAAGCAACTACCCCGATATTAACAAAAAATACGAGTCCTCATAGCACTAATGACCACAGAGATAAATTACACTTTTTTAGAACATTATTTTCAGAACAGTATACAAACACGTTATCTGTTCACAATAACATAAACATTAGCAACACTTTCAAACCTTTGTGTTGCACCCTTCCCATCGCCCCAGTCCGTCCCTGTGTGCACCCAGAAGACGTAATTTAGAATGGAGCAGTAGATTCAAGTGGTGCATTTGTTGGCCCCCACCTGTGGCTTATTTAGTGTCGTAGATACGACAATATTCTTGAATAATGCATTCTGAATATGTACCAATTCTTCTGTTTTGGTAACCAAGAATATTTCGGTACTTATAAAGATTTAGGGGTAATTCATTTGTTTAACTCCCGAGAAAAAATATTAAAAGATTAAAATCTGTGTTACGGTATGGTTGGTGCACTGGCTGATACAGTCAGCTGCTGCGCTCCGAGTCGTGGGTTCGATTCCCGCACGGGACAAATA
The DNA here is from genome assembly GCA_947459985.1 of Diloba caeruleocephala. Taxonomy (NCBI): domain Eukaryota; kingdom Metazoa; phylum Arthropoda; class Insecta; order Lepidoptera; family Noctuidae; genus Diloba; species Diloba caeruleocephala. Next base: position 2,506,921 of record OX381608.1, read on the forward strand.
TTTGTATGATCTGCAGGTAGTTGTTCCGGGTCTGGGTGTATTGAATGTGGAATTCATGTCTGTAAATGCAACCACGACACAGGAGAAATCAAAGTGTGGGGCAAAGTATAAAAAAAAGTATAGATGTCCAAGTCTTTATGAGTTCATAATCACCGTCATATCGGCTGATGGACGTCCTCTGCTGGACAAAGGCCTTCCCTATACATTTCTAATTTCTCTAACGACCAACCGCTCGTTATACAGCAGTCCAGCAACAGTACAGTATTCACCACGCTTGGCAGGCGGGGTAGCTGTTGCTCCAGAAAAGGGAAGCTGCTCCCCATTCCTTTGGCTTAGAGTTCCTTTTACGACATCCACGGGAGGAGATGCAGTGGTGCTACATTCATTCTTTAATCAGACACCACACGGGCAACAGATGGACCATAATAGATGCACTGACGGGTATTTTGCTCTGTATTTGTGTTTTTATAGTAATTTTAGTTGGAATTAGATGTGTACGAGCAAAAAGCACATTGGAGTGGGAATCTAAAGCTGTAAACATCACATTAATTTATTTGTGTCCCTGTTTACGTATTATAATTATCTGATATGAGGAACCCTGTTTTTTATGCTCACGCGGAGATATGGGTTCAACACGCAGATGCCCTTTAGAAGGATAGGGATCCTCCACGACTGCATTACAAAAATGCATCAATTATATATTTTCTCACTGTAGCTTCACATCAATGCACTTAGCATTAAAATCTTAGAACTCAGTTAATTTCGTATAAGAAGCAAGGAGATGTAAGTGTGTATATCCCTCTTTAGCATATTGTATGCTAACTTGCCCTTTACTTAACACCATATGCAAATTCGACATTAGTTTTACTACATTTGCGAGTTTTAAGTCCCTACCACGCAACCTAATCTCATAATACCATTAAATCATACTTTTAGTGGGAGCTGCGATAAAATTTGCATAGTTATACAAAATTTTTAGTGAAACTAAGTTTCTATTATTCTAACACCAGTTATTATGTTTGTATGACTAACTGCGCCTTGATTTTGGCGGCATATTATGTTTTAGAAGTTTAGTATTTAACGTCACAGCTGTAGTGACATTAAATGCAATGAGTTATTAATACTCGGTTCCTATACCGAGAAACGGTTCGTTTTACTTACCAATGGTAGAAATAAGTACTTAATGGTAATCCACTTTTGTAAACAAACTGATATGTTTATTTTACTAACGGATGGTAATACCCACGCTGTTTTGAGGACGCTTCAGTATTGGTGAAGAAATAGAGTCGTAATTAAAACACTTATGAATAGTCAAGCCTTAGTTCCCACGTTCCAAAATGTAAATCACTATATGTTACAGTGTATTCATACTACATTATTCTCTAAATAAAGGGTTATTATCATCATATCAGCCAAAGAACTTCCACTGCAGAACAAAGGCCTCCCCATAGGTTTTCCACAACGACGGCAGACGGCACGGTTGGTGCAATGACTGATACAGTCGGCTGCTGCACTCCGGGTCGTGGTCTCGATTCCCGCACAGAACAAAGATTTGTATGATCTGCAGGTAGTTGTTCCGGGTCTGGGTGCATTGTATGAGGAATTCATGTCTGTAAACGCACCCACGATACAGGAGAAATGCTAGTATGGGGCCTGTGACGTCATCATAGAGTGGAATTTGTCAGTACTCACTACGCTTTGCAGGGGGACTGGTGTGTGGAGTATAGCTGCTATTCCAGCGAAGGAACGCTGATGCCCATCCCTCTGGTTGAAAGTCCCTTAATCGCCTTTTACTACATTCACAGGAGGAAATGGAGTGGAACTATATTCCTAACTCGGACACCACACGTTAATAAAACTGATGGTTATTTGTGAACAATCCCAACAGGGACCCGTCAAGAATATATCGATACTTTATTACTTTAATAACTATCTCCGGATACTTTTACATCATCATATCATATCAGCCACAGGACGTCCACTGCTGAACGAAGGCCTCCCCCTTAGATTTCCACAACGAGCGGTCACATGCCGCTTTCATCCAACGACTCCCAGCGACCTTCACCAGGTCGTCTGTCCACCTCGTTGGAGGTCGTCCTACGCTGCGTTTTCCGGTGCTACTTGTACATGTTGGTGAATATTTGAATGAAGCCAACATTTAAGATCACACACATTTAACATTTAAGATAAGATTTTTTTATTGATGTCCAGTGGAAATTCTACATGGAACTTCCTTAACCCTGGGGAAGGGTAAGGGGTATGCCGGACTCCTACCGGCTAAAACCACTGGAGCGATCATCTTTGACACCGAAGGGGGGCTCCAGGTCCTCGTAAGAATACACTAGAGCCGCCCATGCGCCACGCCTTTAGGCACATCTTGGAGGGGATGACTGTAAAGCGGTCACCGTCTCTAGTGGAGGGAAGGCGACTGTAATAAGGCCACCCCCAGGCACCTCTGAGGGACGATTGTAAAGGATCCCCCCAAGTTTCGCTATGCGCTGTGCTGTGCACGTGAACACGTGCGCGCCACCATCTTCCCCGGGTCACTCGGTGTGAGCACGCAGTTCTTCCCAAATCTGCGCACCCGTGACCCTCGAGGCACCCCAGAGGTCCCCCGCTTTATAGTAACGGCAGGGGGTTTCAGGCGTATGGGATGAGGATCATACATAGATGGCGTTGCCGTCGCTTTTACCAAACAGAAAGCCACTTCAGTAAAGGTCAAAACATATTAGGTTGTTACAACTCTAGGGTGCTTCAAGAAATAATTTCGGAGCTCAAAGCTTCAGTAAAGAGCTTTATTTTTACCGTAACTTTTTGCTGTTAACGTGAGCAGGGGACGGGAATTTTACTAAAAAGGTTTTCAGTCAACTGAAGAGTCGGTAAATTGAATACTATTCATTTCAGACTCGTAACTCTGGAACTTCTTTGCTTCGCTACTTCCAGTTCTGAATCATTTGATCCATAACATATACACAGAAATTTAATGACAGCACGGTTGGTGCAGTGGCTTGTATAGTCGGCTGCTGCGCTCCGGGTCGTGGGTTCGATTCCCGCAGGGAACAAATATTTGTATGATATGCAAGTAATTGTTCTGGGTCTGGGTGTATTGTGTGTGGAATTTGTGTCTGTAAACGCACCCACGACACATAGGAAATCCTAGAGTGGGGCAAAGGTAAAAAAACTGTTTATGCAACGAAAATATATTCGTGAGAATATTGCGACAATAAATAGGAAAGTGTATGGCATGCCTTAGAGCCGCAACCAACATTTTAAACCTAACACAAAATATTTTAAAGACACCACACAAGCTCCGACACCTTGCAACGATTTATGAAGAAATATCATTCGCTTTAATATTGTGCTTCCCATAAAATGCCTGGCAAACCCAACTTTATATGCACTCTTATCAACCTTTACAACTTAGGTGTAGAGCACAATTTCGCTTGCATAAAATGAAAAGGCAGTTTGCCATATTCTCCCACGAAACAAAATTAAAATACGGTCGTAATAGATCTTAAACGGTTGATATAAGGTTAGTTTCAGGTTGTCCCATGTGAATTCTATAGAGGATATTTTGCAGAGCTGGGTGAAATTTGTGAGGCCTGAAGGAGCATGATTTATTCCAATCCATATTGCTAAGATTTGATTGAAGTGCTATCTGCCTTGCGCCGTTTAATATTAAATGGTCGCCATATATTTTGAATGTCGTGAACATTATATGCATTTGCTTTTTTTATGTCTTCAGGAAGGATGTTTTAAAATTGATGGCTTTGCACCGTTAAGTAGATGAGATTTTGGGATGGTCTGTATCCCTCTTAGCGCCTTTAAGTCGGGAGGGTAATTTTTTTTTTGGAATGCCTCTGGCATCGAAGCAGATCTGATTTATGGAACATATGGAACAGAGACGTGATCACTCACAATGGGCTTCATAAGAAAGCTCAAGGTCACTCAGTGAGCTATGGAGAGAGCTACGCTTGGAATTTCTCTACGAGATCAGAAATGAGGAGATCCGTAGAAGAACTAAAGTTGCCTACATAGCTGAAAGGATTAGTAAACTGAAGTGGAAATGGGCGGGGCACATTGCTCGTAGAACTGATAGTCGTTGGGGCAAAAAGGTTTCCAATGGAGACCGCGCAACGGAAACCGCAGCGTGGGACGTCCTCCAACGAGTTGCACAGACGACCTGGTTAAGGTCGCTGGGAGTAATTGAATGGGAGCGGCATATAACGCTCTACGTGGAAATGTAAGAGAGCGGCCTTTGTTCAGCATTGGACGTCCTTTGGCTGATGATGATGTAAAGTGATCAAAATCCCTTTGCTATGACTCACTATGCCCAAAACAACGTTGTTCAGACTAAAAAGGCACACACAATCCATCATCATTAAATCAAACGTAAAAAATTTCAACCCGAAACAGCCATTACGGGAAAAAAACTCATTAAAAATCCTTCAACTGCCAAACAGTAATATAAAAAAGAAATATATGTTCTGGTCTCATTCGTGAAGTTTTCTCGTTATGATAAGTTTGACGGGTATTAGGACTTCAGTAATTGCATCCAACTCTTAAGCATGCCAATCAACTACGGATAAGTAAAACGGAGTATTGGAATCGATCTTGTATGAATATTTTCTACTAGCTGCGACCCGCGGTTTCACCCACGTTTAATTTAAAAGAAATTAAGAGTACTTCGACATAGTCACTTGACTTAGAATATATATATTGGATTTCAAGGATTTGTTTTTTTTTTGCGCGGAACTCAAATTATTTTTCTAAAATAAAAGTAGCCTAAGTTATTCCTTATAACATCAGCTATCTGCCAGCGAAAGTCCCGTCAAAATCGGTCCAGCCGTTTCGGAGATTACCCGGAACAAACAGACAGATAGACAGACAGACAGATGGACAGACAGACACAAAAAATGTAAATATGTTTTTTTTTTATTATATGTACCGTATATCATTTCATAAGCATTCAGTAAAAAGCTGTTATTTTAACATTACAAACAGACACTTCAATTTTATTTATTTGTATAGATTTCTGATGTGTATGTGAACGTTTCGTGTAGTTTCCAGCACAGAATAGACAACCCCTCTTCACCTATAGGTACCGTAAAATGTGACTAAGAGTTGATATCAAGAGGATGTGTATCCGAACTCTGGAGTAGGTGAGAGACAATAAAGTTATTGATATAAATATCTCTCAAACAAGCTTTCGTGACCAAAGTTTCATGTTACATCTCTAATATCATATCAGCCGCAGGGCGTCCACTGCTGAACAAAGGCCTCCCCCTTAGCTTTCCACAACGAGCGGTCACATGCCGCTCTCATCCAATGGCTCCCAGCGACCCTCACCAGGTCGTCTGTCCACCTCGTTGGAGGTCATCCCACGCTGCGTTTTCCGGTGCACGGTCTCCATTAGAGAACCTTTTTGCCCCAACGGCCATCGGTTCTACGAGCAATGTACCCCGCCCATTGCCACTTCAGTTTACTAATCCTTTCAGCTATGTCGACAACATTAGTTCTTCTTCGGATTTCCTAATTTCTGATTCAATCTCGTAGAGAAATACCAAGCATAGCTCTCTCCATAACTCGCTAAGTGACCTTGAGCTTTCTTATGAGGCGTGAGTGACCACGTCTCTGTTCCATATGTCATCACTGGTAGGTAACACAGACTAGATAAAGACTTTCGTCTTGAGGCATTGAACATGTAATACAACGTAAGTCAAAAAGAAACTGCTATATCCTACTCTCTGGCATACAATATTAATGTTTAATTAGTTAAATTTATTATAATTAGGGTATAATATTAAACGTAATACAATTTAGGTCAGAATGTCAGATACAAATTATATTACACAATCAGCGTGTCACATTACAGTTCAATTTAAATTATTGAATATTAGAGACGACTTCGGGACATTTCAGTGCTCTATTATAGATTATTAAATCTGTCGAAGTGTTGACATATTTCGTCATCTAGCAATTCATGAAGGTTATTTAGGGAGGTATTTACTTTGTCCAAGATGTGATGTTTTCGGATTTTTTTAACAACTTTGCCCCACACTAGGATTTCTCCTGTGTCGTGGGTGCGTTTACAGACATGAATTCCACACACAATACACCCAGACCCGAAACAACTACCTGCAGATTATACAAATGTTTGTTCCGTGCGGGAATCGAACCCACGACCCGGAGCGCAGCAGCTGACTGTATCAACCACTGCACCAACCATGCCGCCATATAGGTACAGCTAACAATACTCATATAATTATTATACCTCTTTTTATTTCCAACTAAAGTGGAACCCTTTTTAGGTTTCCTAAATTACGTACCATTTATAAGGGCTCGTGGAAACACAAAAACATTCTACGGCTATATTTCGTCTTCCACAAAGCAATATTTCATTTCCCAGGATTGATATTTATGAGGCTTTCAAGCAAGCAAATATTTACTTAATACATCGTTTATTATCAACTCTTGCGAAGGAGAAAAACGGCTGGCCTTTGATGACACAAGACCATCTTCTTCTTCTTTCTTCTTCTTCTTCATATTGTAAGTGACGGTGGTCGGTGTATAAGTTTGACAAATCTTGTCAAGAGCCTCCCAATTATCACTAAAATGATCTGTTACATGGATATTGCTTTAATCACCACGCTTGGCATTCGGATTGGTGATCACACTATGTTATTATTGCCACACGGAGGATGCCGCTGCCGTCCACTTCATTTTTGTTTTATTCCCTCCTGTTATTTCTCCTGTATCGTGGGTACAGGTTACAGACATAGGCTCTACTGTGATCATACGAGCACCTGGAGCCTCCCTTCGGTGCCGAAGATGACCGCTCCAGTGGTTTTAGCCGGTAGGAGTCCGGCATACCCCTTCGCCCTTCCCCAGGGCGAAGGCAGTTCATGAAGAATTTCCAAAGGGCACCAATAAAAACAAATAAAAAAAAGGTTACAGAATAAATCTCACACACACAAACACCCAGACCCGAAACAACTGTCTGTAGATCATACTAATATTTGTTCCATTCGGCGATCGAACCCGCGACACGCAGCGCAGAAAGCGGATCGGTTAGCCACTGCGGCAACCGTGCCGAAAACTTGGTCGCCTTTTAAACGACAGCCATGACACCTTTGCATATGCTTCATGCATGACACCCAGAAGGATAAGTTATTCGTTCACGGAAACAACTCAGCACATGGTATTTAAAGTCGATTTGGAGCAAATGATATTTAATTTCAATAAGACAACCCAAATGCCTGCCATAATTATGTTCAACGAAATAAAGCTGCCGTGTGGTGCCGGCTCAGAATACCACCACCCCATTTCCTCCCGTGGGTGTCGTAAAAGTCGACTAAGGGATTAGCCGGAGGATGGGCAGCAGCGTCCTTCGAGTACATTAACAACTCAACTGCGATCGCCAACCCGTCTGCCAAGCGTGGCGATTATGGCAAAACCTCCCAATGAGCCCACAACACATCCATATCGGTCGTTGTGGTGATCTTTGGGGGAGGCCTGTGTCCAGCAGTGGACTTCATTCGGCCGAGATGATGATGAAATAAAGCTCTTCCACGGATCACTCAATATGTCAATACCCCTTTAGGTCCATCCCTAAACAAAATGGAAATCCCTATATCCCATATCCTAATAATTGTATGCGTCTGATGTATTCCCGTCGCTCGGCTTTCGCAGTAATAAATAAAACGTATTACACCGCCGAATACAATAGGCGGGGATCGAAAGACCCGTCTATACGAATTGAGACTTTTCCATTTAGCAGGATTGGCAGGTGTGAAACAAATTAAACATTCAATCGCGTTTCGTGGGAGATAGGTTTTAGATGTAGCAACGGATAACATAAATGTTGGATAGATATCTCTGTAAGTACACTTTGATGTAAAATTCCTAACATCACCATTAACCAAATATAATAGACCAATTTTCGTCTCTCTCACTCCTCCCGTGGGTGTCGTAAAAGTCGACTAAGGGATTAGCCGGAGGATGGGCAGCAGCGTCTTTCGAGTATATTAACAACTCAACTGCGATCGCCAGCCCGTCTGCCAAGCGTGATGATTATGGCAAAATCCTCAATGAGCCCACAACACAGTCGTTGTGGTGATATTTGGGGGAGGCCTGTGTCCAGCAGTGGACTTCATTCGGCCGAAATGATGATGATGACGGTATTAAATATACTTCATATATTCTATATTCAAATTTATTGTGGGAGACTGGTGCCTAAGCTAGGCCGAAGCCAGTGTTTCAGGTTACCAGGCCTCCAACCACTCTAGAGTGATCATACGAAGACCTGGAGCCTCTCTTAGGTGCCGAAGATGACCGCTCCAGTGATTATAGCCGGTAGGAGTCCGCCATACCCCTCCGCCCTTCCCTGGGGAAGTACATGATGTATTTACACCGGATCAATCTTCTATACAAATAAATAAAATTGAAGTGTCTGTTTGTAATGTCAAAATAACAGCTTTTTACTAAATGCATATGAAAGTACGTACGTTATATATAAAAAAAAAATTGTCTGTCTGTCCGTCTGTCTGTCTGTCTGTCTGTCTGTCTGTTTGTTCCGGGTAATCTCCGAAACGGCTGAACCGATTTTGACGGGACCTTCACTGGCAGATAGCTGATGTTATAAGGCTTTCTTAGGCTAATTTTATTCTAGAAAAATAATTAGGGTTCCGCGTAAAAACTAAAAATCCCTTGAAATCCAATACATTTATTCTATGTCAAGTGTCTATGTCGAAGTACTCTAAATTTCTTTTAAATTAAACGCGGGTGAAATCGCGGGTCCCAGCTAGTAGAAAATAAATTTAAGGAAGAACTAATACTGCGTGGCACCGCACTACGCTCGTCACCTCCAGACATTAGTTATTTAGTCTCTTACGCCCAGTTATTTTCTAAACAAACAAAGTAGCACTATTTTCTAAAACATTACTATTATTATTTGTTTAATATTTTAGTAGGAGCAAGGCCATTTCGCACCCCGCCGCAACAGAACATGGCCGACGGTCTAAATGAAAAATGGCGTCAATTTACAGGGCAAACGCGGCTAAATTGGATATTTCTCACGGCTGAAACTCGTGGTGCGAGGAGTTCGCTGTTTTTACTTCAGTTTTAGTTTTATTTGCGGACCAAAGGGAAAATCCAAATGATCTTGTGCGGTAATGCTGGGGAGTTTCACGTTTATTATTGTGAAAGTTGTGAGTTACTTTCGGTTTGTATGCAGATCTGGTAATGAAAAAAGTGTATATCTTCTCAAGGGTCCAATGCAGTACAAGTAATAAGACAGCTCAGATTGTGTTTGCTAACTGCCTCTCTCTAGAACTTCTCCTGTGTGGTGAACGAGTTAGAGGTATCTTTCTCACACGCCCAGATACAAACATGAAACAATATATCGATTCGTTTAACGCTTACGAGAAATGTATCTATTGTATTAGGTACCAAAAATAATCCAAATCCGAATAAACGAATAAATCTCCACCAAATTGCGTTCATAAAGTATCTAATATCTGTAACTATTTTCATTTTTTATATTTTGGTATAAAAATAATAAAACACCAGTAAAATTTACTTCAAACCGAGCATTTAAGTTTGCGGTTTCGGAGTAGCCTGCGGGCCACTCCAGCCGCACCTTAACCTACTACTCAGAATTTTTTGCAATGTGTTTTTTAGTAAAACAGTATTAAGCGAGCATACATGAATTTTCTTTCCGTATTTTTCGTAATTCCGTGTGGTGTCCTGATTAAGAATATAGCACCACTCCATCTCCTCCCGTGGATGTCGTAAAAGGCGACTAAGAGAATCTAACCAGAGGGATGGGCAGCAGCGTCCCTTCTGTGAAGCGGTAGCCATACTGCGCTCACCAACCCGCTTGCCAAGCGTGGTGAGTATTGGCAAATACCCCCCAAAATGATGACACAGTTGTTGAATCTATTGTGGAGCCCTTTGTTCAGAAGTGGACATATAAATGGCTGATATGATAGATGAATATTTGTCTAAAACATTTGTGTAAATTTATTTTGATTCACACATATTATTTTGAGACTTAATTTCGTTCGACTCAAACTGGTTACTTTATGCGGACCTTGCTTTAATTTCAGTTTAATTTATTTTTGGAGTTTACTCCTTAAGAATCGATTTATATATAAGTATGAAAAATTTAGGAAGAATGCAATTTTGTCGAGCGTTAACTAAAATGCGTTACGTTTTTCTGCGTACCTTGCGCACCTTCTGCGTTAAAGTCATGTATGTGTCAAATGTCATTTGATGTCAAAGTTTCGTATTGTTTCATTTATTATATAAATATTGATATTTAATATCATAATTATAAATTTACAATATGCAGTGAAGTCATTTAATATAAAAATATGGCAATATCTCATAATCCGACGAACACGTGGATGCAGTTAATAGGTAGGTTATAATTCATTTTTATATATGATATATATCGTACATATAAACATCCGTGCTTTTTATTTTTTAAACCTCACTGCCTATTAATTACTGAGACAATTACACTTACGCAGTAAACTCCAGTTGTGCGTCGGAGCTGACACACACACACTTTTTTTATTTTACTTGGTACGTTGTATTTCTAATAAAACACTTTTAAAATAATTCTTCATCATAGCTAGAAGACGTCCACTGCTGAACAAAAGCGTCCCTATTTAAACGACCGGAAGTGGGCTGATGACGTGTTCCTCGATACAAAGGAGTACAGTAATTAACAATGATGTGGACGAGATCTGAATGAAGTCGGGGTTTTGGTATAAATAGGTAATCTATAATTAAGTATAATATTATTATTTAATTGATAAAGGATCTTGTGATTTTATATTTTTAATGTTATTTCTGACCGAAATTTCACATGTCTACCTAAGACGAAATAGGCTGATCAATGTTATAGATTAAGACCATATTATGTACCCTATTCATGTGAAATAAATTAAATTTGAAATTTGAATTTGATTTCATACCTCAGTACGCATATAATATATATCTTAACGACAATTTTCGGCGGCACGTTAGGTACAGTGGCTTATCGCTTGGCTTTCTGCGCTGCGATCACGGGATCCCCACATGAAATATTTATATGACTTAGGTATTCCAGGCCTGGCTATTTGTGCATGTGTTGGTGAACTGTAACTGTACGACACAGGGGAAATTCTAACATATAAGTAGTTTATTTTAAACAAGACAATCACTGACGTGTTTTTTTTTAAGGTTGTCAACTATGCTCTCCGCGGGTTTTTTAATTATAAGATTCATTTCGGCCTAATGAAGTCCACTGTTGGACACAGGCCTCCCCCAAAGATCATCACAACCACCGATATGGATGTGTTTTGAGCTCATTGGGGGGTTTTGCCATAATCGCCACGCTTGGCAGGCGGGTTGGCGATCGCAGTTGAGTTGTTAATGTACTCGAAGGACGCTGCTGCCCATCCTCCGACTAATCCCTTAGTCGACTTTTACGACACCCATGGGAGGAGATGGGGTGGTGGAATTCTGAGCCGACACCACACGGCATTTTAAGATTATCATGCTGTAATATTTTGCATCATTCGAAAGAGGATGTTATGTCCTATCGCAATCTATGTTTTGTTTTTTGTTCGAATTAATTTATGTAAATTTTCAGATCATTCAATTGGAATGTCAAGTTGAGAAAAATGCGCGTTTTCGATACCTCCTTTTTCTTTTAATCAAGGTCCTAAGACCACAAAAGCTGCTCGCGATATTAATTGTGCTGTGTGTGGAGAGAGAGCTTTATAAGACACGAATTTTCCTTCCGATGGGAACTGGCAGAGGGAATGCTTCCACACAGCTATAGAAAAGATAGAACGTTGGGTACCACGTTTTAAATCGACCTGAAATGTCTAAAATTATTTCTCTTTAATAAAATATGAACTATAAAGCACAAAATAATGTTACATGTAAAATAAAAACGTGGGGTGCTCGATGCCAAAGGTAGATAAATTATGAGAATGGGAGGCCTGTGTCCAGCAGTCGACTTCGTTCGGCCGAAATGATGAAGTTCATATTTCCTTAAAGAGAAATGATATAATACTTTATAGTTCGATTTAAAAACGCAGTACGATAAAATAAAAATAAAAGCTTCAATAATTTATTTTTGTATTTCATGTACATTTAATTCTGAGTTATGTTCAAAATGTCATGTATCTAGCTCATAGGAAAGTTAGTTAAAAATCAATTGCAACATTCCACCCGAACAGACATACAAGAAAACGAATTATTATAAATGGCAAAATAATACTCATTATTCTGCACAGGCTACGAATGAAAACAAGTATAAAGTGGAACACACAACACGATTTCAGTTAACCGATCCTCCACCTGCTCACCATCAATATTGTCTGGGCAACTACATCGATCATTTCTGTTTCTTGTCTAAAACTACGTCTGGAACATGGCCCAGAGGTTCTGGAAACGATGGACCATTAAATGGAATTTATAGATACATTCTAGAAAGAAAGAAAGAAGAAAGAAAATAGATTTATTAAACAACACAAAAAACCAGCACATTGTAGGTACACATAAATATAATATTCTACAGTTTATCCAATTCAAAGCGTTGTTGGCTATATGCGATGTAGCATCCTACCTTCAATTTATTTCCTTTTCACTATTTTAATTTTACATTGACTAAGGGTAAGTACCGCTGTGTGATACCAGCTAAGAATACCACCACCCTGTCTCATCACATGGGTGTCGTAAAAGGCGACTATGGGATTATCCGGAGTATGGGCAGCAGCGTCCCTCGAGTACATTTATAACTCAGCCGCGATCGCCGACCCGTCTGCCAAGCGTAGTGATTATGGCAAATCCCGCCAATGAGCGTACAACACAAACCCATACCGGTCGTTGTGGCAATCTTTAGGGGAGGTTCTGTTCAGCAGTAGACGTTATTCGGCTAAAATGATGATGATTAGGGTGCCATGCCATTCACCAATGTATACCAATTTGTTTCAAAATGTACATTGGTCCATTGGTATATGGTATACATATCTAATCGAAGAAATAGCTCAGCCAAAAGACGTCCACTGCTGAACAAAGTCCTCTCCCATAAACAAACATGTGTTTCTTCGTTTTGAGGGGAGGTTTTCATTTGTGGGTGACTAAGGGACTCCGAACCAGAGGGATGGGTACCAGCATCCCTTTTGTGGAACGGCAGTCATTTTGCGCTCGCCAACCGCCTGTCAAGCGCCGTAAAAACTGCCAAATTCCCCCCAAAATGATGACCCATGCCATGTAACGGTCATCTGTGGGGGTCTTTATTCAACAGTTTTCATCATATTCTTATGATGATTTACTAATAACTTCATTTTTATTCATTAATCGGTCCGCTCTTGAACTCGATCACGCATGATGGAAAGCGATGGATGAGGTGGAATGAATATGATCTTACGAGGAACCCTAGTTCCCCTTCGGTGCCGAAGATGACCGCGTGGTTTTCGCCCTTCCCTGAGGCGAAGGAATTTTATGACGAATTTTCACTGGAGACCAATAAAAAAGGCCAGCGTGGTGGACTAAGTCCTAGCCTTCCTTATCGTGAGACAAGGCCCCTGCCCAGTAGTGGGGTGTCCAGTGGTAGGCTGATCCATAGAGCTGTGTGGTATGGCTTTGAATAGCATCAACTCATATCATCCCTTGGGTGTCGAAAAAGGCGACTATGGAATTAGCCGGAGGATGAGCAGCAGCGCCCTTCGAGTACATTAACAACTCAACTGCGATCGCCAACCCGCCTGCCAAGCATGGCGAATATGGCAAATCCCCCCAATGAGCACACAACACACCCATATCGGTCATTGTGGTGTGATCTTTGGGGGAGGCCTGTGTCCAGCAGTGGACTCTATTCGGCCGAAGTGATGATGTTGATAGTTAGACGTGGGGAGTCTATTTTCGGGAACCACACAGAACGACAAGTAACACAATAATGTAATCGAAAAATGGATAAGACCCCCCTTTTTATTCCACATAAACCTCAACAGCTCCACGATTTAAATTAACCACTCCCTTACTACTAAGGGCACTTCCCCCTAGTCCGGCCAAATGTCCGCGAAGTTGCGTCTCACTATCTTCGCGAGCTACTTACCTTTCACCTCACGTACTCTGGACCAGTCGTATTTTATTAGATCATTAAGCTTCGCAACGTGTCTTCGCCCGCTTGGCCGGTCCATCAATACGGCATTCAATAGTCCTCAAAAAGGTATTGACGGAGAAATTAGATTACCGACCATGGCGAAGCGTTACATGTTTTGGTTTGGGTTAAATTGGCTGCCAAAGTAGTGTATGAAAGGGTGTATTTAAAGGGTGTATGAAAGGGTGTTTTATTATACTAGCTAGGACCCGTGGTTTCACCCGCGTTTAATTTAAAAGAAATTTAGAGTACTTCGACATAGACACTTGACATAGAATATATTTATTGGATTTCAAGGGTTTTATTTTCTTTGCACGGAACCCTAATTATTTTTCTAAAATTAAAGTAGCCTAGTCGTCCTAAGGGAACAAACAGACAGACAATTTTTTTTAAATTGTTATTTTGTTATACCTATACCTATACTTTCATATGCATTTAGTAAAAATCTGTTATGTTGACATTACAAACAGACACTTAATTTTTTATTATTTGTATAGATAATTAGTAAGTTCTGTGAAGTAACTTCTTTAGAGGCGTTTGATGCGAGTTAAATTGGGAGCTGGGGTGCAATCCTCTAAGGTCAAAGTTCCATACATCGTTGAACACAGGGGTGCAATTCTCTGAGCTCAAAATACATACAACCGTGTTTTTATTGGTGTCCATTGGAAATTCTACATGGAACTTCTTTCGTCCCGGGGAAAGGCGAAGGGGTATGCCGGACTCCTACCGGCTAAAACTACTGGAGCGATCATCTTCGGCACTAAAGGGGATGACTGTAAAGCGGTCACCCCCTCTAGCATAGGGAAGGCGACTGTAAAAATATCCCCACCTAGACACTTCTTGGGGAGGATTGTAAGGATCCCCCCTTGCCTTGCTGTACGCTGTGCTGCGCATACGGCCATATGACAAGAAGTATCAACCTTTTTTTTATTGGTGCCCAGTGGAAATTCTTCATGAACTTCCTTCGCCCCGGGGAAGGGCGAAGGGGTACCGGACTCCTATCGGCTAAAACCATTGGGGCGGTCATCTTCGGCACCTAAGGGAGGCTCCAGGTCCTCGTATGATCACACTAGAGCCGCGCATTGATGCCGCGCATTTAGGTACATCTCGGAGGGTATGACTGTAAAGAGACACTAGAGCAAGAAGTATAGACCTAAGGCGCGAATATAAACCAAACATACACCGTTGTCTATACATCTATACAAATAAATAAAATTGAAGTGTCTGTTTGTAATGTCAAAATAAAAGCTTTTTACTAAATGCATATGAAAGAATGTACGTTACATATAACAAAAACACTATTTTTAATTTTTTTGTCTGTCTGTCCGTCTGTCTGTTTGTCTGTTTGTTCCGGGTAATCTCGGAAACGGCTGGACTGATTTTGACGGGACTTTCACTGGCAGATAGCTGATGTTATAAGGAATAACTTAGGCTACTTTTATTTTAGAAAAATAATTAGGGTTCCGCGCAAAAAAATAAAACCCTTGAAATCCAATATATAGATTCTATGTCAAGTGTCTATGTCGAAGTACTCTAAATATCTTTTAAATTAAACGCGGGTGAAACCGCGGGTCCCAGCTAGTTGTGTAATAAAATTTTGCAGTCTATGCTTTTGTTTTTAGGGTACATGGGCCATAGATTATTATCTGAATGTTAATCATAATGTAACTAAACTTAGCAGTTGATGGGTTCTACTTTTTCGTGTGTTTAGTGGTTAACCTTGTGCCAGAGTTGCTCAAGTCGCCCAAAGGCCTCCGACTTGGCTTAACGACGATAAATGACAACAACCGGCAACAATTTTACATGAAGCCCGAAACACGGAGACGCTCAGATCACTATGCGGTCATCCATCCATAGACTGACCCCGCCGAGCTTAACTCCGTTTACCAATCAGGGAGTGGTTAAGAGAGACTCAATCCTCATGTTATCTATACAAATACAAATAAATAAAATTGAAGTGTCTGTTTGTAATGTCAAAATAACAGCTTTTTACTAAATGCATATGAAAGTATATACGGTACTTACAACAAAATAACATTTTTTTATTATTTTTATGTCTGTCTGTCTGTCTGTTTGTTCCGGGTAATCTCCGAAACGGCTGGACTGATTTTGACAGGATTTTCACTGTCAGATAGCTGATGTTATAAGGAATAACTTAGGCTACTTTTATTTTAGAAAAATAATTAGGGCTCCGCGCAAAAAACCATAAAGCCCTTGAAATCCACTATATATATACTATGTCAAGTGTCTATGTCGAAGTACTCTAAATTTCTTTAAATTAAACGCGGGTAAAACCGCCGGTCCCAGTTAGTTACATATGAAAAATAAACCACGTTAAGATTTCTCCATTAGAATTGTTCTAGGCTGGCGCGCGTCACGCGCTGCCATGTGCGCATAGCACAGCGCACAGGGACGTTTCGGGAGATCCTTTACAATCCCCCGGGGGGGTGATCGCTTTACAGTCACCCTCTCAGAGATGTGCCTATTGACGTGGCACCAGTCGGCGGCTCTAGTGTGATCATACGAGGACCTGGAGCCTCCCTTAGGTGCCAAAGATGACCGCCTCAGTGGTTTTAGCTGGTAGGAGTCCGGCATGCCCCTCCTTCCTTCCCCGCGGTGGAGGAAGTTCATGTAGAAAGTCCAGTGGGTCCAATAAAAAAGCATTGTTCTAGGTGGGAATCGACCGCAGGAAGCCAATCGCTTAGCCCAAACATAGCATCATTATCCTTATCAGCAAACTGACGATCTATAGCCGTGTACCTCTGAGAACGCCTTTAGGCCTAAAGGCACATGCAACTAATTATTTTGTCCCGTGGTTAACATCATCCAATCCTTTGTGAGTTTCAAAACTTATAACCCTTGTCTATCATAATACAACATTATTCTCAAAATTTAATTACGCAAGAGAAGTCTCCGTACCTTTCTATAGGCTTTATCGAAATATGATACACAGACTTAAGACAATCCCTACAGAGTATCGATATCAAGGTCGTCTAGGACTATCAAGGTTGCCAGGAGTCTAGATCGAGATCGATAAAGTTTAAATTTTCTACGCAAGAAAAATATTTTTCTTAGAAAACTTTTGCTAACGCACTTTATAATTTATAATTGGATACGTAAAGTTGGTATTCGATAAAAATTGAAATTGGGAATGTAATATTACACCTCGGCTTTTTATGTTCTGAAATAATACTTTTTATGGATTCCATTTTCGTTTGAATTGGATATAAGCAGAGCAATACTAACTACTCCTTATAGTTCCCGTACAATGCCCATGTATATAATATACATATATATACTGGGTTAGTCTACTAGTCGTAGTACTAAGCCGCGGCCAATTTAAAGTGTATGTTATGACTATTGGTGCAGTGGTTGATACAGTCGACTGCTGCGCTCCGGGTCGTGGGTTCGATTCCCGCACGGAACAAATATTTGTATGATCTGCAGATAGTTGTTCCGGGTCTGGGTGTGTTGTGTGTGAAATTTATGTATGTAACACACACGACACAGGAAAATCCTAGTGTGGAGCAAAGTTTTAAAAAAAACAAAATAGTTTAAAAAAAACATATTCATCAAATTGTAGTCAATGATAGCGGTCATCATTTAGGCCGAATAAAGTCCACTGCTGGACACATGCCTCCCCCAAAGATCACCACAACGACCGATATGGGTGTGTTGTGTGCTCATTGAGGGGGTTTTGCCATAATCGTCGCGTCAGAGCTTGATTAATTATTTTTATTCCGAAATAGTCCTTTGTCGGAAAGTACTAGGTTTACCAAATATGACGTTAAATGTAAGACACAGCTGATGATAGAGTTGTGTCAACGTATTTTCCATGAAAAGTTTGAACAGCTACAACTCTGTAACTATTGACTTTTTGGGGAAAGTCGTAGAACAAAAGTTGCTCATTACCACCCGTACTATTACACCCTTTTAGCTTAGTACACGCTTTCCGACTAACCCGGTATAAAATATTTACTTAGTAATTTCTATCCTTCCTCTTCCATATTTGAAACTGGAAATGGACCAACCCCAATGTAAAATGAACTAAGAAAATCCGCTATTGACAATTTGGCGGAGTCAGGTTTCGACGAGATTAACTTCGTTTACAATCTGAAAGGAGCAATTGAAGTCTGACGGGTTCTATTGATTAAAGGTCCTCCGTAAAAAAGGAGGTCAAGATAATCTGAACTAATCAGACAAGACTCAAGCACCACTTTAGTCTTTGTGATGTTTGATTGGTCAGTGACGACGCATTTTCGAGACAATTGAACTCGAATCGAATACGTATCGATAAATTGAATCGAAAACTTACGGAAATATATTGCTTTTGTTTCATTCATTCTATATACCTATGTACAGCTTCCATTCGTGTGCATTAAATAATTGTATTATAAATGCACTACTATTATAAAATAGAACAATATTTCATATTGTAATGTCTTAGGTTTTAGCGATTATTACTAATCATTTCAGCCGAAAAACGTCCACTGCTGGACAGAAGCCTCCCCAAAAATTGCCACAACGTCCGGTATGGGTTTGTGTTATACGCTCATTGGGGGTTTTCGTAATCGCCACGCTTGGCAGACGGGTTGGCGACCGCAGTTGCGTTATAAATGTACTCGAAGGATGCTGCTGCCCATCCTCCGGCTAATCCCATAGTCGTCTTTTACGACACCCACAGGATGAAATAGGTGGTGGTATTCTTAGCCGGCACCACACGAGCCGTAGAAGAACTAAAGTTGCCGACATGCTGAAAGGGTTAGTTAGCTAAAGTGGCAATGGGCGGGGCACATTGCTCGTTGAACTTACGGCCGTTTGGGTAAAAAGGTTCTCGAGTGGAGACCCCGCACCGGAAAACGCAGCATGGGATGATTTCCAACGAGGTGGACAGACGACCTGGTGAAGGTCGTTGGGAGCCATTGGAGGTGAGTAGCATTTAACCGCTCGTTGTGGAAGTCTGGTGGAGGCGTTTGTTCAGCAGTGGACGAATTTATTATTAAAATATGTATATTACTAATCAGAAATGACCAGGTTAGATATGGAACCCATAGGTTTGTGGCAGGCGGCAGATGTCAGGTAGCAGGCGGGTTGGCGATCGCAGTTGAGTTATTAACGTGGTCGAAGGACGCTGCCGGCCGTCTACTGGTTAATCCCGTAGTCTCCTTTTTCGATACACACGGGATGAGATAGGTTGGTGCTTTTCGTAGCCAGCACCACACGGCACCCGGCATCACACCGAGATTACTCCTCCATCGGTAAATAGTGCAATAATTTAACAAGACCGCACGGTTATGTAAAGATTTCAAACATCTCTCATCGCTTATGTTCGGACTTTTCCCTCAATCAAATTTTACGACTTAGGGCTTTTCACATTGAGGGACATAATGCTGGAGGTCCCTAAATCCCATACATTCACGTGATCACCTCATATTAGCCGACATTATCACCTTTTTGGAGACAATAGTAGTTTTATGTCGAAACTACGATGAGAATTTTTGTAAACAATATGCAGTTTGTTGCCCGCAGCATCGCTCGCGTGGATACATGTAAATACAATATTAGTATAGATCTCACTTCAACGGACGGACGGACGACGGATACAAACTGTTGTAAATTCTACTACTACATAAAAAGGCTAAAGTACCGGCCTACTTTAACCTTTTTATGTAGTAGTAGAATTTACAATAACACTGAAACACGTATTTCTTTATTTTCAACCAAATATCAATTTTCATAGACTTTGCTTATAAATGACGGATTTTCATACAATCCCCCATTTTACGCTCGTAACGGTTGATTTTTCTAAAATGCTATATTACATTTTTTCTTATTTTTTATGGGCAGGTTAATATCATACTTTTCATCTATCCGACTGAAAAAATAACAAAGATTTCATACAAACTTCCACCCCCTATTTTACTCTTTTAAGGGTAGAATTAAGAAAAACACAGAAACACATATTTTCAACCAAAAAGCCAAAAACCAATCTAACTTATAAAATGACGGACTTTCATACAACATTTCAACCACTAGTTGAGGGGTGAAATTTCTAAATGTCTTCCTTAGTGGATGCCTACGTTATTAAAGGCATCAACTGCCAAAACTTCAAGATTGTAGCCTCAGCGGTTTAGGCTCTGCGTTGATGAATCAGTCAGCCAGTCAGGATAAGTAATTTTTAGTATATGTATACATAAATGAGTACAGATTGAAGTATTGTTAACTATTAAAAAGATTAATCTTATGTTTGTATCATTCCATCAGTCATATAGGCGATAATGCCATCAAAGTAGATTAACATTTTCAAGAGACAAAATACTGACTCACTTTTACATAGATTGTTTTTGTTTTGTCCTGTCGCAATAGACTATGTATTCCGGATTAAAATGCGTATTGCCAAACTTAGATGTCATTTCCAATGTCAAAATGACAATTTATCCTATGGAATAAAGACATCATTCTTCATTCACAGACTAGGTAGTAAGATACTTGCACGCATGTGGTCACGCGCTGCCGTGGGACGCTTTGGGGGATCCTTTACAATCCCCCTCGGGGGGTGACCACTTTACAGTCACCCTCTCAGAGATGTGCCTATAGGCGTGGCACCAGTGGGCGGCTCTAGTGGAATCATACGAGGACCTGGAGCCTCCCTTAGGTGCCGAAGATGACAGCTCCAGTGGTTTTAGCCGGTAGGAGTCCAGCATACCCCTTCGCCCTTCCCCGGGGCGAAGGAAGTTCATGAAGAATTTTCACGGGCACCAATAAAAAATGGTAGTAAGGTACTTCGTATCTGCCCACTTTAGCTGCCTCACGAAATCCGACAAAAGGGTTATGTTAGAGATTGTGTTATTGTTTTAAATGTCACAATATCTAACTAACATGACCGTAGATTCAATTGCATATATCTTGAGTATGCCACTGTCGAACTAAATCTAAGGCAGCTTAAAGATGATATTTTTATCTAACAAATGAATTTGGAACTTGTAACGCTTACTACAGTTTTGGGCCCAATAATGTATGGGAGATGATCAGTGTACTTTCAAGGTTCAAAGAATGTATTTGTGTTTCCATTAAAATTGTAAAAAAAGAGTCAGACTATCAAGATAACTGATGCCGTTACGTTTCAAAAGTCAATCGGGACTTTGTATCTCCTCGTCGTCAAGCTTCCTTCTATCATATCGGAGATCAGAAATAAGTCGTGCTAAAACTGCTACCTGATGCAATTAGCAATTCTTGTGACCAAATTGCAAAACGTCTAATTAGTCCTAATTTTAAGTTAGACTTGTTTGCATGAATCATCTGTAATTCCTTTTAAATGAGTAAGCATTGAACCGGCAGACATCTCAAATGTGATTAATGAAACTAATTTCGTCGGAAAAAGGTCCCGAATTTTCCTTATGTAAGCTAGCTTCGCTTCCGTGCCGGTGGGCGAGAAAAATAATTCTTGCTAACTAGTTATTTATTCTACTGAAATTTTTAGAGATGTCTTCTTCGTCATTGTCCTCGTCGTCCAATTAGTTTGCAGACACTTACGAAATATTTGTTGATACTTTATATGGCCCCTTGGGGCAATACGAACGTAAAGAACGTAAAGATATTGTGAGCCTCTCCATTGAACGAACAATAGAAATAGCCTGCATAGAATTGGAGCAGTTTATTGTATTGAGCGTATACAGACCGCCTTCCGCCTTATATGATAGTTTTGAATTAGTAATGGATGAAGTATTGCATAAAATTTGTAATTTGAACAAATCCATTATCACATGTGGTGATTTTAATGTCAACTTACTAGAAAATTCAAGTTTGAGTGTAAGAATTCAATGCCTATTCCAGTCATACAATCTAGTTAATTTGTTTCTGGAGCCTACCAGAATTACTCCAACTACAGCCACATGCTTAGATAATATTTACACCAATGTTATACCTCGCTATAAGCAAGTTATTAACTTGTTGGACTCTGATCACTGTGGACAGCAGATTATTATTGTTGCAGAGCAAACAAAGAATGTGGCTAAGAAGGATATTACTGTTTATCCAAAAACCGCAGGTCGTTTGGAAAAATTTAGAAATAAACTAGGAAATAAATTACCATATTTATCATATTATGGTAATAATCCTAACAAATTATATACAGATTTTTTTAATCTGTACTGTAAAGAATTTAACTCTACTTTTATCCCCAAGACAATCACGGTTAATGGTTATCCTAACTTTAGTGAATGGGCTACTGTTGGAATTCACATAAGTAGAAAGAGACTATATGAACTATATAATGAACGAACATATATTAATAGTAACGAATTTAATCTTTATGTTAAAAGCTACTCTAAGTTATTCAAAAGAATTTGTTGTATAGCGAAATCCAATTATTTGAGTTCTAAAATTAAAAATAGTAATAATATTATTAAAATGACTTGGAATATTATTGGTAGTGAAACTGGAAAAGTTAATACCAGGGGCGGTGACTATAGCTTAACTATTAATGACAAAATTATTAATTCAGATATCCAAGTTGCTACCGCTTTTGAGAACTTTTTCACCGACATTCCCGTTTCAACTACTAAATGTTTGAACTCTTCCCCCACTGTTGCAGAAACTTTACTCAAACATAATGTTAGCACTTGCAATCATGCATTCAAAAAACGACAGACTTGTGGGGAAATTCCGTCAGCGTGGTCAAATCCATCATTGATATTGTTGCATCTCAATTGGCCGTAATTTTTAATAAATGTATTGAC
Organism: Diloba caeruleocephala; assembly: GCA_947459985.1. NCBI lineage: Eukaryota > Metazoa > Arthropoda > Insecta > Lepidoptera > Noctuidae > Diloba > Diloba caeruleocephala. The sequence continues at coordinate 2,529,823 of OX381608.1, forward strand.
TGTGGGAAATTTCCTGATCTTATGAAAAATAGTAAGATAATTCCTTTATTTAAATCAGGTAGCACAACTGACCCTACTAATTTTAGACCTATTTCGGTGCTACCTACATTTAGCAAAATATACGAAAAGCTTATTTTGGATCAAATGCAAAGGCATTTTAATAAGTATCAGTTACTGCATTGCAAACAGTTTGGGTTCACCAAGGGTCGTTCAACAACTGATGCTGGTGTTGAACTTTTAGGACATATTTTCGGTGCTTGGGAGGATTCACACGATGCCCTGGGCACCTTTTGTGATTTGTCTAAGGCATTTGATTGTGTTCTTCACGAAATATTGATCAGGAAATTACTTCACTATGGTGTAAAAGACTCTGCACTGGATCTTCTTGTCTCATATTTGAGTAATAGGATTCAGAAAGTTGATGTTAACGGTAAGAGGTCTCCTGGGTCTGTGGTCACAATGGGAGTTCCGCAGGGCTCAATTCTTGGTCCATTTTTGTTTCTTATTTATATAAATGACCTACCTTATATCGTAAGGGACAATCACGAGATAGTGTTGTTTGCAGATGACACTTCACTTTTATTCAAACTCAAACGCCAACATCTGGCTACTGACGATGTAAATAGCGCTATCTCCAGAGTGGTACACTGGTTTAATGTTAACAATTTACTCTTAAACGAGAAAAAAACGAAGTGCATTAAATTTACTACACCCAATGTTAGAATTGTAAAAACCAGTGTGCTAATGAATGGTGCGGAGTTGGATCTTGTGGACACAGCACTGTTTTTAGGTATCACTTTAGATTCTAAGCTGCAGTGGGGCCCACACATACTTAAATTGTCTAAAAGGCTTGGTTCTGCAGCATACGCGGTTATGAAAATTCGTAATTTAACAGACATAGAAACCGCCCGACTAGTATATTTTAGTTATTTCCATAGTGTAATGTCGTACGGTATTCTGTTGTGGGGGAATGCTGCCGACATTCAAACTATTTTTGTGCTACAAAAACGAGCCATTCGGTCAATCTATAAGTTAAGCCCGAAATATTCACTGAGGGAGAAATTTAAGGAGATTAATATAATGACGTTCCCATCTCAGTACATTTATGAAAATGTTTTGTATGTACATAAAAATATTAATCTCTTTGTGAAAAACAGTGATATCCATAGTATTAATACCAGGAACAAACATAAACTGGTTGTTCCTGCCACTAGGCTCCAGAAGATAACCAAATCATTTATATGTCAATCTGTGCGTTTTTACAATAAAATCCCAAGTCATATTCAAAAATTAAGTCTTAATAAATTCAAGTCCATTATAAAGCAGACGCTGTGTAGAAAGGGTTTCTATAAAGTTACAGAGTATATGGACGACAAATATGCTTGGGATTGAGCTGCTCTAATTTTCATAGGCTTATACTGACATTCTTGGTTTATGTATTTATCAAATACAATTGCCATTTTTTTTATGTTGAAATTTAAATTATGTCAATATTACCTATAATGGATTATATTAATTCATATAATGACATTTGATTAATCTATTGTATTACTTCATATAATGACATTCGATTATTCTATATTTTTTAAATTACTTTAATGACTTGTTTATTTTTAAATATTCAATTTATTTTGATTTGTTACTGTACTGGCAGTGCGAGAACCATGTGGGTTGTTTTGTATTTTGTTTTATTGACGTGATAGTTGTCTGGCAGTTTAGGTATGTCATGCTCGCTCAAGTGTTCTGCTGATGGTGTCGTCGTGTATTGGGTCGCTAAGTTTCCCTGCAATATGGTTGAGCTAAGCGACGCTGATGCATACGTCATGCTCGTGAACGGGTGCCGTCTGTTGGGACTGGTCAGCCAAATGCAGCCATGACAACTGAATCAAAACCTTAAAAAAATACATTCAGGCTTGTTTTGTAGACTTTTTAAGAAGTTTAGACTCGTTTCTCCTACATTGTTTTCACATAACCTTGATTTTTACAACAATGTGCTCATAAATTGTAACATTTAATATGATTTAAAAAGAGTAACCATGGAGTTTCTTGCCCGTTCTTCTCCATAGGAAATCTACATCTTAGAACGCGGCAATTAAAGTCTCGACGATTCATAAGTGCCTGTATATGGTTTACATGAATAATAATATTTTTTATCTTTTATCTTTTAATAAGGCGGGTACAATGTTGCGCTACTGGGCCTCAAGGATTGTTTTATATCGGTGATGACTATGCTGAGCTATTATTTCAGCCGAATAACGTCCACTGCTGGACATAAGGCTGTACCAAAAGTCACCACGACGACCGGCTAGGGTTAATGTTGGTTTTCCATAATCATTACGCTTGGCAGGCGGATTGGCGACCGCAGTTTGATTCGTAAATTTACACGGAGGACACTGCCGCTTCGTCGCTATTTACGACACCCACGGGAAGAGATGAGGTGGTGCTATTCTTAGCCGGCACTAAAAAGTATTTTATGCTAATGGGCTGATATTACACGGACACGTTTCCTATTTCTGTGTAAGTTAACACCAATGCACAACTAGATTCGCTGATGCGATACCCGACGATTACACTAGGATTTCTTCTGTGTCGTTACATATTCATCATTTCGGCCGAATGAAGTCCACTGCTGGACACAGGCCTCCCCCAAAGATCACCACAACCACCGATATGGATGTGTTGTGGGCTCATTGGGGGGTTTTGGCATAATCGCCACGCTTGGCAGGCGGGTTGGCGATCGCAGTTGAGTTGTTAATGTACTCGAAGGACGCTGCTGCCCATCCTCCGGCTAATCCCTTAGTCGACTTTTACGACACCCATGGGAGGACATGGGGTGGTGGCATTCTGAGCCGGCACCGCACGGCAACGTTACATATTACAGACATAAGACTCTCGTGCACAAAGCCCCGAAACTATGCGGAAACTGAACCCGCGACACGTAGCACAGAATGCCAATCACTTGCTCTACGCCATCCGCACACTCAATAACTATCTGTATCTTTAGGAGGTTTAGACTTTACTATGTTTAATGTAGGAACATTGTCTTTATATAACCTGAATTTTCGAGAACATTGTACACATAAATATTGTAACATGATTTTAAAAGAGTAACCATGGAGTTTCTTGCCCGTTCTTCTCCATAGGAAATCTACATCTTGGAACGTGGCAACTAAAGTCTTGACGATTCATAAGTGCTATTAATGGTTTAAATGAATAAAAATATTTTTATCTTATCTTTATCTTATCTTATCTTTATTATTAAGTGTAGTTCACGGCAACATATAAAACGCACTACACACATATTGCCATAGTCCACGCTTGGCAGGTGGATTGCTGATCACAGTTATAGCTATTAGCAAACAGTAAGACGCTGCCCATTGGTCTCCTTCTGTGAGACTGTCATGCTCTAGAAGGAGACCGCAGAGCGGGATCGGGAGAAGGCCAATCCCACTCGAAGAAGGACGAGACGGCGCCGGGGTAACAACCGCCCTGGCGCCTAATTCCCATACGCCTGAAACCCCCTGCCGTTGCTATAAGGCGGGGGACCTCTGGGTTCGCGGGTGCGTAGATTGGGGAATCTGCGTGCCTACACCGAGCGACCCAAGAGAAGACGGTTGCACGCATGTGGTCACGCGCTGCCGTGGGACGCCTTGGGGGGATCCTTTACAATCCCCCCGGGGGGGTGACCGCTTTACAGTCACCCTCTCCGAGATGTGCCTATAGTCGTGGCACCAGTGGGTGGCTCTAGTGTGATCATACGAGGAACTGGAGCCTCCCGTAGGTGACGAAGATGACAGCTCCAGTGGTTTTAGCCGGTAGGAGTCCGGCATACCCCTTCGCCCTTCCCCGAGGCGAAGGAAGTTCATGAACAATTTCCACTGGGCACCAATAAAAAATCCAAATAAAAAAATAAAGATGCTGCCCATCTTCTTGTTGCCTTGAAACCCATGCGTTAAGAAGGATGGTCTTTTCTTTGTCAAGAACCACTTGGGGTGCACAACGCCGCTGTTCTTTCTCGTCAAGCTATACTATTCCAAATATACAGGGCGTATTTATCTCGCGAGCGAATAAGAACGGGTCTCAGTCTCTAATTTAATATAAGTGACGTGTCTATCAAACGGTTTTCTCTAACTTTAAGTATTTCGTGTATTACATAATTAATAACTGTTATGTGGTAGTTGAGGCCCGAAGGGTTACGGACTTGCTAGTTTATGTCAGACATGAACTAAGGTGATTTTTTCAACATCATATATACTTTCGTAGTCTATTATAAAGGACACTGTTGAGTTTAACGGTGAAGGATCCTTCGTGGGGAAACACGGATTGAATGGTCTGGGAACGTCAACATGCAGTGAGTAGGCATGGTTATAAGTGCTTGATCACACGTGGGACAGAAGAGAAAGACGTCCACTGCTGGATACAGCCCCCCCCATATCGCCACAATGACCGGTCTAAGCTTGTGGTGTGTGCTCGTGAAGGTTTTACCGTTAACGCCACGCTTGGCGGGTCGGTTGGCCATCACAGTTGAGCTGTAAATGTAGCCAAAGGAGGCTGCTGCCCATCCTCTAGCTAATCCCACAGTCACCTTCTACGACACCCACGGGATGAGATGGGGTACTGCCATGAAGCAAACGGTACTGCTACACGGAGTATTAGCCGACAAGCGAATAATATTGTTATTATTATATTATTTGTTATGCCGACTCCAAGACCAATTTGATACTAAAACAACTCCTGCCTGATCACTTATAGCATAGCAATCAGCCTATTACTGTCCCACTGCTGGGCTGGGCACGGGCGTTTTCACACGATACAAAAGGTTAGGCCATAGTCCACCACGCACACACTATTAAGAACATTTTGGAGCCCATTTAGATGCGCAGGTTTCCTCACGATGTTTTTCTTCACCGTTAATGCAAGTAATCAAATCCTTGCCCCAGACATGAATTTCACATATAACTTAGCAACTTAGGGGTGTGGGCCTTAAACTCAGACCCTCCTGTATCGAAGGCAAGCGTCTAACACTAGGCTATCACAGCTTCTGCCTGATCATCATTTCCGCCGTCTACTGACAGAAGCCTCCCCCAAAGATTGGCACATATACCGGCATGGGTTTGTGTGTTTATTGGGGGGTTTTGCCATAATCCCTGCGCATGGCAGAAAGGTTGCCGATCGCAGTTGTGTTTTAAATGTACTCGAAGGACGCTGCTAATCCTCCAGCTAATCCCATAGGCGCCTTTTACGGCACCCATGACATGAGATGGGGTGGTCGTATTCTTAGCCTTTGCCTCTTCACTTAAGTGTTAAGAACTAAAAGTTTTCCTCCACTAATGAGAACACGTTTTACCGGTTCGTTTCAGCAGAAACACCCTCATGTGATCTTCGAGGCGCGGACGAAGGCCAACAAGGGGTGTGCCAACAAGCTGGAGTTCAGGCCGAAGAGCCGCCGCACCAAGCACGTCTCCTACGTCGAGGAACCGCTCGCTGATGACCCTGGCACTATGTAAGTTGTTTGTGAATATTTATTTTTATTTGAAACTAGCTGGTACCCGCGGTTTCAACCGCGTTTAATTTAAAAGAAATTTAGAGTACTTCGACATAGGCACTTGACATAGAATAAAAATATTGGATTTCAAGGGTTTTTTACGCCGAACACTATTTTTTTTTCTAAAATAAAACTAGCCTAAGTTATTCCTTATAACATCAGCTATCTGCCAGTGAAGGTCCCGTCAAAACCGGTTCAGCCGTTTCGGAGATTACCCGGAACAAACAGACGGACAGACAGACAGACAGACAAAAATAATTAAAATAGTTTTTTTGTTATATGTAACGTACATACTTTCATATGCATTTAGTAAAAAGCTGTTATTTTGACATTACAAACACACTTCAGTTTTATTTATTTGTATAGATGAAAGATACCTGATGTAGTTTTGATGCCATAATCGACAGCCCCTAAAACGAAAGGTTCAAGCTGAAATAATGCTATCTACTAATTATCATATCGGTCCAAAGACGTCCACTGCTGAACAAAAGCCTACCCATAGATTTACACAATTCATTTTGGGGGGAATTTGCCAATACTTACCACGCTTGGCAGGCGGACTGATGACCGCAATATGGCTAGTGTTCTACAGAAACAACGCTGCTGCTCATCGCTCTGGTTTCAAGACCCTAAGTTGCCTTTTACGACACCACGGGAGGGGATGGAGTGGTGCTATATTCTTAATCAGGACACCACTCGAGTTCGTTCTCGTTCTCTATCGTCTGGCCTGACACCAACCCCCCTTGGGTAGTGCTAGTGTTGGTGGTTTACCCGTCACCTGCGAGTAACCCAAAGTGTTTAATGATACGCACTGGGTTCTGAACTCCGTGACCGGCGCCACACAGCCTGTAAGAATAACAAACACAATAAAAATAAAGAGCAAAGACAATTTTTAGTATTGTTTTACCACAAACACGAATAATATTATATATATAATATAATATTCAATGAATACCTACAAAAAAAAGATTTATAAAAAAAACTGTAACACTGCAAACCTTAGGTTTGCTAAAAATAACAAATAATAATTATAACGGCTTTTCCTAATTCTGTATGAAATAGAAAGTATGAAAAAATACCCTTTTTTTTAAAGATTTGCCCTATTTGAGTGATTGATGCTCGTGGTGCCGTAAAAGGCGACTAAGGGACTCCAAACCAGAAGGATGATTGACAGCAGTGTCCGTTCTATGGAAGAGCAGCCATCTACACTCAAACTCTACTAGGAAAGACCTTTGGCTGAAATGAAAATGATAAATGAGGCGGCTCACTGGAAAACCGTTTTGCCAGAACCTTTGCAATATAAATGATACAGTCGGCTGCTGCGCTCCGGAACAAATATTTGTTTGATCTGCAGGTATTTGTTCCGGGTCTGGGTGTCAATAATTTCGGCCGAATGAAGTCCACTGCTGGACACAGGCCTCCCCCAATGATCACCACAACGACCGATATGGTCGTGTTGTGGGCTCATTGGCGGGTTTTGCCATAATCGCCACGACGCTGCTGCCCATCCTCCGGCTAATCCCTTAGTCGACTTTTACGACACCCACGGGAGGAGATGGGGTGGTGGTATTTTGAGCCGGCACCACACGGCAAAGAAAACAGTAAATCCTAGATAAAAAAGTTACCCAAACTATTAATCACAGGTTTGTCCAGACGAAGTGCAAAGTGAATAATGTACGGTGCCAACTTGGCACCGGATTTTTTCGTCTTCTACACACTGCGAGCTTCCTTTATGAATTCCATTTGAATTTGTTTGAGAAAATAATTTAAACTTGGACGACAAAGGGAAATACTTTGTTATGCAGTTCTCCGTATTTTTCGCTGTATTGTATTTGGACTTATTTAGCTGGAGGCGCTGGCGAGGACTTGAGACTACTTTTATTGAAGTGAAAACTTATTTTAGCGCGGTACGCATATTTTTAGATGAGATAAAATCTCTGGACTCGCGACACCGTTACGAGACGCTTGAAGTAAAAACTTCTTTTAGCGCGGTACGCATATTTTTAGATGAGATAAAATCTCCTAACGCGCCAAAATAAGTTTTCACTTCTGTCGGCACTCTCGGAGTGCAATTTTTTTGTTTGGTTTCTGGTCAAACTTGAGTCAGACTTGTTCAAAGTTTCAAAAACTACTATACGGTCACCCACCCATCCATAGGCAGACCACGCCGAGCGTTGCTTCACTTCACCAATCGTTTCCCAATCAGTGAGTGCAACTAGCTGTGTACACCTCAGAAATGATTAATAATCAGAACTATTGTAGATTGATGCTAAATAAGAGAATAATGAAATACTTTCAGAGACTTCCCATTAAGACTGATTTAACTTGGATTGTATTTATTTGTATGTTTTGTTTAATTTATGTAGCAAATAGTTCAGTATTTTCTTTTTATTTAACTATAATTTACATGTAAGAAAATATGTTTATCAACTACGGGTTTTTACAACACCATAAAAGTAAAACATTTGGTGACGTATCAAGAAGGTTGTGTGTACCTGTAATGGGCATACGTACTATTACTTAGTACTTATTTTGTAAAATTCTGTCTGTCTTGCTTGATATGTATGCTGTAGGTATACCAGTAAATAAAAATAAAAGTATACCAGTAAATAAAAATAAAATAAAATAAGACAAAAGTAGGCCTGTAATAAGCAGTCAGGTTTCAGGAGTTTTTGTCATTAAGGCTGATATATCTATTTGTTAACATATAGACCGGATCGCCATATTAATTCAGGAGAGATGATAAGTGCGATAATTATAATAAATTACATCGCGTTATTATAGATTGTAAAGAGGGTAATATTATTCGAGTGTATGTATATACAGGGTGTCCAGTAAATAGCACGACATACTGCAGGGGGTGAGAGCTTGGGTCAATACCTACCAAAAAAACACAATATATGCTCAGCAAAATCTTACGGATTTACAGTAGTACAATATTTTCCGAAATATCGAAAAATCTCTACCTTGACACAGATTTTTAAGCATCTCGTAGTGAAAAATTCCTTTTCTAGTTTTTACCTCAAATTATTTGTGAATAGTTACTTTACTCATTGATAAGTCTTTATTCTATTAAAAACTAAAATGTTTTCAAGAAATACAATTTTTATTAAAATTTTCATAGTACAATTTTCTTATCTTAAAATTTTGTACTACAGTAAATTCGTAAGATTTTGCTGAACATATATTGTGTTTTCTGGTAGGTGTTGACCCAAGCTCTCACCCCCAGCAGTATGTCGTGCTATTTACTGGACACTCTGTATATATGTGTCTATTTCTTTGGCTCGCTCTGTAGCCTCAGCGGCTTGATAGATTTTAACATGAGGTGTCGTTAGATTCGTCTTATTGTGACAGTGACATATATTTTATTACGCGGTCGGCTTTCTTAAAATGACCCTTTACTTATTTACTACTTAGTTACTAGTTAATGTCTTAGGTTTTTGCGATTATTACTCATAATAAAACACTTTTAAACGGATTATATCGCGTATATTACAGTTTTTTTTTTTCCTGACGTTTCGAACACTTTGCAGGGTTCGTGGTCGCAGGATGACTAAGGTGACAGGCGTCGTTACAGAGTTTAAAAGTTATTTTATTCTATCTACCGTGCAATATTAATCATAAATCTGTTTCGATGCACGCAGTAATTACTGTGGTTGGCAGGTACCACCTGTTTGGAATCCAGTAATTAAAATAATAAAGTCCCAAACAACATACCGCACTAAAAAACATCAAGACACTATGAGTGATTACTGCGTGCATCGAAACTAAGTTTTGAAAGAAAAAAACTAAAATCTATAATATACGTGATATAATCCGTTTAAAAGTGTTTTATTATTTACTACTTAGTAACAAAAATTAAACAAACATCAGAATAATCCCAGAAATGACGCACTATTTAATTATCCATTACCATGACCGACTGTTGACAGAAACAAAATCTAAAATGCCAGCACCCTCATGTTCACGATGCATACATATGTATGACCTCGCATGATAATTGAGACCGCAGCTCGCCGGTTCGTTAATTCGAATTAATTATTGACACCCACGCTTCACACATCTATGATGACATTACTTCCAGAACAATCTATAGCTAGCGATCCATCACGTATCTGTATGTGTAGTTAATGATTGGTGCACTGTGGCGAAGCTATTTTCAACATGCTTTTATTGGCTTCACTGGTATCTATTTAACCAAGTAAAGAAATCTGGGAAGTCGATTTGAAGCTACTTCTAACTGTCGTTTCGATTTGAAGCTAAAAGTATGTCATCATCATATCAGCCATTTATATGTCCACTGCTGAACAAAGGCCTCCCCCATAGATTTCCACAACTGTGTCGTCATTTTAGGGGGTATTTGCCAATACTCACCACGCTTGGGTTGGTGAGCGCAGTATGGCTACCGTTTCTCAGAAGGAACGCTGCTGCCCATCCCTCTGATTTAGATTCCCTTAGTCGCCTTTTACGACATCCACGGGAGGAGATGGAGTGGTGCTATATTCTTAATCCGGACACCACACGGTTATTAATCTTTGTAAGTATGTACTTACAAAGTTTCAAATCAAATGACATTCGGATAACAATTTAGTAATCTGGTACCATTGAACTGATCTGATGTTGGAGCCAGGAGGTGGATAGTGGAGCTCTCTAATGGCGCTCTCTCTTTAAGTGAACCACTCGAGTTTAGACTTTGGTTGGTTTTAAAGAGTCCCATACATTACACTTAGGTGCGAGGGTCTGATGATAGAGCCGAGATGTGGATAGCGGAAAAAAGTGTGTTTTTGTTTTTTGTTTTTTGGACTACTCGTATTATAATTATTAATTTTGAACAACTTGTCAAATACATTGGACTATTTCTTGAACTCACCCTCCATACCTTAAGTGTGGAACCAATCTGCTACTCGAGCGCTGCCCAAAATCAATGCACTTTCATTTTTTTTATTAGTAATTGTAGGGTTTTAGCATTAGGCTGTCTTGGCGCTCTTCGGAGCCTGGCTCCAAAGGAGCGAGCGCGTCACATTCCGCCTGATGCAGGTATTCACCGGACACGGTTGTTTCGGTGCGTACTTGCACAGGATAGGACGCGAGGTCACGGTCAGTGCCACCACTGTGGAGACGATCAGGATACCGCACAGCACACACTCGGAGAGTGCCCTGCGTGGACTGCCAAGCGGCGGATGCTGGTCGATCGGATCGGGCAAGATCTCTCTTTGCCAGCAGTAGTGTTATTGTATAGTTATATTGTTATTGGCTATGCTGGCAGAGCAGCAAAATTGGAGTGCTGTGGTCTCCTTCTGTGAGAGCATAATGCTCCAGAAGGAGGTCACAGAGCGGGATCGGGAGAGGGCTGAGCCCGCTCGGAGGAGAAAGACATGGAGCCGGGGTAACAACCGCCGCGGCGCCCGTGTCCAACACGCCTGAGCCCCCTGTCGACTTTATATGGCGGGGGGCCTTGGGGGTCGCGAGCGCGCTTATTAGGAAATATGCGTGCTCATACCGAGCGACCCCCGGCAAGATAGCGGTGCGCATGTGGTCACGTACCGCTGTGTGCGCAGCACAGCGCATAGTGAGGCCTCGGGGGAATCTTTTACAATCCCCTCGAGAGATGCCTGGGGGGGTGGCCTCTTTACAGTCGCCTTCCCTCCGCTAGAGTTTCAGTTTGAAGGGCTGTAGCTAGTGAAATCACTGGGCATTATGTAAGCGCCTAAATAGCGAATGTCTCGAGGTGACGAGCCTAGCGTAGTGCCACGTAGGACTTTTTTTCTTTATTGATCCAGTGGAAATACTTCATGTACGTCTTTTGCCCCGGGAAAGGGCGAATGCCTCGAAAGGCCTCCTACCGGCTAAAGCTACCGGACTGGTCTTCTTTGGCACCGAAGGAAGCCTGCAGGCACTCGATAATCTACATCTAGAGCCACCTTTAAGCACATCTCGGAGGCAAGGCGACTGTACAAAGGCACCTCTCGGGGCGTTGTAAAAGATTCCCCCGAAGCCTCATTATACGCTATGCTGCGCTCACGGCGGCACGTGACCAAATACACACCGCCGTCTTCCCGGGGGTCGCACGGTATGAGCACGCAGATTCCCCAATAGGCATGCTGACGCAGGACACTAATCCTGGGCAGGATTGCAATTGTTATGGGCAGAAGTTACGCTTACTACCAGACATTCGTCGACTTGCTATTTTCGTTCTAGGTTATAAAGAAAATCTTTAATAACAGGTATGGCGCATTGTCCAAAACTAACGAGAACCAACTAATCCGTGTGGTGACCACATTAAGAATATAGCTCCACTCCTCCCGTGGATGTTGTGAGGCGAATCAGGGACTCTAAACCAGAGGAATGGACAAGCGTCCCTTCTGTAGAACAGTATCCATTCTGCGCTCACCAATCCGCCTGCCAAGCGTGGTGAGATTGGCAAACCCCCAAACTGATGACACGCGGCATATAACCGGTCGTCTGGCGGATGGCTTTGTTCAGCAGTGGACGGTTTTGGATGATATGATGATGAATTGAACCCATCTCATCCCGTGGGTGTCGTAAAAGGTGACTAAGGAATTAGCCGGAGGATGGCCAGCAGCGTCCTTCGAATACATTAACAACTCAACTGCGATCGCCAACCCCCCTGCCAAGCGTGGAGATTATGGCAAAACCCCTCAATGAGCACACAACACACCGATATCGGTCATTGTGGTGATCTTTGAGGGAGGCCTGTGTTCAGCAGTGGACTCCATTCGGCCGAAATTATGATGATGAATTGGACGAACTCTTTGCTTAGAACTGCTGGTCTATATATTGAAGTCGTAGTTTGTACTAGGCCAATGGTTGTATGGGCATTGAAGCAAATGTTTGTTTACCCCAGTTATTTGTTACGAGGCCGGATGTTTGTGCATTTGATCTGTTTGATATAAGTAATGGCACGGTACAGTGATTTCTGATCAAAGCTTCAATAGTAGCGTATTTTGTTTTCATTAAGTACTTTGTAAACGGTCATTCTGTTATATCCTATTACTGTTGTATTTATTGAATTCAAAATCGACATGTTGGAATTTGACTTTTCAAAAGTGCCTGTAAACGTTTTACTCAAATAAATTCTATTTTATCTTTCAATGGTGTGATCGGAAAGCTATCATCATCCCTTTTTTGCTTTGATCCGGTGGAAATCCATCATGCTCCGCGAAAGGGCGGAGGAGTACGCCGGCCTCCTACCAGCTATAACTACCGGAGTGGTCACTAGAGCCACCCGCCTCACCGACGTCGCGGAGGCCTATCGCCGCGTCACCTTCCCGTTCAAGTTAGCATTTCTCCCTCCCGTCTCTTACTCGCGCCGGCCCGTGCCGAGCCTGTAGCTTTAAATGTCCCCTAATACAATTTAAATAATACCGATCCAGCTGTCCCCAAAACAATAGCTTGATATCCCTAGCAACGCCCTAAGTCGAGGTCCGTGTCCCGCAGGGGGCGCCCTTAGCGAAAGTTGCTTATTTTTTAATATTTAATTTAAGCCTGGCTGGAGGCCTCTTTTGGCTTCGCCAGCAAATGACCGGTTAAGCAACCACATTTCCCAGAAATGTATGCGAGAAGCCCAACAAAAAAAAACAAAAAAACAAAAACAAAAAAAACTAGTGCCACATCTTGGAGGGGATGAATGTAAAGCGGTCTCGTAAAGAGTAAAGAGGCCACCTCCCCAGGCAGGGGTATCGTAAAGGATTCCCCCGAATCCTCGCTATGTGCTGTGCTGCACACACGGCCGCACGTGGCCACATACATACTGCCGTCTTCCCGGTGTAAAAAAATGGTTTGCCTCTAGCCATAATTATTCTTACCTTTTCCAAAACAATGAGCACTACCATCTGACTTCAAATCTATTTAACTCTTTCGTACTACAATTTACACTTATTCTTTCACGGTTCTTTTTAACACGCTTTTATTAGCTTGGTATGTATCTAATCTATGTGTATATGTAACGGATTTTTAACTCCATTTTCATCCACTTCAAAACTTCGGATGGATTTGAAACTTTGCACACTTATCAACGAACGACGACAATGCAAATTCATTCCAAAAAAAAAAACACGTTTTTGTAGTTAGTAGCACTAAAAAACATAAACTAAATTATAGTTGTAAAACAACTAAAAAAACACGCTTTTGTAGATAACCGAACAAAAAAGTAGAAAATAATTTTCAATAAGTTTAAAATAGGAATAGAGTGATTAATAAAAAAAAATGTTTTATTGTGAAAAAGGGTGAGGTGCTTGATGTAAATTGTTGTAAATATTTTTATGAATATTTGTTAAAGTAGCGTCATCATGAAAATATCTGATAAAGCACCCCACGCTTTTTTGCAATGTTTTCTTTGTTTATCTCTCATTCTTGCTTTAAACTTACTGAAAATGACTACTTATCACAGCAATTTCCATTAGTTGTATCAATCATATTTCTAGCATTATCATATCTTATAATGACAGACTTTATATCAAAGTGTTCATCATTTTAATCATCACTCATCTTTGTAAAGCACTTTGTACTAAGCAACTTATTGAAATAAGCCTTATAAATGACAAAACTAATATCTTCAAATACGCTCCCTTCCACATTTCTCTATTCATTCGTTCATCTACTTTGATGTCCCAGCAATATTATAATGACAGCATTTCCATTCAAAAAGTGTCGCTTACCGAATGATTTCATTTCAAAAAGTTAATGAACGGGCTCTACGAACCGAATTCGTTTTGAAGTCTTAATTAATTATGTGCCGGTTCTGTGTTCGATTTCTACAAAAATTGGTTACTATGAAAGTGTATTTTTCTGCCAAAAACAAAGTTTGAATCTCTTTGTTAAATTTTAGAATATAATGAAACGATTTGCTCTAGGAATTCTTCTATATCGTCGGTGAGTTTACAGATACAAATCTCATATGCCCAAGCACCCAAAGCCGGAATCATATCTGCAGGCCATACATTTATTAAATATTTGTTCCAATCGTGATCGAACTCGCAATCTAGTCCAGTACGAGTTTCTTTTTGCAATCGAAACGTAATAGTAAACTACACGTTTACTGCGTTCGGCTCTCCCATTGGTTGAACAGTTTGGTGCGGGCCAATCGCAGCGTCGTTAGCGGTAACCATGTAGTTTACTGTTACGTAGGGGTACAGAACCGCCACTTTCTTTTTTATTTCCAAGAAATCAAAATGTATATGGCCTCCAGAAAATCATTCCTGGCCTGACTGCTTATGTCAGTAGGTGATTTATGTCAGTAGGCAGATAGAGAGGGGAGGGGCATAGCTTTAAAATACCTCTTTTCTGTCGGTCAGATATGACTTTCTTGTAAAGGCTCATCGCTAACAATTATACAACGAAAACTTATTTTCTAGCTAGCCCTAAAACGGCCTACTCGAAGCCCCGCCTGCAGGGCCCTAAATGCTGTATCTCTGCCGGATTTTACAGTATGATTGTTTGCAAACCCAATATATACCGACTCTGCAAACATTCACAGTATACAGTCTGGCAGAGATACTGCATGTAGGGCCCTGCAGGCAGTGCTTTGAGTGGGCCCCTATAGACTTAAATCTGAATACTGTCTATCAGAAAACTTTCATACGTAATTAAAAATCTGACTCGCTCCTAAGGTGCCACTGGAAGTTGTACAACATTTGCTTTTGGATTGTATCCAAAATAAAAAGATATCGTGACCCACTAGGCACACGCGAAAGAGAACCTATACGTCCCAAGAATGTTTTGTGAGGCTAATGAAATTAAAAAACATTCTAATATCAATAGAGAAGATGATTGGCAGGTACCACCAATGTAAACTTGTTATTAAAATAAGCCCTAAGCTTCACGCAACACTGAAAAACATCAATACACTGTGAGTGATTACTGCTTGCATCGAAACAATTTTTTATTAGAACTATACGGTAGATAAAATAACTTTTAAAGTGTGTTACAACGCATTTCACCTTAGATATCCTTTTTTTGTCGTGGGCATCCTCACGGCCTCCCTACGCATTGAGAGGGGTGAAGGGGCATGCTGGACTCTTATCGGCTAAAATCCCCACGGTGTACCTCCCAATTAACTATGGGGGGGAGGGGTGTTCACGGTGTAGGCGCTGGACCACACCCCTGGCAGGTATAGGCCCGTCTACAGAAATAGGAAATGTGATGTCCCATGCCCAATTTGGGCCATCCGAAAAAAATGGCCGTTTTATAACATCAGTTGAGATTCGATCGCGTAAGTGAAACTTTGTTAAATTGTCGTGTTATTCGGGGACAACATGCAAAAACCGAAGCGAAAATAATTACTTTATTAAGGAAGGAATCATATACAATATGCAAGTGAAGGAATTTTCTTGTATTTGTCTATAAAAAGAATAAATTAAAAATTATTCTTTTCTTTATTATGTTACATTTGTATTGATGGAGCAGCACGACATTATTATTTTTGTACAAAATAAAATGTTTCTTATCTACCACTTTTAGCTAGCAATCGGTGAATAACAAACGAAGTGAATAGAACAGCGAATGGTACTCCCAATAAACTTACGCGTTGCATGTTACGGCTGTCGTTTGCGGTCTGTTCGCTCGGTATGATTGGCTACCTACAAAGTCGTGGGCGTGTTTTAGTATTCGAAGCCAATTATAATGTGTTTATTCAGTTCATTGGCTGAGACCTTGTAACTGTGTGCATTAGTGTGCTTTTATGAAGAATGGTAGTGGGAAAATGGATTTCCAGGCTCGCATACATTTTGATCTACATGGCATATCTCCTTTCTTCCAATATCTTTGGGCCCGTGACTTGGTTTGACGGGTCACGTCTCTGTGTGACCTGACCAGCCAAACATTCCTTCAGAGGGGCGCGTACAGAACCAACGCGCAGCCGTCCCTGGCCTGCTTCTGCTTCTGCCCACAGACCGCAATGATCGTTTCACCTGAGTCATACTGCGACTACGAACGCCGCAGTGTTCAAAACGTTAGGAAAATCAAAAATCTGTAATATAGGCAATGTAATCCGGTTCAGAATGCCACCACACCATCTCCTCCCATGGGTGTCGTAAAATTCGACTAAGGGATTAGCCGGAGGATGGGCAGCAGCGTCCTTCGAGTACATTAACAACTCAAGTGCGATCGCCAACCCGCCTGCCAAGCGTGGCGATTATGGCAAAACCCCCCAATGAGCCCACAACACATCCATATCGGTGGTTGTGGTGATCTTTGGGGGAGGCCTGTGTCCAGCAGTGGACTTCATTCGGCCGAAATGATGAATCCGGTTTTGTAGAGTAAATTAAATTGTACATAATAAATAAATCAATAATCATTGCTTATAAGTTTGTTTTTTTTAAACATCGTAATAAGATATGATTGGAGTAACGTGATTATAGGATGAAAACCACAAAATATAAATAAATATTTTACAAAAACACTTCTTCTAGAATTCTCGTCCGTATTATCAAGGATCATACGCTCGCTTAACTAAAATTAACACCACCATCACATTACTCGCGTGTTTATGAAGTACTCTACGTCTTACTACGAAACAAGACGTGAGGTTCGCCAGTGACAAATCTCCTTAGCTATCCTCCCCTTCCATCGTCCCTCCCGCCACCGAACCCATCCACCGTGAAAGCAATCCAAAAAGGAATTAATCTTGAACATTAAATTGTCTTGAATATATTTAAGTGAATTAGGTTCGGGTTTTTGTTTTTGGAGATAGGATATTTTGCTGTTGCTATCCGGAGAAGTACATGAAAATTTTCTTTACACATAAATACGGTATCGAAGAGTTAAGTCATGTTAAATAAGAAAATAACTCATGTACTGTTTTCTTTTTCTATACAAATCCGTGGGGTGTCCGATTTAAGAATATAGCAGTGCAGTGGCTGATACAGTTGGCTGGTGCGCTCCGGGTCGCGGGTTCGATCCCGCACGCAACAAATATTTGTTAATCTGCATGTATTTGTTCCGGGTCTGGGTGTATTGTGTGTGAAATTCGTGTATGTAAATGCATCCACGACACAGGAGATATCCTTTTTTTTTGTTTTTTCTATTGGTGCCCAGTGGAAATTCTTCATGAACTTCCTTCGCCCCGGGGAAGGACGAAGGGGTATGCCGACTCCTACCGGCTAAAACCACTGGAGCTGTCATCTTCGGCACCTACGGGAGGCTCTAGGTCCTCGTATGATCACACTAGAGCCACCTACTGCTGCCACGACTATAGGCACATCTCGGAAAGGGTGACTGTAAAGCGGTCACCCCCCCGGGGGGATTGTAAAGAATCCCCCCAACGCATCCCACGGACAGGAGATATCCAAGTGTGGAGCAGCGTGTTTTTTAAATAATAAGAAACCCCATTTCCTCCGGTGCAATTGTAAAAGGCGACAAAGGGAATCTAAACCCGAGGGTTGGGCAGCAGCGTCCCTTCTGTAGAATAGTAGTCATTCTGCACTCACCAACCCGCCTGCCAAGCGTGGTGAGTACTGGCAAAAACCCCCCAAAATATATAACACTGGGCAAATCCTCCCAAGGAAATCTATATGTATAAATGGCTGGCATGATAAGGTCTTACTTTAATAATGGAAAATATTTTAGGAGGCAGGTTGTAGAGAAGGGGTTTAATAAAAAAAACATATTACATTAACATTTTATACATATTCAAAATTAATTTAAATAGTCATGTTCCGTTTGCATAAAAAGCGCAATTCACCAAGTAAAAACTGTAGGCAACTATCACTGTTATGTCTTTCTACCAATACTGTGGTACTGTCACCGAACACGCACACACAATAACACTAAAACGTGTTTCAAAATGGTCCGATCGAACAACAATGTGGCTGTTTAGTAGCCCAACACTGTGTTTTGATACTTGAAATAAATGCTATACATTTTTTTTAAACGTTGCCCCATACTAGGATTTCTCCTGTGTCGTGGGTGCGTTTACAGACACAAATTTCACACAATACACCCAGACCCGGAACAACTACCTGCAGATCATACAAATATTTGTTCCGTGCGGGAATCGAACCCGCGACCCGGAGCGCAGCAGTCGACTGTATCAGCCACTCGCCTCGCCTTAAAATATTTTCCATTATTACATACATACCCTATATAGGATTTTAAACGTCACTAGGACCATAATCATTTCGCGTGGCAATGATGTTCTGAAATCCAAGTAACATAATAATGACAAAATTTAGACGTAACCCAATAAAAACTCTCGGGGACTCTAATTTGACATGGAGAACAAAGTTCAGGCAGTCAGTCCGAAAGTTCACTTCACCTGTGGTTCGCTGAAATGTCTCTAGAGCTTCTAGCCCCTGAAAACCAAACTCTCTCTTGCTCAAACTCTTATTTTCACACCATTACAGATTACGCGTCCGTGTGGTGTCCGGATTAAGAATGTAGGACCACTCCATCTCCTCCCGTGGATGTCGTAAAAGGCGACTAAGGGAATCTAAACCAGTGGGATGGGCAGCAGCGTCCCTTCTGTGAAACGGTAGCCATACTGCGCTCACCAACCCGCCTGCCAAGCGTGGTGAGTATTGGCAAATACCCCCCAAAATGATGACACAGTTGTGTAAATCTATGGGGGAGGCCTTTGTTCAGCAGTGGACGTATAAATGGCCGATATGATGACAGATTACGCTGATGCCAGCTATCTGGATGTGGAGAGGAGCGACCACAAAATATATTATACAATCGTTTTATGTCTCCCAACTTTCGTAAGGAACCCAAGTGGGTCTCAATTCGTTTTCGCAGAAACACTCTGATATGAATCCTATTTAGTAAAGTTCATAACCCAAAATGTGTGTGAAATTCATGTCTGTAAACGCACCCACGACACAGGAGAAATCCTATAGAGGGGCAATATTAAAAAAGAAGTTTTTTTATCAACTTCCTGCAACGAAGGAACGATTTTTCTATACTTACCAAACCAGTATACCCTGCAGGTCTCATCTTAGAACCATCCTCAAATTCCCATCCCACAAAACTACTACTATTTCAACTCATTTTCTGTACATTCGATTATATTGTGAAACTCACTGCCGCCTGATGTGAGGAAATGTAACCGTCTCTATATTTAAAGACGCTTATACCTTCACAGTGCAGTTCAGAATACCACCACCCCATCTCCTCCCGTGGGTGTCGTAAAAGTCGACTAAGGGATTAGCCGGAAGATGGGCAGCAGCGTCCTTCGTATATATTAACAACTCAACTGCGATCGCCAACCCGCCTGCCAAGCGGGGCGATTATGGCAAAACCCCCCAATGTGCCCACAACACACCCATATCGGTCGATGTGGTGATCTTTGGGGGAGGCCTGTGTCCAGCAGTGGACTTCATTCGGCCGAAATGATGATACCTTCACATCGATGTAGTTGCGTACGTATTTTATTTTGAATATGTTGTGTGTACTCGTATATATATTTATGTGTGTATATTCTACATGAATTTACATTGGATTATTGTATATTTTTATATATGTTTATATACTTCATTTATTTACTCCTGTATACTGCCTACATTTGGAAACAATAGCTTGTTATCCCCAGCAACGCTCTAAGCCGAGGTCCGTATCCCGCAGGGGCGCCCTTAGCGCAAGTTGCTTAGTTTTTAATATTAATTTTATGCCTGCCTGGATGCCATTTTGGCTTCGCCAGGAAAGACCGGTTCAGCAACCACTCTTTCAAGAAGTATAAGCGAGAAGCCCAACAAAAAAAAAATACATTTGATTATTGTGTCTACAACTCTTGTTCAAACTCTCATGTCTGCTGGAAGAAATTTCTTAAGAAATAATCAGTACCTTTGTACCTTTTAGTACTATTTCATCATTCTTTATACATTTTGCCGTTTCTAAATGTGCATAAATTATAACAAAGATAAAAAAAGTACTCGCGAGAACCTTTTACTTCACTATAAAATCCCTTCATCCATACAGATAAGATTACATTTCTGTTTACAATACTCCAATCGAACTCCCGGAAGCAATCATGCCAAGCGGGTCGGAGAAATTTCCCTAGTTTCCGATAATAAGGCCGTGAAGGGACTGATAAAGTTGATTAAACGCTACCCCACCCACAGTAGGGTAAAAACCTCTTCTGTCTAGTGGCCTTAAAACCGATTTTTAAGAACACAGACTTTATATCATCTGTGGCAATGTAATTTCTGGGCATAACAGATCATTTGGTTAAAATGGCGCAAATTGTCATTCACAATTTAAAATGGATATATTATGATAAAATTCTGTAGAGTTGAAATAATGATTATAACTGACATTTTATAGATTGATCATCCAAATAAACGCTACCTATATGGTTTGATGTCCACGGAGCATTCTGCAATATGAATTAATCATTAACGTCAAACTATTTAATGTTTTTTTTGTTTTTCATGGCAATTGTATTCCATTTTGCCAATGTCAAGTGAAATATTTAATGTTAACATTCAATCTACAAATAAATCCAACGTATAGACAAGATAAATATTTATATACTCTCAAAACTTCGAGAATATTCCTTACGCAAATAATGTCTGACCTTTTTCGTAAATAAATGTTTTCTTTTTTAATCATCTATAAAACCTTTTTTCTTTCGCAGGCACTCATCGACCCGCACAAAAGAAGAGCGAGCATGGCGTTGGTGGCAAGATGCAGGGTTACGCGCCCTCAACCGGCGCAGGCGTGATGTGAGGGAGACCACCAAGTACATAGAGACAGCCCTAGTGATTGATAAAGCAATGTTCGATAGAAGAAACGGCAGCACGCGGTCCGAGGTCGTGCATGACGCGATACAAGTCGCCAATATTGCAGATCTGGTAAGTTTCGTATCAAAATAACTTAATTAATGTAGATTTACCGTCCTTTATGTCGGAATTGTCAGAAAACCTATATTGTTTTTGTATTCAGGTTTTGTTTAGTATCTACATGCATAGCCGTTTCATTCATTTGGTTTGAGGGTCTCAATGAAATATGTACAGAGGCGGACTTGATGCCTGAACCTGAGGTATTTTCATACACACTTAAGTTACTAATGTTATAATATGTTGAATTGATTGACTGATTATCAGACCAAAATAAACTTACAAACTTGATTCTTGTAAAACATTCGCGCCACCCTCCACGTAATTAATGTCTGTATCAATCCCAAAAAATACAAAGGTAAACAAACGGGTCACTAACCCGACCATAGATATTTTAATGATATCCACTTGCAGTTCCAATTACAAATCTATTAATTAATTGAATGATTAGATTTGATTCATTGAATGGGTTAGAAACATAGGCTTTATATTTTATTTTTCATCTGACAAGTGACCTCTCTTTCCGTCTAAGATTTTTCGTTATACAATTTTAAAATGATAATCAAACGAATATAGTTGGAAAAAGTGGTGAGGTAAGTCAATCTTCAAAATACGAATGAATGCGTTTACTAATTCTACATATATAGTTAGTGTTTGTGTGATAATTTTAACAAAACTGGGTTTGTTTATACCTTAATATTTTATTGGATTGACACAAGCTGTGTACTGCGGCTACATATTAAGCTATATATTTCCCGTATAAGCTCACATTATACGGGCTATCCGTACAAGAAGAGGTCAGCTTATACTGGTAATATAGCTTTATATGTAGGCGTGTGTCCAAAATTCATCATGTTGCGACCAAATTTTGTATGTCAGTGATGTCTATCCCACACTTCTGTCACAAGGGTCATTTGTTTTGTAGTCGTTAACACAAACCCTCCACCCAACATTGGATGCATGGAAGTGACAAATGCCTTTTTTATTTTAAATTGTTATTTGTTTTCATTGTTTATTTATTTTATGTCGGTAGGAGCAGGTTAGTATTTTTATGATTCTTGTTCTCTATTCTGTGTTCAGATTAAGGGTACAGCACCACACCGTCTCCTCTCGTGGCTGTCGTAAACAGTAAGCATTGCAGCGCGCTCAAGAGAGCCCCATCTTTAAAAATGCCGTGGCCAGACGGGCTTCATGCCGAGCATAGAATATAAATATCTCATCAACGCACCTAAGGCGACCCCATCGGATGCATTTTGGAATCCAGCTTAGGGCATTGATTTGGACCTAGGATCGACTAAGGGACTAACCCAGAGGGGCAGCAGCGCCCCTTCTGTAGAACGGCTGCTATTCTGCGCTCACCAACCCGCCTGCCAAGCGTGGTGAGTATCGGAATTCCCACCGGAATGACGACACACGGCAAATAACAGGACGTCGTAGTTTTTTGCTTTTTAATAAAACGTTGCCCCACCCTATGATTTATCTTGTGTCGTGGGTACGCTTACAGACATATATTGCACACACATTACACCCAGACCCGGAACAACTACCTGCAGATCACACAAATATTTGTTCCGTACGGGAATCGAACCCACGACCCAGAGCGCAGCAGCTGACTGTATCAGCCACTGCACCAACCGTGCCGTTATTTTTCGACCCCAGCGTCTGAAAGAGAACACAAACCCTTTTCCTCTGGCTATTATAATGGCACGCACAGAATATGTGGTACCTTTATCGTTAATAAATGCTAATAACTGAGAAAAACCGATCTAAATCTTTATTATTCATGGTAACCCAGACTGATAATAACCGTTCACGAACCAGTAAAACCTGCTGTCTTAGAACAGTTCCACCCCATCTATTGGTCAGCCAAGGGTATCGTATGAAACGACTACGGGATTATTGATATTACTGCGGAGAATGGGCAGCAGCGTCCTTCGAGTATATTTACAACATAAGCCCAGAAAAAATCTTGTGACGAACTTTGCGGGAGGTTTCTATCCAGTAGTGCACGTTTTGCGGCTGATTTGATGTCGATGATCCAGTATCTGTTTGAAGCTCAACTATCTACACGGAACCGATCGATCAAAATTAAAATTCTAAAGATTTTTTACCGTTCATAGGCACTTATGAATAGTCAGAATGTTTCACCGTTCCAAGTTGTCCTATGGAGACGAGCCGACAAGAACTCCATACACACTTTTTAAAATGATTAATAAATGTTACATTGTCGTTGATTGCCGTGTGGTGCCGGCTCAGAATACCACCTCTCCATCTCCTCCCGTGGGTGTCGTAAAAGTCGACTAAGGGATTAGACGCAGGATGTGCAGCAGCGTCCTTCGAGTACATTAACAACTCTACTGCGATCGCCGACCCGCCTGCCAAGCGTGGCGATGATGGAAAAACCCCCCAATGAGCCCACAACACAGCCATATCGGTCGTTGTGGTGATCTTTGGGGGAGGCCTGTGTCCAGCAGTGGACTTCATTCGGCCGAAATGATGACATTGTTGATAGTTACAATAGAATTAAGTTATGTACTGCCAAAATGTGAAATAGATGAGGTATAATCTATAATACGTGAAGAAAAAATTCTGTATTCCTTTTTTTATTTTTTTATTTATTTATTTAGGATTGCCAACAGCTATTACATTTTTCTTAACAATTAGGTTTACATGGCACGACTTACGAGCTTAATGCAGGGCCAATTATAGGCAAGCACCACATGCAATATACTGTTACATATAAATTATAATGAATTGCATAAGAATTATGCTCAATATTATACTGTGACCCACTTGACATTTTTTTTTTCAAACTTCTTTTACTAACAAGATGGATATTGCTTAACAGGGACTAATGTTCTAAGGTTCACTGTGCTGGATCCTTTTCAGATATATTTGAGCAAGAGCTTTACGAAATTTCGATAGTGGTAGACAGTGTATGTCTACTAACTCACTGCACTCAACATATAGTTTAGACATTCGAGAAATTGGCGAATTCTGACCCAATACGGTTTTCCTGATCGGAGCGCATAACGGTTTAATGGCATATCGAGGATATCTACTTGGTACTGTAAACCGAATTCTTCGAAGTATTTCAGAACAGTCTATGTTGTTAGATAAAATCTTATGGAGCGTTGATAGATCAAGCATATCCATACGTTGTCTTATGGTTATAATGTTAAATTTTTGTAGACAGTAAATTTTTAAACACATTGCGCGCAGGAAGGAGTATGTGATTTGGCACAGTTAAAGTTCATATGGAGAAGGAGTGCAGAAAGTCCAAATGTATGTACAATATGTGTTACAAATACTTTAACTCATTTTTTTAAATAAATCATGCTCCAATTTTGACCCCTGGGTGAACACTGGGCGACCCCTGGGCTATTATTAATAAATGTGCCATTCAATAAGATTGCATGTAAGTTATGTGGAAAATTAGATGACGTGCAACACATGCTAACGGAGTGTGTCCGTAATGCTAATAAAAGAGAACAAATGATAATGCTCTTTGAATTTAATGTTTTAGATGTCGGTGCTTTTCATAGCATTCTAGCAGAACCAAACTCGGTTGCGGCTAGAATGCTATATTCTTTTAAATTTAATTAATGTTGAGACACAGTAAACACAGGAGTCAATTTACAATCACCGTTATTATTAGAATAAGGTACGATGGGATTGTCATCGTCATTCCTATGTACAAAAATCCCATGTAATAAAAAAATAAGATTAAAAAAAAAAACTAATAACACCCGTTCACGAGTATGACGCATGCAGTGCGTCGCTCAGCTGAACCACATTACAGGGACTTACTTACCCAATACAAAATACAGGAGAATAAGCAGGATATTTGGTGACACAGCTACAGGCAGTAATTACACCAAGCAACTTAAACAATAAAAAGCGTGGGTTTCACACAACACATGTCATGAAGTAGGAGTGACATGTGTCAGAAAAGGGTGGAACAATTTATGATACGCGACCCACACATGCTAGCATTCTGGAAATTGACCTGACACCCAACAGGCTTTAGATCCTTTTAGGATAAACAATGTTTTTTAACATGATTTATTATTGTGCTAGCTGGGACCCGCGGTTTCACCCGCGTTAAATTTAAAATACGTTTAGAGTACTTCGACATAGGCACTTGACATAGAATATATATATTGAATTCCAGGGGTTTCAGCTTTTTTGCGCGGAACCCTAATAATTTTTCTAAAATAAAAGTAGCCTGAGTCCCATCAAAATCGGTCTAGCCGTTTCGGAGATTACCCGGAACAAACAGACAGACAGACAACAAAAATTAAAATGCATTTTTTGTTATATGTTCCGTATATACTTTCATATGCATTAAGTAAAAAGCTGTTATTTTGACATTACAAACAGACACTTCAATTTTATTTATTTGTATAGATGGGACATTTTTTGACATGACGTGTAGTATATTTTGGTCGTCTTTAAATGCTTCATTTCATTTCGACCTAATGAAGTCCACTGTTGGACACAGGCCTCCCCCAAAGATCATCACAACCACCGATATGGATGTGTTTTGAGCTCATTGGGGGGTTTTGCCATAATCGCCACGCTTGGCAGGCGGGTTGGCGATCGCAGTTGAGTTGTTAATGTACTCGAAGGACGCTGCTGCCCATCCTCCGACTAATCCCTTAGTCGACTTTTACGACACCCATGGGAGGAGATGGGGTGGTGGCATTCTGAGCCGGCACCAACGTATTTACGTAAAAAACTTTATTGTCCAATAATACAATAGTCATCATATCAGCCAAAGGTTGCGGGTTCGAATTCCGCACGGAACAAATTTTTGTATGATCTGCAGGTATTTGTTCCGGGTATGGGTGTATTGTACGTGGAATTCATGTCTGTAAATGCACCCACGACACAGGAAAAATCCTAGTGGGGGACAACGTTTAGGAAAAAAGAAATTAATATTTTATTTTTTTACTGCTGAACAACGGCCTCCTCTCTTCTCCGTGTGGTGTCCGGATTAAGAATATAGCATCACTCCATCTCCTCCCGTGGAGGTCGTAAAAGTCGCTAAGGGACTCTTAACCAGAGGGATGGGCAGCAGCGTTCCTTTTGCTGAGCAGTAGCGATTCTGCGCTCACCAACCCGCTTGCCAAGCGTGGTGAGTACCGGCAAATTCCCCCCCAAGAAAAAGGGGGAGGCCTTTGTTCAGCAGTGGACGTCCTGTGGCTGATATGAAAGGCCTCCCCCATAAATTTCCACAATTGTTTTATCATTTTGGGGGGAATTTGCCAGTACTCACCACGCTTGGTAAGCGGGTTGGTGAGCGCAGTATGGCTACTGTTGCACAGAAGGCGAGTTGCTGCCTATCCCTCTAGCTTAGAATAACTTAATCGCCTTTTACGACATCCAATGAGATGGTGTGGTGCTTCATTCTTAATCCGAGCACCACGAGGAATTATTACCCCCACAAGAAATGTAAGGTCACCCCTTATTTACCCCTTAGGGTTATAGAAGCGAGTGAAGGATTTAGGAATAAAGAATACCACCTCAAGGCCGTCACCAACCCCTTTGGCCAGCATGGTACTAATGACAATAATCTTAATATTTAAACTTTCAATAATTGGGTGAATACCCCTGCTGTTGCAAAGCTAGAATTCAATAAATGTTGGCAATATTTGGCATAAACGTTAGCAACGCGGTTGTTAGAACAAGTCGGTTGACATATCACTGTTAAAATAATTATGTTTGTTTAAAAATACGTACATACACAAACTTTTTGAAACTTGAAATTCAAAATACTTTCCTTGCTGTAGTCGGGTAATAAGTAAACGGCCCGCAAGCCTCACTAAAATATTATCCTTCTCAATTACTTTACTCAGGGCTTGATGATAGTCTCCGATAAAGCATGTTTCTCCTTTATCTAACAATTTAGATTAAACGCAAACGACACAAGTGCTCACAATTTACCCAATCTATTTACAATTAATAAACGGACAGAAAAGAGTAATTTCAGCTTAGCTGCCTTCAGTAATCTTCTTCATTAATCAAATCAAACAGACCCGATTTATTTGGCATACTAGAAATTTCATTTTAAAATTGAATTTGAAATGGATAAGCCTCGATATTGTTTGTTGACTATTCTTTAGAATTCCCCGCTCTATATTTATTTTAAAGACACTTTTTGTTTAAACGGTGAGCGGATGAAATGGGAACAGGGGTTGATAAGAAAATAAAAGCTTCTAATCAATTTATCGCTAGAGCTAAAGCCTTAAAAGACGCCCAGACGCCCGATTCACCTGGTCTTTAATATACATTGGTACAATGAACTCGAATCTTTCGAAAATACTGCTAACACCACTATGTTTTGCAGGCCCAATGAGAGAGAAATGCAAATGTATAAGTGCCCTTATAACTGATAGAAGCACATATTTAAAGAGTATCAGTCACACAATTCTGAAACAAATATATAGGCGACCAGTAGAACGTTGACTGACAATTTTAAATGCCCGTGATAATTTTGTAACAAGAATTATATTCACACCGTAAAACTCGCGAGATGATACCCAAAAAATTGTGCGTGAAACTCGAAAAGTTTCAATCGTATTCAGCGAAATCTCGTAACTTACAATCTCATTAAAAGTTCTGTCTTAAATAAGTAAAGCTTGTCCAAAATTCAATTTTTGAGTTAATCAAAACGTTTTGCCTGCGTATAATAGCACGTTTTCGGGCTTTAAAACAGAGAGCCGAATAGCCAATTTTCTACTTAACGAAGTTTTCCTACATCCTACACATGGCAGCGCTAGATTGGAGGAAAGTGATTACGTAACAAAACCATTAAAAAAACGATTTCACTGTTGGAAACCTACACCTATATAATACCCCACGGTCATTAGCGAAGCAAGGACGAAATTATATATCCTATATTATTTAGATCATGGATTATGGAACTGACCGATTTTCTCCTATTATGTATATTGGTAATTTGGCATACATTTGAAAATAACCTTAAACGATATCCTTGGACGGAAATGAGCCGATTTATTTTGTAACCTTAACTAAACCTTGATTTCCGTAACCTTTAAAATGTATCTTATCCTGTATTATTATTTTCAGTATTTCCGCACCCTGAACACTCGAGTGTCCCTGGTCTATATCGAGTCCTGGCAGAGCGCCGACCAGGCGGACATTGACCGTAAGCAGGATATCACCAGAGCCATCCACAAGTTTAGTGACTACACCGCCAGGAAACTGTTCAAGATCGAGAAGGACACCACGCAACTGCTTACGTAAGTCATCCAATGTAGAATCACTAAATACATAATTACTTACACTACAAACACTTCAATTACAATAGATAAAATAATATTAATGAGACACCCACCTACGATTACCAGTTAGTCAGTCGCAAATATTGGCAATATATTCAAGTTTAATACCATAATATGAGATAAGCTATATCCTTAATATATCATGTTTACGTTATTCAATATTAACCTTTCAAACCAAAGTACACAATATTACGTAGGACTAGATAAAAGTTTAGTTAGAGCTTGCATCAGACCAAGTTTGAACAGTTAACTGGATGAAACACAATATTCTTGATTAAACTAACAAATATACATCAATGCAACAACACGACCTTCATGCTGATACTCTTTTGGAGGGGGTGGATAGGTATTAAATCGTGTCTTCACCGTTTCATGTACAGCTTAGGTGTAACGTTGCATTTGGTTTTCAACTCTAAGAGTAGCGGGTTCGTGTCCTGTACAAATCAAGTTTTGTTTCAACTTTGTGTTTATCAACGCAATCTGTCAGGAGGCCTCTTTTGGCTTTGCTTGTTTCACCCAGTTAAGCAACCACGTTTCCCTGAAATGTCAGCGAGAAGCCCAACCGAAAAAGAAAGACACAGTTAGTATGCAGGGTCTTTTTTTACGAGGCGCTCATATCAAGCTTCACTCACTGTTCACGGTCAGTCTATGGATGAGTGACCGCTTAGTGGTATTCAAAATGAAGGCATCCGTGATTCAGAGGGCACATAAAATTATCGATCCTGGTTGTTGTCATTTGACGGCAATTGTTAAGCGAAGTTGGAGGGCGGTCTGAAAACTCTGATAAAAAGTTGGCCACTTACCAAACAAAACAAAAAAGTGTTAAAACAAATAGATTCTATATTGAAGAGATTCCGTTCTCTTCTTGTGTTAATGTCTTACTACTATTATAAATCTGAAAGTTTCTATGTTTGTATAGTTTGCCTCTTAATCTCACTCAAACTGTTCGGATTCGAGTGAAATTTGGCAGAGAAGTAGATTCATCATCATCATTATCTTATTATTTCCATTGTTATGTATTGTGTGTAGAATGTATGTCTGTAAACGCACCCACGACACAGGATAAATCCTAATGTGGGGCAAAGTTTTAAAAAAACTTATCAGCCAAAGTACGTCAACTGCTCAACAAAGCCCTAATCTCTAGATCGCCACAATAGATTCATCATTTAAGGGGAATTTACCAGTACTCACCACGCTCGGTAGGAGGCTTGGTGATTATGGAAACTGTTCCACAGAACAGACGCTGCTGCCCATTCCTCTGGCTTAGAGTCCCTTAGTTATGATTCCGTGGGAGGAGATGGAGTGGTGCTATATTCTTGATCCGGACACCACATGGACAAGAAGTAGATTATGTCATGAAAAAGGACATTAAATACATTTTATTGCGTGGTGAGTTATCTTATAATTCCCTCGCGGATGAAGTCGATGGTAACATAGTTATTAATGATTCTAAGGCCCTTATAACCGATCGAACTCGATTCGACATTGAATATAAATGCGTACGTCCACTTATTACGCAGGGCTCATATTTGATTAACGCAATCTAGACTCGAGTTTTACTTAAGTTTTGATTCTCGTTCTGTAATAAGGGAAAAAAAAACATTTTCGCATTTATCGAAGTACGTGCATGAGTTGATTATTGCTTAGCGTTGCTGTGTACTTGGTTCAAGAGATATTATATTACGTCTAATTGATATTAGTAAGTAAACTGTAGCGTCTTTAGCTTCGCGTTTAATTGAATATCAACACTTTGATGGCTAATATTGCCACTGAACGAACTAAATCTCTTTGGTGGCAAATACATTTGGCAAGCAAGCCTCGGGATCATGATATTATTAATATAGGGAAAATCTATAAAATAATATATCAATATTAACGCAATACTGTGTTTTTCTAAAGAAAATATGAAAGTAAAGATTTTATTTTCACTCAGTATAATAGACGCTCTCTCACCGCGTCCACCGCTAAACATGGGCCTCACTATAATCCCTTGATGAATCCTTTAATCACCTGAACGCTTGATAGGCGGATTGGTGACCACAGTATGTTGTTATTAGGACACGAGAGGATACTGATATCAACCCTTCATCGTCTTATACGACATCGTTTGGTAGAGAGGGGTTTCAACTGAATACTGCTGAATAAAACTTTCAGTACGCTGCCGTGTGACCCTAACCAGGAGCCACAGTATTTTTTTTAAAGATGAACTATCCTGGTGTTCCTCTGTGTTGTGGGAATAGTTAGCAGACACAAAACTCTCATACACAAATACCCAGGCCCTAAAAAACTATCTATAAATCATACAATAGGAATACAGACCCATTGCTATATTATCATCACCAGCAAAAGTATTTGAAAAAATAATTCACACACACATTTATAGACAGGTGGAGCAATACTTATGTAATGAGCAACACGGTTTTAGAAGAAAAAGATCGGTCAACACTAATTTACTTACAGTAGTCGATTATATATCGACTCGGTTAGATCGAAGAGGCCAAGTAGATGTTCTCTACTTTGACTTCCGTAAGGCATTTGACCGAGTCGATAATGATTTACTGTTGACGAAATTATGTGCTGCGGGTTTTGCACCACGGCTACTAAGGCTTGTTGCCGATTATCTCCGGGATCGTCAGCAATATGTAAGGTTGGGCATTTACGAATCACATCCATACCATACGCGCTCTGGGGTCAGTCAGGGGTCTATTCTTGGACCTCTTCTATTCACTCTGATGATCAATGACATTCCTGCCATCATAAAACATGCTAAGTGTCTTTTATATGCAGACGATCTGAAGTTGATTTCAGAAATAAGGTCTGTGAGTGACTGTGTGAAGCTGCAGCGTGATGTAGACGCAGTTTACGAGTGGGGAGTGGCAAACAGAATGGAACTCAATGTATCCAAATGTTATGCCATGACTTTCGGCCGCATGTGGCAACCCATTGATTTTCAATACAAGATAAATTCCAAAGACATTACAAGATCTACAGCAATCAAAGATTTGGGTGTCACATTCGACCGAAAATTAACATTTCATGACCACATTTCTATAGTTGCCAAGGAATCCTACAGAAGGCTAGGCTTTGTGCTGAGGAATTGCAGCGATTTCAAGAGTGACCATGTCATAAGGCTCATCTTCGGAGCCCTAGTTCGCAGTAAGCTTGAGGCCAGCTCATGTGTTTGGCACCCACATGAGAGTACTTACACTCTATTACTAGAAAAAGTGCAAAAAGCCTTTCTTCGCTTCCTTTATAAGCGCATGTATGGGTATTACCCATACAGGTATCCGACGAAGTTCCTCTTGGGCTACTTAGGCTATAATTCATTAGTAGTAAGACGATCGAATGACCAACTGCTCACTATGTGCAAGGTTCTCCGTGGAGGAATAGACACCCCAGATCTCCACAGTGAACTGTTACAGCTGTTCACTCCGAATAATTACCGCCGTAACAGGAGACACAAACTATTCTCAGTTCCCTCATGCCGAACTGTCGCGCGTGCTCAGTCCCCTATTCCGCGAACCCTCACTGCCCTCAATGCTCTCCTAGACGCAAAACCTGATTGTGATGTGTTTGCGGATGAATGGAAAGTGATTTTGTCAGAGTGTTTGGAGTACTGTGAGAAGAATGTGTGAATGTGTGTGTAGCTTTAATGTATATTATATGTCCGATATTATATTATGTAATTCAGTATTTTTCTGTTTACTAAACCTTATTTATTTTTTATTATCGCGCCTATATTTATTTATTTTTTGACATCACTTTATAATAATATGCAATCTACTATGTATAATTGTATTTCATTGCTGTTATTGTACATACTTAGAAATTAATTATTGTAATTGGCCACGGCCGTGTAATTAATTGTATTTGAATAAATAATAATAATACAAATATTTTTTCCGTGTGGGTATCGAGCCCAAAACGCGTAGCACAGAAAGCAGATTGTGCCCCAACTGTGCCATCGACATTGGCAGACATACCGAAATTTTCCTGATATACTTAATTTAGATTTCATATTGGACTTTACTTATGTATAAAACATTACAACAACAAAAATACTGACTTCAAAAACCCTACACGTTATAAAAATATTAAAACCGCTGAAAAGGTAAAATAAACTTCATTTATGAAGTCGGGCGGGCTATGTATGCCCCAACCATAGTAACATAATAACTAAAGTTAAGAATAACTCAAGGTTCTCTGATCTGAGAGGAAACGAAACTATTAAGACATCATCTAGATAAGCGTTGTCAAATTAACCTGTTTATTGGAGCTGGTTAAAAACTACTCATTTAAATGTAATGAAACCAACTAGAAAGCACTCTGCACCAGTTAAAAAAAGAATTGCTCAAATCGATCTACAATTCTCGGAGTAATCGGTGAATTTACAATTTTTTTAAATTCCCTTCGAATTGAGAACCTCCTCATGTTTTAAGTTGATTAATAACTAGCTGTACCCAGTGGTTTCACCAGCCGTTTAATTGAAATATAATAAAATAAAATAAAATATATATATATTATAATATACATATATATATATAGCAGACCTCTAATACTTTTTCTTTTTCTAAAATAAGTTAGCGTAAGTTACTCCTTATAATATACATATATATATATATATATATATATATATATATATATATAGTAACTCACGCTAACTTATTTCTCCTCTGTTTCTATATATATATATATATGGAAGAAACAGACAGACAAAGAAAATAGTTTTTTTGTTATAAGTACCGTATATACTTTCATTTGCGTATAGTATAAAGCTGCTATTTTGAAATTACAAACAGACACTTCAATTTTATTTATTGGTATAGACGATAACAACTATAATTGCCTACCTTATTAGCTTCACAATTTTTTATGTATACAGTAATTTTGCATCCTATCTTCAGCGAATTATTTTAGAGAATACACAAAACTAGACCATATGTAATGGACTACGGGTCTTGTAAATAAATATGTTACATTTCATTTCATAAAATTTGTAAATACAAAACAAAATAAACAAACAAAATCTTGCATGTAACCAAAAGCTCACTACAGTTTTAATCTGCTATCTTTAATATCATAGACTTGCATCTTGTTTCATTTCTGAACAACCTTTGAGTATTAAGAGTTCCATTAAACTCGTTACATTGCATTTTATAAAGCTTCCTCTTCGCTTGCACTTTATAAAGTAATACAAATATTTCGCAAGAGACGTTTTAAACCAGCGAGCGAAGCCCCACAAATCTGCTTACATAGCCCTTTTCACTTTGAACCGACAAAATTGCTAGATAGACAGTTGTCAGTGCGCTAAACAGCTCGAAAATTAATCTCGAAAGCGAGCCGAGGTCGAGAATTAATTCGAGCGATAAACGAATCTTACGAAACGCGTTACGGGCCTGAAACAGCCTGTTTTGAGCTTTAACATCCTCAGTTTTGAGGATACTTTCTCACGGTGGCGTGACCTTCGAAATATTATCGGCTATCATCGGTCTAATTTTACAAATTACTACGAATCCGCGATAATGTTTCCGACAGGCAGGCGGTATCGTGTCATAATTTAGGATGTCAGCTCCAGATGTACACGTAGATACCATCGGAACATTACAGTGTCTCCGATTCGATTCGAGGGCGGTTTCTGGGGATGTCGTGTGAATGATTGATGTCTATCAAATATTTACGAGTGGTGTACCCTGAAATGGCTGGAATCCATCGGGAAAGAATGCCGCCAACGGATTGACAGTCGAACAACGCGGTCTTGGCATTTATTGCCCGCTTTTTTGGGATATCGCTGAATCTACATATTCATTTTGTGTTGACGCGAGCTTACAGAAATATGGCGATGTGGATCGATGACTTGACATGACGTAACATAACTATGGGCTTTGTGTGTTCATGTTTTTGTTATATTTTGTTATGTTATATTCGTTATCATAACGGTTGCAAAAAATATGATTTTCTACTTTATTTAATTCCTGGTACACTCTTATGAGCTAACATATAACACGTAAATAGTAATCTGTCAGTAAAAGCATATATTAAACCAGGCAGGTCAGTGACCGTAATCTGGTAGCTTAAAAAATAGGATTGGATACCAAAATGAATAAGTCGGCATCTTATTTATAGCCTCATATCTCCACGAATCGCCACGAATCTTTTAAAGATAGGCAGGTATCAAGTAATTATTTTGGCAACTGATTTAGTAGGGGGGACCATTTTAAGCAGACGATTCTATAAAAAAATGAACTATAAACTTTAACTGAAGTTCTTTTAAAATATTTAGATAGATAATAATGTCAAATATACACACAAAAATATATTAGCCTAAATTGTTTCATGTATACACATGTGTGCAGCATTGGTGTGGCCCAAGAGCTAACTCAGTCGCACCATAACCTACTGTGATAGTATTTGTTCTAAGATTAATAATAACCCAATTAATAAAGTCATCCCCATATTAGATGCCGTCATTGTTTAAGGTTGGCTAAACCTATAATTTAAATCTGCTTGCATAATTTCTTTATTACCGAGATTTCACTGCCATTTTTTGAGTATTATGGGAGCGAATTTTCGAGGCTTATTTATATTTATTGGCGCCAAAATATTAAGACGCAGCCAGTTTATTTTATTGTGTCTAATAAAAGTAGCTGTTTTATATTTTATCTGCCCGGATAATGATAACCCTTAATGAAATGCGTAATACAATGTGTATCGAACCTATGAAATTAATACACATTACACTACACGACCAAAGTAAAGCGTTTCTTAGTTTGCAAATTGCAACACTACACCGCTTGTTACGTTGCAAGTTGCGCTAACATAGATTTAATGTTCATACCATTTGGATTGCCACACACGCATAACGTAAACACCCTAGGGAAACGGGCTTGAACGTATTTAAGAAACTCAATCGTAAAGAAATCAAATCAATGTTATTAATTTATGTATTTCCTGGGTCCAACGAGCTCAAACGGGTCTAACACAAACAAGGCTAACGCAATAACAGTTCGCAGTGAAATTAAATAGTCTGACCGCACAGCCTTCTGCCCCAGGCCATAGACAAACAGGAATTTTATCTCATTTCTAACGGCTCTTCATGTAGGAAATCAAATGTTACTATGTAAACTGCATAATTGGGTTCTCCATGGTTTGTAAATTAATGTCGAAAATGTCTTGTTGAACCGAAAGTTTTGCGGGCTCGCTTCTTACGCACTCGATGGCTGGTTCAAAACCTGGCATGGCACTAATGGATTTTTTCAATGACTGTGTTCTTGCTTACTTATTCATTTAAGGAAAGGCAAAACATCGTGAGGTTATCTTGGTCTATAGGTCAAATAAAGATAAAAATATTTTTTTCGTGTAAAACAATTTACTTGTAAATAGTAAGACTTTAGTTTTCGCCTTTCCAGATGTAGATTTTTTACCCTTATAGAACAAGGTCTTTTGGCTATCAAATATATTAGAAAAGCGAGCCCCATCACCCCCACTTTTTAAGTATTAAAGTAACTTTGAGTATGGGGTTTCTTTGACAATGCATTAAAATGTAACTTAAATCAATTATGCAAAGCGTAAAGGTTACCTTGACATCATTTTCATTTATATAAATCCATTTAAAACTTTCTCTACCACGGGGAAGGGTGGAGGGGCATGCCGGAGCCCTACCGGCTAAAACCACTGGAACGGTCATCTTCGGCACCGAATGGGGCTCTAGGTCCTCGTAAAAGCCTACTACAGCCACCCATTGGTGCCACGCCAATAGAAACAGTTCGGAAGTTAAAGGATCCCCCCGAAGTTTTTTGTGCGCTGTGCTGCACACACGGCAGACGTGACCACGTATGGACCGCCGTTTTCCTGGGGGTCGCTTGGCATGAGCTCGCAGTATCCCGAATCTGCACGCCCAAGAAAGATCATTATTTCGGCCGAATGAAGTCCACTGCTGAACATAGGCCTCCCCAAAGATCACCACAACGACCGATATGTTATGGTGTGTTATGAGCTCACTGGGGGGTTTTGCCATGATCGCCACGCTTGGCAGACGGGTTGGCGATCACAGTTGAGTTGTTAATGTACTCGTAGGACGCTGCTGCCCATCCTCCGGCTTATTCCTTAGTCGACTTTTACGACACCCACGGGAGAAGATGGGGTGATGGTATACCTAGTCAACTTAAAATCTAAGACAAACTAATTACGTTACCAATAAATCCATTTTCAAACGTTCTTACCACATTTTCTAAAACGAAAGTTCCCTTAAATCTTGTCTTTATTAGTTCCTCAAGAATATTACTAATGCATGACACATAACAGGAGTCCAAAAAACCTAAGTGATTGCTTCTAAGACCCACCTGCTGACGTGCCACGAATATTTGCCACAATTGCCAGGCTTTTACGACTGGCTCCAGGTTTGGGACCCTCAAAGGTTGATTAGATAGATATAAAATGTAGCAGTTTTATGTGTATGCGGTATACTGGATTTATGAGTATTCCACAGAAGTTTGTTGAGTACGGATCGTAACTCTCGGCTTGTTGTGTAATACGTACAGATGGAAGCAAGAATATGTGCCTACCGACGGATTTAATAACGGCAATAATAGCTATCCGTTTATGGAACGAACTGATAAATATGTGTTAATTCACTATGTGTTGATTTTGTCCGTGTTTATGCGAATAGACATATATCTGTATGATCTACAGGTAGTAGTGTCAGGTCCGGATGTGTGCACATATGAGATTTATGTCTGTAAACTGGGTACAGT
Source organism: Diloba caeruleocephala (assembly GCA_947459985.1). Classification (NCBI taxonomy): domain Eukaryota; kingdom Metazoa; phylum Arthropoda; class Insecta; order Lepidoptera; family Noctuidae; genus Diloba; species Diloba caeruleocephala. The sequence continues at coordinate 2,567,219 of OX381608.1, forward strand.
TTCTCCTCCATCAAATTTAACAATCAACATTATTAAAAAAATATCGTGTGAGTTCACACGCGGTAGAAGTGAAACTTTGTATTTTGGGTGATTTATAAAAGAATACACTCTAGAATACGCTCTCTTTCTCTGTTTAGCACCTCCAGTACTAAACAGAGAGAGAGAGCGAGAGGGAGAGCGAGAGTGAGCGATTGATCGACAACAGGGAATCGGGAAACTATATAGAAACGTGTTTTATCTAATTCTCTCACAGCCTAAATCTATAAATACATTTATAGTTGTCTGTCTTTCGTTACACGTTTTCGTTTCATAAAATCCAATTCACACCGTTTCAGTTCAAAAATTGATTAACATTTTATATTAGTAAACTTTTTTGAGTTTAAATCATTTCATTAAACGTTACAAAAGAGTAACGTTTAATGAAATGATTTAAACTCAAAAAAGTTTATATGTATAACTTTGAACATGAGAATTTATTTAATTCTCCCCACTCAACAATTACCATCATACATAGGCTGCACTAAAAGTATCGGGAATGGAATATTTCCACTATTCCTGTCATATTAAAATCTTTTTAATTGAAAACTCCTTGGTTTTACAAATCGAATACCATTTATTTATTTAAAAAAAGATTCACGGTCTTGTCACAAGGTTTTGTCAAACTTGTTTAGTCGTTGAGAAAATGGAATTGACTCGAGAAAATTCAAGAGCGATTATTTATTATGACTTTCGAAGTGGTTTAACACAAAAACAGTGTGTTGACCGGATGATTTCTGCATTTGGTGATGAAGCCCCATCCAAAACCACAATTTATCGCTGGTTTGCTGAATTTCAACGTGGACGTGTCAAGCTCAGTGATGATCCTCGTCAAGGTCGTCCAAAAACTGCAGTCACCCAAGAAAACGTTGATGCTGTGCGTAAGCTGATTGAGGAAGATCGACATGTGACATACCGCGAAATTCAGGCAACCTTAGACATTGGCATGAGTCAAATACAAATAATCTTGCATGAACAATTAGGTATAAAAAAGTTGTTTTCCCGATGGATACCGCATTTGCTATGTGAAGAGCAAAAAGCGGCTCGCGTTACTTGGTGCGTCAGAACTCTCGAAAGATTCCACGCAGGATCCTCAAATGCTGTATACAACATCGTATCAGGTGACGAATCCTGGATATATGCGTACGAACCCGAAACAAAAAACCAGTCACGAGTTTGGGTGTTCGAAAATGAGTTAAAGCCAACAAAAATTGTTCGTTCACGGAGTGTTGCAAAAAAAAATGGTGGCCACGTTTGTCTCCAAAACCGGCCATGTTACGACTATTCCTCTTGAGGGACAAAGAACGGTTAATGCAGAATGGTATGCTAGCATTTGTTTGCCACAGGTCGTTTCTGAACTCCGTAGAGAGAACTGCAACCGCCGCATCATCCTCCATCACGACAATGCGAGTTCTCACACCGCGCACAGAACAAAAGAGTTTTTATAGCAAGAAAACATAGAATTATTAGACCATCCGCCGTACAGCCCCGACCTAAGCCCTAATGATTTCTATACTTTCCCTAAAATAAAGAATAAATTGCGTGGACAGAGATTTTCATCACCTAAAGAAGCTGTGGACGCCTACAAAACGGCCATTTTGGAGACCCCAACTTCCGAATGGAATGGTTGCTTCAATGATTGGTTCCATCGTATGAAAAAATGTGTCAAATTTCGCGGAGAGTACTTCGAAAAGCAATAAATACATTTTTAAATAGTAATGTTGTGTCACTTCCTTGATTCCCGAAATTTTCAGTGCCGCCCCGCGCCCTTACATTTTGGTTCTCCGAGCCGGATGATGTGGTTTATTCCCCGTTTCTTTACCATAACTTTTTAGAAGCTATAATTACGAACATGCCGTGTGGTGCCGGCTCAGAATACCACCACCCCATTTCCTCCCGTGGGTGTCGTAAAAGTCGACTAAGGGATTAGCCGGAGGATGGGCAGCAGCGTCCTTCGAGTACATTAACAACTCAACTGCGATCGCCAACCCGTCTGCCAAGCGTGGCGATTATGGCAAAACCTCCCAATGAGCCCACAACACACCCATATCGGTCGTTGTGGTGATCTTTGGGGGAGGCCTGTGTCCAGCAGTGGACTTCATTCGGCCGAGATGATGATGATGAATTACGAACAAGTAAAAAAATACCGCAGACTATACTTGATGCTGTCACCATCATATCAGCCAAAATACGTCCACTGCATAAGGCGACCAGTTACATGGTTCGTCATTTTAGGGGGGATTTGCTTGCTGCCACGCTTGGCAGGCGGGTTGGTGAGCGCAGTGGCTACTGTTCCAGAAAAGAGATTGGTTTAGTTCCTTACTAAGTTATTATTATAAATAGTTAGTTCCTTAATTTTGGCCGTTCTTCGCCTTTTCTGACATCCACGGGAGGTGGTGGAGTGATGCTATATTCTTAATCCGGACACCACACGAATGCGTGTTACTGTGAATATCCGATATTAGTGAATGTTTAGATACACTGGTGTATGTTGCCATACACCAAGACGATTCAGTGAACCTTTGATATAGCTATTTACATAAACCTAAATGCACGCCACAATACTTATTAAATATCATACAAAGCTCACCTGTATCTTTGCAATATTACTTAATAAAATTTCCTGCTCGATTTCTTCTCTATAACTCAAAAGAAATCTGTTACAAATCTAATCAAAACAAATCCAATTTCAAAATTAATCACATCAATCCAGATCCAAGAGTTCTATTTTTCTAATTATCTCTTAACATCTGTCTGTTACAAAAGGGTTCAAGATGGCGCCCGTGACGTCAGCGCTATCGCTTGTTGGCGAAGTAATTCAACTATAATTTCCGATATCCGAGTCGAATCGGTTCTTGTCGAAGCGTGCCCGCTCTTTGAACATCGAGTGTACCTTTGAAAGTTGCGTCGCGAAGTACTCTATGTATTGGAAATATACAGACAGAGCGGGCGTGGCGTGTTCGATTGAATTTATCACAGGGGTGTGGTGTTGCACTTTTATAAGTTTCGTGTGCAAGTTTTGATGAATCTCTTGTCGCATGAAAAAAATGTAGGCCTAAAAATGTACCATTCAATGAGCTCAACACAGCACTTGGCTGTGTGGTTCCTGGAATAGTATAGACATCCATTCCATCCGTAGATATCATAAAAGGATATCCCTGTGGCTATCCGTGTGTAACATTCAAGATCACTGTGACCCTCCCCAAGTGCTGAAAGCCACCATTTTGGATTAGGCGGTAAGAGTCTGGTGTACCAGTCTGCCTTTTCCCCTTTCCTTTTCCCTAAGGGCAGAGAAAGTCCATGAGGATGTAACGTCGATGAGAAAAAAGGTACAACAGCATCTTATTCGGTCATCCTGCGACCACAATCGCTGCAGTGTTCCAAACGTCAGGAAAAAAAATCTGTAATATACGCGATGTTATCCGTTTTATTATGATATCTTATTTACCAAATGAGATCAACAAATGATATCAGTCCCGATAATATAACTAAGATCCTCCAAACCACAGCCAACGTCTACGGTAAATGGTTTAGGAAATGGCGGATCGAAGTTAACCCTATCAAAAGTAAAGCCGTCCTATTTTGCAAATTAGGCGACGACCACCCACGCTTCAGGGAGATCTCGATGCTGGGCCAATCGGTTCCTTGGGAACCGCACGCCAAGTATCTTGGAGTCACCCTAGACAAAAAACTGACCTTCATTCCCCACACAAAGATGGTGCGTGCCCGCGCTGCCTTTGTGCTCGGTCGCCTTCACTATATCCTGAACGCTCGTAGTAAATTATTCCTTAGAAATAAGGTGAGAATTTACACCACATGCATTCGACCCATCATGACCTATGCCAGCCCAGTGTTCGCACACGCTGAATCATACCCACTCCGTAGATTAGAAACTCTCCAAACCCGTTTCATGCGCAAGGCCACCGGAGCGCCTCTGTACATGCGAAACGACCAACTCCATTTCGACCTTAACTTGCCGACCATCAGGCAATTTATGAAACAAGCGTCTAAACGCTATCTTGATTCTGCCCTGTCCCACCCAAATCCCCTTGTGGTATCAGCCGCCGACTACGAACCCTCCCGTATCAGTAGAGTACGCCGCCCGAGGCACGTTCTGGTCGATCCAGACGATAAAATCACGTTAGATCACATGAAGAGACTCGCGTTGTCTCGTTCACTAAACACCCGACCGTTGTACCGCCCTCGCCGCCGAGGATGCCCGCCTCACCGACGTCGCGGAGGCCTATCGCCGCGTCACCTTCCCGTTCAAGTTAGCACTTCTCCCTCCCGTCTCTTGCTCGCGCCGGCCCGTGCCGAGCCAGTAGCTTTAAATGTCCCCTAATACAATTTAAATAATACCGATCCAGCTGTCCCCAAAAACAATAGCTTGATATCCCCAGCAACGCCCTAAGCCGAGGTCCGTGTCCCGCAGGGGGCGCCCTTAGCGAAAGTTGCTTAGTTTTTAATATTTAATTTAAGCCTGGCTGGAGGCCTCTTTTGGCTTCGCCAGCAAATGACCGGTTAAGCAACCACATTTCCCAGAAATGTATGCGAGAAGCTCAAGAAAAAAAAAAAAAAAAAAAAAACAGATGATATGATATCGTTCAAATTGAATCAGGAATTATCAAGCTACCCATCCTCCAGCAGCTTCCCGGTGGGCTCAAAACAACATACTGCGATATACCCCAATGACCGATGTTTGTAGCTATATGTGGGTGTTAGTAACTATGTCAGCTTAATAACTTATACACTTGGGAATACAATTTGAATACTGGACTTGCACTAGTTAAGGAATATACGTTTATGAGCCCTCTTATTTATTTATTTCTTTATGTTTAATGTACAAGTGTACAAAGGCGATCATGCTGTAGGCATTTTCTAATATTTTTCATGTTCATTTGTATTCTATCTCGTTTTTTATTATGTTTTCATTTTCTCTTCGTACCGCTTATGACATATTATAATAACATAAGTAAATCTTACCTCTGGGCAAACGTTATCTCACCATGGGATAAGGTAATCCTGGAGGGCAGATTAAAGTAGCTGCTTGATTTCTTCATACCTTATGACAAAAACAAAAGTATATCATAAGAAAACAAAAAGTATATTGAGTAGCTTACAGAACGCAGGGCAGTTTGTGGCGAGCTGAATGTGAGTGGCGACACTGCGTACCCGAATGCTCCAGAGAGTCGGTCAGGGCCTCGTCTCCGCTTGCCCTTATTGGTTGGTAAGAGTGGAACCCCATGAGTGCCCGCAGGATTTTCAACTCTGGCTTGCCTTAGTTGGCCGATCAGAGGGGGGCCGCCAGAGCTATATGCTCGGGGGTGGAAGTGTCTAATGGCGTAATAACGGGGAAACCCGCTCCGAGTCTTCGAGACACGCGATGGTGAAACCGGTACCGCACCTCTCTACACCCCTAGCCGCTCACACCGGTGTTGCTCCTTGTCGCCTGTAGTGGTGGCCATTTAGGGGGCCCATCTTGTGAGTGGCGAGTCACCGTCTGCCACAGAATTTCACGAACAAAGTTGAAAGGCAGACGCCGTTGTTCCCGTATTTATTAGTCTTTTTATTCCATGTAACACCTATTGCAATAGACCTTATCGTTATAGTTCCCATCTCATACAATAGCCTTACACCACCGGGGACAATCCATGACTTCATTTTATAGTGCAGCTATGGAGAGTCCCCGGTTGGTGTCCCATTACATTTTAGATTAAAAATCTCTAAAGGGCCTCTGCGTGTTGGACCTATGTCCCCGCGTAAGCCTGTCAAAAGACCGGGTTCCCCCTTACAGGGGATATAAACCCGTGAAAAGAGAGACATAAGTAATAATAAGTGTTGGTAAAGTTACCTAGTTCAACCTGTTTTTAATAATATCATTCATTGGAATTTATCAGTAGGTATACAAATTATTTATTCTTACCTTGACGCTTTGAGGAAAAGAGTAGGAAAGAGGAAGCTGAGAATGAATGTCAATTATTTTGTAAACATGAAATTTCTGAGAAGTAAAAAATCAACTATTAAGAGCACAAAAAAAATGTAAACAAATACATAGCTTGGTTTCCATTTCTTTCAAATTGCATTACCACTTAGGTTTATTTATTCGTCTGTTTAATATTTTCTCGTGCAGTGCAGGCAAAGGGAACTTATCTCATAAAGCCATGAACGTGATCGAAATGCTTTTATTTTACTGGTTAATGCGTTTGGTATCGAAAATCATGTAAACACACATATCATCTACATGTTAAAAAGACAACTTCCAAAGCGACGCTCGGCGGGCACGTCCACTATTCTTTATCCGTATATTCCGCTTCAAGTAATATCTCCACAAGTTCTGACGCTATCGCTTCTCGTTACCAAGTTTGTCAAATTCGCGTTCGATCACAAACTTGATAAACGATTACGAATACTTCCAAATGATAAGTTCTGAATATTTTTGTGAGAAATTTAATTAAAGATAGATTGTATTAATTTTATCTGTTATCTGCTAAAATATTTACGCATACCAGAATAAACCTTTATGAGCTATAATATATAAAGTCCCCCCAAAATTACGACACAATTGAGGAAATCGATGGTGGACGCCTTTTTTCAGCAGTGGACATCCTTTAGCTGATATTAGCAAAAAATATATTCGTAATAAACATTTTACAGTAAAATCATACATCCATAGAAAACGGACCACACGATCCTATTGTTATCGGATTTATTTATTATGATCACCAGACACATTTATTATTAACGAGGCTCCAATTAATACAACATCGGGGCCCATTTTCAGCATCGCGACCCCGTAATTTATTTACAAAAAGGACTACAAACCCCACCATATGGCCCTAATCTGCCCTACGACGATATAATGGCCCAAACGCCTCATTATTATAATTTTTATGGCCTAACAGAGGTAGCTAATTGTTTTTTAGAGGCCCCAGTTTGGTAATAATACCTTTCTCCTTCTGAAAATCCATTTATTTCTTAATGAAACGTCTAACTAAAGTCGCTTGAAAGATAGGATAATTTTTGAACTAATTTGTAGTCGCGAAATGCAACATATCGTGACTTCATAAAATAATAATAACTAGTATCGCCTTGAGTCGAAAATCGACCTTAGTGTTTGTAAAGTTACGAAATTCAACCTGTTTTTAATAATATAATTAATTGGAATTTATCAGTAGGTATACAAATTCTTTATTCTTACCTTGACGCTTTGAGGAAATTAGTAGGAAAGAGGAAGCTGAGAATTAATGTAAATTATTTTGTAAACATGAAATTTCTCAAAAGTAAAAACTCAACTATTAAAGGCACAAAAATAATGTAAAGAAATACATAGCGTGGTTTCCATTTCTTTCAAATTGCATTACCACTTAGGTTTATTTATTTGTCTGTTTAATATGCTACGGTACAGTGAAGGCAAAGGGAACTTATACAGCCATGAACGTGATAAAAATGCTTTTATTTTATTGGTTAAACCGTTTTGTATCGAAAATCATGTATAGTATAAATACATTAGTACCAATTAAGTTTATTTTTGTGCACATCTATGGCATATGTTTCATACAATTCTTATATGTCGATATGTCGGGGTGTTCTGAGGTTGCGGATTCAAAACGTGACACGTACCAATGTAAATTATCAGTGTTTTATTTTGTGTACTTTCTTAGATCTAAGACATCACTGACTTTAACGGTTAAGTTAAACGTCGTGAGGAAACATTGGATCTAACGGTCTGAAATCGCCAACTCGCAGTGAACTAGCGTGGTGGTGAATGCTCGTTTCTTCTCTGTATGATCCGATTTAAGATATAAGTTTCGTTCCCCTTCTATATAATTAATGCTGAAAAGGCACTTACATTTTCGATGTTCACGTACGTATAGATATCAAACCAATAACTGTCCAATTGTAGGGCTCTTCCCAAATATGAAATATTATTCGTTCAAATACGTATTATGTGGTTTACCACTTAATATAGTACTGTTGATCGTCAACATAAAGAGCTCGTATAAACCCACAAAAACCGCACCCTTCACCGCTTCCTAGTGTTTAAGCTCTGAAGAAGAAGCGGCAACAAACTCCCGAGCTCTAGTCTCTGTCTGTCATGTTATTTTTGTTACAGTAGTATACATATGTTTTACATTAAATCACAGAATGACAAAAGCCTTGCCTATCAGCTAGCACACATCTTTATACGATCAGTTAATACATTTTGTTAAATGTGCGGTTATGGACCTTTCATTTATTTTTTAACTATTAATGTTTAATTTTGACGTGCGGTTGGTGCAGTGGCTGATACAGTCGACTGCTGCGCTCCGGGTCGCGGGTTCGATTCCCGCACGGAACAAATATTTGTATGATCTGCAGGTAGTTGTTCGGGGTCTGGGTGCATTGTATGTGAAATTTGTGTATGTAAACGCACCCACGACACAGGAGAAATCCTAGTGTGGGGCAACGTTTTTATAAATCAAAAAACAAACAACGAGGGGAAATCCTCTTGGACTTCCTCGGACTTGGGAAGGGCGGAGGGGTATACCGGGCTCTAACCGGCTAAAACCCCACGGTGTCCTTCTTCTTACCTCTAGCCGGGGGTGAGGTGTACGCTTTATCTGCATTTGACCACGCCCCCGGTGCGATTGTGGACCCACATCAAGAATTAAGTTCCTTACTTACAATTTAAATCCCCTGTGAATAAAACAATAACAAAAAATGAGTTTAAATAATATTTACATTTGAGGTTATACAGCTGACCGCGCACAATGCCTGCTGCTCGAATCTCGATAATTTCACGCACACCCACATACAACCTTATATAATAGAAAGAGACAGAGAGAAAGAGAAAAGAGAACGAAAGGTCGCCTGGCCGCATAACGCTTTTTCCTTACGTGACGATTTCTGCCAGTTCACGCTACTGTAAGCCGCGTAAAAGAACTTCGTCCCAAATAATTACAATTATTAGCATGAAACGCTCCATGGCATAATTTTATATGTTGGAAAACGATGTCTTCGCAAAATAAGCTTGTTTTCGCTGTGAAGTAACAGCTGAATATATTTCGAATTACGTCCCTGTAAATGTAACCGCAAACCAACCAAAGAAACACGTTAGTAACAACCCATATAAAATATCCGACCTAAAATCATGTTATAAAAGGAAAACTGGCACAAATGTAACTCAAACAAATTTAAATGTGGAATTAAAGCTTGCAAGCAAAGAACTCGGAGCGCAGTATAAAGATGTATGTGCAATGCAATGCATGCAATGTACTTGCAAAGATTCATAGCCGCAGAGATTCGTTACACACTGAGTAATCATACAAAGCTGAAGAACTACGTACAGATGCATGTATGTGAAATACTTACTTTATAATATAGTAGTTACTTTGAAGAGAAATTGTTTTGCAGAAATGCGTAGTCACTAGAATATGAGCCGACCAACTTTGACTGTGATAAAAGTATGTAAATTGATTTATTTACATACCTACATACAGATGTGGATACTCTTCGTGTGGTGTCAGAATTGAAAATATAGCACCACTCCATGTCCTCCTGTAGATGTCGTAAAAGGCGACTCTTCGACTTCTGTGACACAGTAGCCATTCTGCGCTTAACCCATCTGCCAAGCGTGGTGAGTACTGGCTAAATTCTTCCAAAAATGATGACACAATTGTGAAAATTTGTGGGCGAGGCTTTTGTTCAAACGTATACGTCATTTGGCTGATTAAATAAAACACACATACAGTACTTTGGTCGACCTAGCATTCTTCCGCCAAATATCCACTTTCATTCTAAACACCATAAACCGAACGTCCGTCGTAACAATATGAATATATATCATCCCAAATACACACATTTTTGACCACCATTTCACCTCAAAAGTGTTATCAGTCGTGTTATTCGTGACGTCATTTCCAGCGGCCTGACGTTCCCCGGCGGCGAGTCCGGGATATCTGTCCCCGACACACTCTGCACGCCCAAGTCCGTCGGCATATCCGTGGATACCAACACTTACGAGCCGCACCTACTGGCTGGGACCATGGCGCATATGATTGGACATAATATCGGTAAGAATTGGCAAGCAATATTTTTATTCACATTTAAACGCGCACAAACCAATTGTATATTTATTTGATATATTTTGTAAGGTTATACATGTTATGTTATACATGTGCGAATGTTTATCTTAGATGTATTCTTAGTTTGAAATTCTATGATTGGTTTTAGAAAGTTGTATGTCTGAAAAGCTGCAGTCGACATTGTTAGAAATTGAATTTATAGTTCAACGCAATCTCGTTGTAAGCGAATTCGATATCGACAAAATGTTGTGTCTAAGTTGTTGCTACATTATGTCTCTTTAATATGGGATCTCATTGTTGTAATTTGAACTATGTATCTATTATTATATGTCCTTCTATCGCAATTTATATTTGTGCACTTCAATCAATCAATCATTTCGGCCGAATGAAGTCCACTGCTGGACACAGGCCTCCCCCAAAGATCACCATAACCACCGATATGGATGTGTTGTGAGCTCATTGGGGGGTTTTGCCATAATCGCCACGCTTGGCAGGCGGGTTGGCGATCGCAGTTGAGTTGTTAATGTACTCGAAGGACGCCGCCGCCCATCCATCGGCTAATCCCTTAGTCGACTTTTACGACACCCATGGGAGGAGATGGGGTGGTGGCATTCTGAGCCGGCACCACACGGCATCGGCATAAATGGTTTTACATGAATATAAAATATTTTTGTCTTTATCTTTAGCTCACACTCGTTACCAATTCTTCTCTTTCTCAGGCATGGGCCACGACGATGGCCGAGAGCAATGCTTCTGCCGCGACTGGCACGGCTGTATCATGGCGCAATCCATCGTTGGCTCCGATAACGTACAGCCGTACAAGTTTTCCGACTGTTCCAAGAATGACTACATCAATGAACTGCGAGTTGGACAGGGATTGTGCCTGCTCAACAAACCTAATGAGGTAAGTTGAGTCTTTTCTTTTTACCAGGTGATTACCGTGCGAGTTACCGGACGGTAAAAAGATTATAATAATGTTGTAAAAGACTAATACTCAGTGTGCTTGCCCAACAAACCTAATGGACAAAATGAGTCATGACTTCCAGCATAAACAAATAGTTTAAAGAAAGTAATAAAAACACCGTGCCGTGTGGTGCCGGCTCAGAATACCACTTATATTACTTAACTTTCCACATTTGTCATCATTCATTTTTATAAAGTAATAGATTATTCATTCATCGCCCTATTCATCGCATGAGCCAAAATAGATTTCTAAACATTCAATAACATACTATATCATATAATCTGATTAAAAACTCATTCTAAAATTCCATTTCAAATTAATCAGATTTAAGTCCTCAAACCTACCTATTTAAACTTTAATTAACTCGAAATCGCAAAATCAAATCCAATTCAATGAGTTCTTCGAGTCAAGTCACTTTAAATCTCGATTAAAAACGATGGTCCCATTAAAAGTGAGTCGGTGTCTCCTCGAGATCAACAAAACCTTAAAATTTAATTCGACAAGGCCTCAATTATACTTATACACAAAGCAACCTGACGCTGATTTTGTGGAGCTGAAAGTTTTCGGGGATAGCGCGTCATCGCCACTCCACTTCCATGCTAGAGTTCATTCGAATTCAGAACAGATTTTCACGTTGAAAATTAATCAGTCCCTGTCGTATTGTTTGTCATCATTCGCGCTAAGGCTCACTCCTTTAATAAAAGTTATGGTAATACGGACTGGCCTCGCGCGCTGAATTATCTCTTCGTTTGCGAATACATAATAACAGGAACGAACGGCAGCCAGGGTTTATTGGAATAAATTTGCATAGTCAGAAATGATAATGCCGAGCCCTGCTGCTCCCCTTCGATTTCTCACGTTTACATATTTATCGGGGGGTGATTGGGAACGAATGCCTTTATTTTCCTGTAGCGGTTCACGGTTGCTTATAGTGATATGTGATTTGTTATATCGGGTGGATTTGTTAAGGGATTTTGATATCGATATGATATCCTCTTTTAGGAATGCTGTGTCATATATCTGTGATCCACAACAGCATATTTATAGTGTATATATAGTCCGTTTGGTGTCCGGATAAAGTATATAGCACCACTCCATCTCTTCCCGTGGATGTCGTAAAGGCAATTAAGGGACTCAAAACCAGAAGTATGGGCAGCAGCGTCCTTCCTGTGGAACAGTAGCCGTACTGCGCTCACCAACCCGCCTGCCAAGCTTGGTGAGGACTGGCAAATTTCCCCAAAATGGCGACACAATTGACGACACGGTTGGTGCAGTGGCTGATACAGTCGACTGCTGCGCTCCGGGTCGCGGGTTCGATTCCCGCACGGAACAAATATTTGTATGATCTGCAGGTAGTTGTTCCGGGTCTGGGTGTTTTGTGTGTGACATGTATGTCTGTAAACGCACCCACGACACTGGAGAAATCCTAGGGTGGGGCAACGTTTTTTAAAAACAAAAAAAAAAAGAAATGTGGAAATTCATGGGGGAGACCTTTGTTTGGCAGAGACTTTTGGCTGAAATTATGGTGATGCTTGGAGTTGCATGGAGTTTCTTGCTTGCTTCTCCATGGGACCGACTTAGCGTATTAGGGCCTATATGAAGTAAAAATATTAATTTGATGATGATGAAAGGTAGTCAGTACACTCAGAAACGCTCATAGCCAGTTGCACTCACTGGCCGGTAAATGATCAGCGAGGCTAAGCAACGCAACGAATATTACGAATTTACGATAACTCGGCGGTTAGGACTCGATGTCTTAAATAGTGCAATAGTATTCTGAAAGTGAGTTCACATGCATGTCTTAGTAGATTACTTAGGCGTGAAGACTTGTAATTGGCCATCTATTTTCCTAACTGTTATATTGTAATAAAATAAATTTACCACCAACCTTTATTTTATAAAATAATACAGAGTCAACAAATCTTTCGCGAGTCGAGTATTAAAATGTTTATTTATTTACTATCAGTAAAACCGATACTTGATATTTGAAATATTCTATACCAGTCCTAGAGCTTAGCTGAGCTTAGAAGCTCTGAGAGACTCGCACTATCAAAGTATAGTTTACTGATATAGGTCTGTTATAGCAAGAGTTTGGCTAAGTAGGTACCATGCAGGCTTTTCCCATAGTCGCCTTTTGTGACACCCACGGGGTGAGATGAGTTAGTGCTATTCATAGCAGGCACCACACGGCTTAATATTTTTAGTTATTGATGTAAAATATATATTAGACAGATAGATATAATCGGTCGGTAAAGGTCGTGTGGTGCCGGCTCAGAATACCACCACCCCATCTCCTCCCGTGGGTGTCGTAAAAGTTGACTAAGGGATTAGTTGGAGGATGGGCAGCAGCGTCCTTCGAATATATTAACAAATAAACTGCGATTGCCAACCCGTCTGCCAAGCGTGGCGATTATGGCAAAACCCCCCATTGAGCCCACAGCACAGCTATATCGGTCGTTGTGTTGATCTATGGGGGAGGCCTGTGTCCAGCAGTGGACTTCATTCGGCCGAAATGATGATGATAGATATAATAAAGTATCTTTCAGAGTGGTGTCCGGATTTTCGGTGTGGTGTCGGGATTAAGAATATAGCACTACTCTATCTGCTCTCGTGGATGTCGTAAAAGACGACTAAGGGACACTAGATCAGAGGGATGGGCAGCAGCGTCCCTTCTGTGGAACAGTAGCCATACAGCGCTCACCAACCCGCTTGCTAAACGTGGTGAGTACTGGCAAATAGCCCCTGGAAATTATGAAATCGATGGGGGAGGTTTTTGTTCAGCAGTGGACGCATTATGATGACACGAATAAGGAACTCGTGGCTCTGTTATAAAATGGTCACAAATATATTTCTTTCAGTGCTTGAAGAGAAACTTTATTTATAAACTAGCTCGAACCCGCGGCTTCACCCGCGTTTAATTTAAAATAAATTTAGAGTACTTCGACATAGACACTTGACATAGAATATATATATTGGATTTCAAGGGTTTTATTTTTTTTGCGCGGATCCCTAATTATTTTTCTAAATTAAAAGTAGCCTAAGTTATTCCTTATAACATCAGCTATCTGCCAGTGAAAGTCCCGTCAAAATCGGTCCAGCCGTTTCGGAGATTACCCGGAACAAACAGACAGACAGACAGTCAGACATACAAAAAATGTTTATTTTTGTTATATGTACCGTATACACTTTCATATGCATTTAGTAAAAAGCTGTGTTTTGACATTACAAACGGACACTTCAATTTTATTTATTTGTATAGATGATAGAAAGAAAAGTGAAATCATAATTTGTTTTTCAATAAACACGATCCCTATAACCTACTTAATGTCCTCTTGAAATGTCTGAAATGATGATGATGTAATTGAAAACCAAATACAGATACGAATACTCGATTCATTTTCAGTCTCCTTATGCCGTTATGCAGGTCTTAAAAGAAATACAGCTTTTGAGTGGCCATTTTTAAATCGGAGCTACCAACAAAATACCAATAGCATTCCACTGAAAGGTACCTCACACCGGTATAGTGGATACCTTTACCTATGCATGTACTTACAACGCTTTGATTCTCGATTCCCGATGTAAATTCAATACGAATGTATGCCTACACACCACCCTTTGGGCATTCTGAAATGTTTCCCTTGTTCACCTAATGCTTTTTGACTGTGTTTGACAGGCGGAGTGTGTATGTTGTTTTGTTTTCTATTTTGGGACTTTCTTGCGTTACAAGTTATGTTATCGAAAGGATCTAAAATGAGTATACAGTAAAATATAAATAGCTGTTTATGATATTTTACTTTCAATTGGAATCGACATTATAGATTCGGTTTTTGAAGAATTTTCTTGGTTAAGTATGTTTGTTCTTACCTTTCACTGCGATGCGACGTTTGTTTTTGAACGATAAGGACAAAAATACAACATTAAATGATACAACATGTAAACACATGCTTTATATAAGCTTGACTTATATGTATAGAAATATATAGCTATGTTGCTATGTTGCAGTTCAATCCACTTCAGTCCGATTGACTTGTAATTTTGCAGACGTATCAAGAATTGTTGACCCTAGAATAATTTGCCATGACTATGACCTGATGCAGTCTCATCATCAGCTCATGATTTAAAAAAACCTGATGACAGCTTATGCTTATACACTAGACATGTATAAATAATGAATTTGAATCTATAAGTAATGAATTTATAGATTTGGGGATAATTTAACTTTAAATAAAAGAAAACGAAAATATACTTGTAATTAAAATAACTAATAAAACCTAATAAAAACCCGTGGGTATCGTAAAAGGCGATTATGGGATTAGTCGGAGGCTAGGCAGCAGCGCCCTTCGAGTGCTTACATTTATACCTCAACTGGATCGCCAACCCGGCTGCCAAGCGTGGCGATTATGGTAAAACCCCCCAATGACCGCACAACACAAACTCATACCGGTCCTTGTATCTTTAGGTGAAGCTTCTGTCCAACAGTGGACATTTTTTGGCTGAAATGATGAAAAAAAAAGCACAAATAATTTTCAAATGTAATATAAAAACCTATGATGCTCAATATCAAAGTAAGATTAATTATATATGAGAATATATGTAAGTAGAGAGTACTAAAAAGTGATGGCACGGTTGGCGCAGTGGCTGATACAGTCGGCTGCTGCGCTCCGGGTCGTGGGTTCGATTCCCGCACGGAACAAATATTTGTATGATCTGCAGGTAGTTTTTCAGGGTCTGGGTGTATTGTATGTGGAATTCATGTCTATAAACGACACAGGAGAAATACTAGTGTGGGGCAACGATTATTCTAAAAAACTAAAAACCTAAAAAAAACAGCTTTCTGCGCTACGTCTCGTGGGTTCAATCCCCACACGGAACAAATATTTGTATAATGTACAGATAGTTGTTTCGGGTCTGGGTGTTTATGCACGTGGGATTTGTGTCTGGAATCTGTTCCCACGACACAGGAAAACTTCTAGTGTGGGGCATACCGATTGGTAAATATGGCAATAACTGTCAGTTTACCAACATCTTTATTTGACTGTCTTTTGCCTGGCTGTATTGGTCTGTCATGCTCACTGAAATGTCTTGCTGGCGGTGGCGTTGTGTATCGGGTCGTTAAGTTCCCTACAATATGGTTGAGCTAAACGATGCTGATGCATGCGTTATGCTCGTGAACCATGGCTGACCAGTCCCGCGGGGCCGTCTGTTGGGACTGCTACCGCACTGCCACGGCAAATTCATTATTACAATATTATTGTGGTATGTTTCACCTTTAACCTACATTTTTCTCTGTATATGTTTTACAATCATGTGTACCTATACAATTAACATTGTAATCCCCAACTATTTTAAAAGAGTATCCATGGAGTTTCTTGCCGGCTCGTCTCCATGAGATCAACTATTTGGAACCGTGCAACTTAAATTCTGACGTTTCATAAGTGCCAATATTTGGTTTATTTGAGATAAGAAACTTTGACTTTGACTATTTTCATAATATTTATTACGTATTTTAGCTGGTAATCCACCATCAATGTGGCAACGGTCGTCTGGACGAAGGTGAGGAGTGCGACTGCGGCACCATCACAGAGTGTCAGAACACCAATCCTTGCTGCGACCCGTTCACGTGCCGACTGACGAAGGAGTCGCAGTGCGCGTCTGGAGAATGCTGCGAAAGGTGCCAGGTGAGAGGGAATTAAAAAAATATACGAACAAGTCACAAACGTCACCTTTTTTAAAGTGAAACTATTTTGGCCGCGATGAAAGTGACATATCAAAGTGAAATTAGAATGCAAAGTTTTTTTAAAATATATTAATGCCTTAGACACTACTACTCAACCATAGGGTGAGAAAGAGATAACATGGCAGGTGCAACTTGCACAAACAATACTTACAATATATTTAAATATTCTACCAAGTGTATGAATAATAATCTACATATACATACATATTTAATACCAATAAATAAATACATACATACATCATTATTGTATAAGTAAGAGAAAATATGTTACTATAATTCATTTCCCAGAGATGTATGCGAGAAGCCCAAAAAAAAAGAACTTCAGCAACTCGCTCATGATAAACTGCTTTTAAATATAAATTTTAAAAGTAGCTAGTTGAGCAGAGATTCCATAAGTATAGTGTGTTCTTGATTTGATATAAACCTTAATCCATTCCCTGTCCAATGAGACATTTGGTAGAGAATGATTTTTTAACTAGAGTATCTGCGTTTGGACAGTGAGAATAAATAAGATTAGTACTTATTGTACCAATTCATTTTTTCATTCCTATACCCAAAAATTATGAATTTACTATTGACAACTTTACTGGTATTTAATTGTAACATAACGAATATTGTATTGAATTGTGTATGTCCGATGAGTTTTGTAATTTATTCATTTTCGGTATGAATTTGACGTGTAACTGTTTATGGTTGCTAATATTACGGCTATGCCAATCTCCATCGGGTTAATTAAAGAAAAATAAAAACGTATGCTAAGGTAATATATGTTGAGCTTCTGTTTCTACGAAGGTTGCCTTCTCTCTGCTTTCCAAATACCTCCTTAAACATGAAAATGAAGAGCTTAAAGGTATCACCATAATAAATCTTACTAAGCACATTTTAATACAGGGCTCATAATTTTAACATAAGTATTTGCATTTTGCTCAGCCTAATGTATTCTAACTCTAGAACTCAACATCTGAATTACATCAGTTTAAACTGATTAATGTTTTAGTCTATGTGTTATGTGGAAAATTAGAAAGGTACTAAAGTTTTAGACGACTATGCAAATGCGGTTAGAACCGCAAAAAGGGTGATTAAGTTAAGGATTAGAGAGAGTAGGTACTTAAAGATATATGTGTATGTATTTTATGGTATCCCCTTGGTTCGTCCTAAATCCTAATACCGAATGAAATAAAATGATTGGTATAAAGTATTTCGCATAACATTTTAAGCGACGCTGATGCATGCGTCATCCTCATGAACGGGTGCCGTCTGTTGGAACTGGTCAGCCAGTAACTGCCTCGGCAAATAAATTATTATCATTATATTAGTGTGGGTATGTTCCATCTTTACACATTGTCCTAGTTTTCTCGCTATATGTTATACAATAATTTGTATCATTCAACAATGTAATCGCAATGATTTCAAAAGAGTATCCATGGAGTTTCTTGCCGGCTCTTCTCCACGAGACCAACTATTTGGAACCGTGCCACTTAGATTCCGACGTTTTAAAAGTGCCAATATTTGGTTTATTTGAAAAATCTTTGACTTTGAAAGGCTTTACTACTGTTTGTCATCATCGTATCAGCCAACGAAAGTCGAACTTTAATGTCTCTGCTACGCCAAATCGCAACCTCACCTAGATTGCCGACGATTTTGCCTTATTTCAGGAAAAAAGTTTTCACTTCCGCTAGTAAGTGTTCACAGTATCCAGACCCCTTTTTTTATTGATGTCCAGTGGAAATTCTACATGGAACTTACATCACCCCGGGGAAGGGCTAAGGGGTATGCCGGACTCCTACCAGCTAAAACCACTGGAGCGGTCATCTTCGGCACCGAAGGGGGGCTCCAGGTCCTTGTAAGATCACACTAGAGTATCCAGACCCCTTAGCACCAAGAACATTGGTACATATAATTTGAGATAAAAATACGGACCTCACATAATTCTGCAATTCTACAGCTTAAACAACGCGGCGTGACCTGCCGTGACGCAACCAACGAATGCGACCTCGAGGAGACCTGCACCGGGCTCTCCGGATCTTGCCCTGCAGACGCCCATCGCAAAAACGGCGAGTCTTGTGAAGAAGGCAAAGGTTACTGCTTCGCGGGGCAGTGCCCCACTCTCTCCTTACAATGCGAAAGGATCTGGGGACAAGGCACTGTTGGAGCTGACAAGGAGTGCTTTGACCAGTTCAATTCGAAGGGAGCTGTTACAGGGCATTGTGGGAAGGATGGCAACGGGCATTTTATTAAATGTGAGACTGAGTAAGTATACTTCTGTTAGGTTTCTGATAGCATAGTATAGATAGACATTTCAGCCGAAAAACGTCCACTACTGGACAGAAGCCTCCCCCAAATATTGCCACAACGACCGATATGGTGTGTTGTGGGCCCAAATCGGGATTTTGCCGTAATCTCCACGCTTGGCAGACAGGTTGGCGATCGCAGTTGAGTTATAAATGTACTCGAAAGGCGCTGCTGTCTATCCTCCTGCTAATGCCATGGTCACCTGTTACGACACCCACGGGATGAGATGGGGTGGTGGTATACTTTTATTAGTATACCAATCATCCCGTAAACCTTCACTGCTGAACATGGGGTCCAATGATCCCAAGAAGCGGTCATATATTGCCATGATACCCTTCAGGCGGATAAGTTAGCGCGGTATCTTGTTAGTAGCATACAGAAGGAAGCTGCTCCCCATCCGATTGATATCAACCCTTTGACTCTTTTTACGACAAACCTACCTACCTAGAGGTAGATACAGGTAATTCTTTGCCGGGAACCACATGGAACTGATAGTATGGTTTATGTTTTTAGAAAACCAGATTATACGCTGTTTCAATGGAGATGGGTATTATGAGAACCTAACGCTATTCATTTCCAGATTTTTTTTTTGTAGTAGATCTAATTTAAACGCCTGAAAACGTTCCGTGTCACGCGTGCCTACAAAGATACAGTATTAAATCTTAATAATAATAAAAGTGTAGAAAATGTTAAAGGATAAAAAAATTATTAATACACATTGATTATTAAAAAAATAACTTCGTAAGCATCAATCATAACTGATAGGTTTTTAACACCGATCTCTGTAGATACGTTCTTGACACGGAAAGTTTTCACGCGTTCAGAATAGCTCTACTGATCTCAATTCAGGGACTGCGATAGCTTTAGTAGACGTTAGTAACCTGAATACATTTTCAAAAAGATAAAACACAGTTCATCATCATCATCATCATCATATCAGCCAAATGACGCTCACTGCTGAACAAAACCTATGCCCCATAGACTTTAACACCAACCAGTTACATGCCATGTGTCATCATTTTGGGGGGCATTTTCCAGTAGTCACATGGCTCGGAGTTTGGTGAGCGCCAAATGGTTCCACAGAAGGGTTTACAGTCCCTCAGTCTCTTTTTGTGACATCCACAGTGGGAGGCGGAGTGGTGCTATATTCTTAATCCGGATAACAGTTTTTATTGCCTTTGCCAAATACTTTTAGTACCGTAGTGTTGCTCCACATTTGTAACAGTTACAATAACAAGTATCTATCATCAGGAACGTTCGCTGCGGATCACTGCAGTGTCAGCAGGGGAACCGGTACCCGATAGTGACCGGGATGGACGAGTACTACACGAGAACTGTGATCAGCATCAAGGGCAGCGAATATGAGTGCAAGTGAGTGCAAGTACTGATGTTCGAGTATTGAAGATGAGTTTATTTTTAGCCAGATTGGTGAAGCTCGCAGAAGGGTGGTGTAACAACATATGCGTGATTACTGTGTCTATGGTAGTTTTTCGTTTATGAAGGCTTATTTTCAAGTGTCCACTCTTACATAATTTATGGTAACACAATTGTTTTGCCTCAAACAGTATGAACAATTATTGATAGCTGTGATCGGAATCGGGTGCGTGATTTTACCAAATTTCCTACGTTATCGTAGTATTGATATGCTCGTTGAAATAATTATTGAGTTTGCCAGTGTCCTAAACGGAACTTTATTCATTATACTTTATCTAGTTTTTCGTTATTAACGTGATTATATAATATTTTTATGATTTTTTGGACCTTTAAAGTACCTAGTTACTCCGCAAGCAAGTTATATGCCTGGTAGTAAGCGCCACGGCTTTTATTTTTTTATTATGTCCAATAGTTCCATTAGCTACAGTGCCCTTCAAAATAGAACAATGTCAGTCAACTTCAGTCTAGTTCATGTGTATACATACATACATACATCACTAGCTCTTTCCATACGGAGTTTGAGACGTTGCCAATCATAGCAAAATCTATAATTCAAACTAAAAGTACTAGCTCCAGTTATACCCATACTAACATCAGCGTTTAAGTTCGTTCACTTCAAACAGCTCACGTAACTCCGATCACTAGTTATTAGACGTGCAATAAACACGGTAAGATACCCCCTTTTGTGATTAATGATTCTGTATTGCATACATAAACGTGAAAATTGTCCTTTGAAAAACTTCCCTACATAATTTTAGAATTGAGTTTCATATTTATAGGAGCTACAATTACCGCTTAATTTAATTTCTTTACAAAATCAAATAAAGAAAATTCTGAAACGATCGCGAATTAAATACATGATTTAAAGGCAATATCCAGTACCAAAATTGCATTTCGACTAACTTCGTTTCGATCAAGCTGCTCTGCCCGTGGTCACGAACAGACTGGAGTAGCGGGTGTCAGCGTCGAGATGGACGGGAGTTAATTACAACTACTCGTGCGGGTAGTTGGAATCAACTCCATGGTTGTAGTGTGGTGGTGTCAATGGAACTATGAACTAATGGTTCTAGAACACAGTCACGAAACACGCTACTGACAGTATCAACATATACACGTGAAGATAAATCGCGACCCGAACACTTCCCCCACGACGCGGCAACTTAAAACCATCCTTCCGATTGGTGTTATATACCCGATATTCTGTTAAGACATGAAAACATTATTTGCAATTTTGTCGTGACAAGGAAATAGACGATACGTCAATAACAATAATAATATGGACTGTAATGGGTGCTAACTGCAATCCATTCAGGACCCATTCCAATTTACCTTTTAATTGTAGGTCCCATCTCATAGAGTAGTTTTACTCCTCCGTGGACAATCCGAAACTGCATCTACGTGTTGGGCCCATGTGCCCGCGTTAGCCTATCAAAAGACCGGGTTCCCGTTACAGGGGAAAACCCGGGAAAAGAATTCATATTAAATTTGAATAATTGACGGTAATCATTAAAATAAAATTGAAGACAAATATATTATAATTGATTTTGTTTACATTCAGTAATAATATAATTGACTTTAATTATATTCAGTAATAATATAATTGACTTCAATTATATTATTATCGTAAATATTATTATTATTGACTCATACCCTCTTTCCGTGACACCAAAAAAATATGACTTACATTTTCCCAGCTGTGGGATATCTAACATAATTTTACTAAAACTCGACTTTTTCCCCAATTCCAGAGCAACAACAGGTCTTCCAAAGCACTCTGAGATCGCGCCCCTCGGTCTGGTACGCGACGGTACACCGTGTGGCGACAACCTGGTCTGCGTCAACCAGACCTGCACGTCTATCTTCCCCTACATAGACCACACCAAGTGCCCCACAGACCATAATAACAACGAGTGTTCTGGCAAAGGGGTGAGTAAACCTTATTTTATTATAGTAAAGAACAGGTAATGAAACCAAGAAAGTCCATATATTCCTTGCACTTACGGATACAACAATAATAGTAGGGATTACATAAGATTTAAGTTAAAGTTAAATAAAATTAAAACCTAACCAAAAGTGAAAACTAACACACAACATTAAAATACATTTTATTTATGCTCTAAATAAAACCCTTTGTCGGAAAAGTAAATAAATAACTATAATATCAGCCGGTTACTATCTTGTATTAGATATATGAGATATAAATCCCACTGCTGGGCACGGGCCTTTACTCACGATTAGGCCTTAGTCCACTACGCTGGCCTAGTACGGACTACACACACAATGAAGAACATTTTGAAGCTCTCTCAGGTGTGCAGGTTTCCACAGGATGTTTTCTTTTAGCGTTGACGCAAGTGATAATCAGATTCTGATCCGCACATGACTCCGAAGTGGACGTCCTTTGGCTGATATGATGAATTGCTTGGAACCTCTACATAATTAGGCCGAAAACGAGTACTTTTTGAGAGTATTTTGGCGAATATATACTGAAAACTAAACTAATATTCGGAGCATCTCTAAAACAAATATCACTATATTCGTTAGAAAAATATTCCTCTACATACGTATTCACATTTGTAAGCTCTATATCAGAAACTAAACGTATAAAATCTAACAGCGTGGCGGTAAAGCAAAAATTGAATAACACACGACCCGAGGCACCACTCTAACTATTAAAAAGTAACTCCGCGACCCGCACGGCGATATAAAAATATTATGTGACATATACCTACTTACGATATAAGTGTTATAGATACCGCGTGTTTGGAATGGGCTTTGGCTTTTTAAGGTACTCAAATTGGGTATTCAAAATTTAAGGGATAGATTAATTTTTCTACTGCTCTTTGTTTATGATTTAGGAAAAATGGGGATTAAAAACTTAAGGAAAGGAACTCTATAACAAATCTTCAAATTGTCTCACATGCCAAATGACAAATATAATGTCAAGCGTTTATAGAAATACGGAAGAAGACTAAGAACACTTGATATTTTTTTGAATTTTTTCATTTTTGTCAAATGTTTTATTGAATATGTAAAGATTAATTAATTTAAAATTAACCTTGCTAAGGCAACTTGACATTGGCGAAATTGTGGAAGAAACTCTACAGAAGCCATAATCTAAGAGAAGAAGAAGGCTAAGTAAACTCAACTGTAGAAAATTTGGAAGGACAGTCACAACTCCAAAAGAACCAAAATAAATACCGTTCGCTTTGTCGTGTTCTTCATGTTTGTGTCGTGTTTCTGAGACTTGGACCTTGAAAGCGGCAGAACAAAAAAGCACCAAATCTAGCGGAAACTGCTTAGAACATTAAATCAGCGGATCGTTTGCTAACTACTTAAAAAATACTACGAGACTATCCAACATCTGTCTACGTAGAGTTCTAGGAAGATTCAGACACAATACTAGAATGACAACTTAGAAAACCCATCGTCACTGGCAAATGGAAGGAACTAGAGAACAAGGCCGTAGTCCAATATGTCGGACTGATCAGAAACGCACCGTACTGTCCATCGTGGTTCACGATGCGTCTAGGAGATCGATATAGCTGGCAGAAAATCATCAACGAAAAAGTGATCCTTGGGGATGGTCACGCACTCCAGCGTTGAGGAAGATGACTAAAGGAGGAAGTATAGAAAGACGATGCTATCGAAGTTGATCTGTTGGGTTCCGTAAACTATGGTTGAGCTAAGTAATGCTGATACAAACTTCATGCTCGTGAAAGGGTGCCGTCTGCCGAAATTGGTCAGCCGTTAACCACACTGGTAAATCAGTTATTATTAAGTATGTAAGCTGTGTGGTGGCCGACTACGAATAACACCAACCCATCTCATCCCTTGGGTGTCGTAAAAGGCGACTATGCGATTAGCCGGAGGATGGGCAGCGGCGACCTTTGAGTACATTAATAACTCAACTGCGATCGCCAGCCCACTTTCCAAGCGTGGCGATTATGGCAGAACCCCCCAATGAGCACACTACCCATATCGGTCGTTGTAGTGATCTTTGGGGGAGGCCTGTGTCCAACAGTGGACTTTTTTTTTAATTTTTTTTATTGGTGCCCAGTGGAAATTCTTCATGAACTTCCTTCGCCCCGGGGAAGGACGAAGGGGTATGCCCAACAGTGGACTTATTCGGCCAAAATGTAGATGAAATGATTTAGTATGTTCTAGTAGTATGTTCTTTCTTTTCACATTAACCTACATTTTTATCAATATATCATCATCATCATAATTTCAGCCATAATACGTCCACTGCTGAACAAAGGCCTCTCCTAGAAACAACTTATTACATACCGTGTGTTGTCATTTTGGGGGAAATTTTCCAGTACTCACCACTGCCAAGCATGGTTGGTGAGCGCAGTATACTAGAGTCCCTTAGTCGCCGTTTACGACGTCCACGGGAGGAGATGGAGTGGTGCTATATGCTTTTAATCCAGACACCACACGGAAGCACGGAAGTAGCCGGAAATAGTCTAACTTAAATTCTAAGATATAATTTACCGTGAGACCAAACTTGATCTCTGAACATCATGCGGTTCAATACAAAGTGAAGGTCATGATAAGTTGGTCCCTCATGCGGATGGAATCGTGCCTTCGTTATAAAACACACGCGGCACTCTCATTACAATTTACAGTGGGTATAAATTACACAGTAACAATACCTACTCGTATTTACAAAGAGTCGGTACAGCGCTCCGCAATCAAATGATACCTGATTAATTTCGCTTCCTTGTTGGCACTTCGTTAAAGCGAAATGGCTTTAAAAATGTCGGTAATTAATTAAAATGAGATTGTGTTGTTGAGATATTATATACGTGGAAAATGTTAAAAAGACGATTGAAAACAATTGGCAATGTTTAAATTAGGTTGCCGTGTGGTGCCGGCTCAGAATACCACCACCCCATCTCCTCCCGTGGATGTCCTAAAAGTCGACTAAGGGATTTGCCGGAGGATGGGCAGCAGCGTCCTTCGAGTACATTAACAACTCAACTGCGATCGCCAACCCGTCTGCCAAGCGTGGCGATTACGACAAAACCTCACAAGGAGCCCGCAACACATCCATATCGGTCATTGTGGTGATCTTTGGGGGGGGGGGGGGGCTGTGTCCAGCAGTGTACTTCATACGGCCGAAATGATGATGATGATGATGATGATGATGAAACTAGGTAAATACGCAACAGGCGATGGACTTTGCAGTATATTTGTGGTCCATCCGATTTTTGTGTGGTGTCCACATTAAGAATACCTATAGCACTCTCCATTTCCTCCCGTGGATGTCGTATAAGGCGACTAAAGAACTCTAAACCAGAGGGATGGGCAGCAGCGTCTCTTATAAAAAAACAGTAGCGAAATCCATTCCAACCCGCCTTCCTTCCATCGTGAGTACTGGCAAATTGACATGATGTTGAAATCGATGGGAGTGGCCTTGTTTAGCTTTCTTGTTCTCGAAGTTGTTGACGAGTATGTCTACCTGACATAAACTGTCCAGCTCTTAAAGCGCTATCCCACTCAACATATTGCTTTGAAGTGCTGCTCTAAAGTGTCAACGCTAAATAATTGACCACTATTTACCTCCCGAAACATCCAACGATAAATTTCCCCTAAACAGAAGCAATATCAAACCACAGTTCGTCAACAAAGTATGGCAGCCACCTTGTTAAAATTTCACCTCACTACCTTAACTAAATCTCGGTTTAAAGGGGGTGTCCAACTCCCGAGAAAATCCGATTGGTCGTGCGAGCCGTGTCCCGAATTCTGTTACGACCTCCGAATAGTTGGACCCGAGTTGAGAGCGCAAATAGTTCAAATAGTAACTTCGTATGGTTTTAGATAAATGTGTAGCTTCGTGGAAGAGTTGGTGCTAGATTTGTTAAAGTCACTTTTGAGGTGTTTATTTTAGGCTTCACGTTAGTTTAAAAGGATAAAAATTATATTTCTTGATGTTTTTAATGTGAAAGTATAGATAACATATTCATCGTATCCAATTGGTGTCCACTGCTGAGCAAAGGCCTCCTTTAAGGCCTTAGATTTCCATAATTGCGTCATTTTGGGGAGAATTTGACACCTCGCTTGGCAGGCGGGTTGGTGAGCGTAGTACGGCCACTGTTCCACAATAGGGACGCTGCTGCCCGTCCCTCTGTTTTATAGTCCCTTGTTCAACTTCAACGACATCCACGGGAGGAAATGGAGTAATATTCCTGAACAATATCTGATATTGAACCATTACGAAACAATAAAACTTAAAATAAATAAATAAAGAAACCAGTTGTATTGTGGACTAACAATAAATTCCACAATAACACAAAATTAAACACTTATTGACTTACCAACGAAAATGAAAACCGAAATTCCTCAGCCAGTACACCAGCTTACAATGCCGCATAAAATTTCACCACAATTTTCAAATTGATCTGAAATTATAAAAGGAACAAAGTAGGTACTTAATATGACTTTTTGTAATGAATAAATTTGGTATAAAGTTTAGTAATTGTCCTCCCACCGTTTCTCACCTCCGTTCGGCTGTGGAACGGAATTTAGCACCGATTCCGCACTCACAGTCGTCAATTTGTGCCTAACTCCATCCGCACAGAATCGAGTTACCGAGGAAACTCGCTTCAAAGTCGCTTTTAATTTGTTCGGCTCCAACCTTTGCGTGATTTGTTTTCGTGTTTAAGAATAATATGATAATTTTTATTTGGTTAATAATTTTAAATTTGTTTCTATATAAATTTTTTCTAAGCACCACCCACATGATGATTGGCTCTCTATTATTTGATGTATCGTTCTTTTTTATGCTTTTTTTTTAACACACTAGGATTTCTCCTGTGTCGTGGGTGCGTTTACAGACATGAATTCCACATACAATACACCCAGACCCAGAACAAATCGTACAGCAGAAAAAACAGTCAGCAGAATGACCTGTCACCGCAAGCAGCACCCGTTCACTAGTATGATGCATAAATCTGGCATCCACCACCTCGTCAGTTTAGAAGGAAAGCGGTGACGCGAAGAGGGAAGCAATACACCTAAAACAAAAGAATGAAGTAAGCTGTGTTGCAGTCTGTACACTCGGTATGATTGGCTACCTACATAGTCGTGGGTGTTTTAGTATGAGTAGCCAATTATAATGTTGTGTTTATTCAGTTCATTGGATGCGAACTTATAACTGTGTGCATTAGTGAGTTTTTATGAAGAATGGTAGGGAAAAACTGGATTTCTAGGCTCACATACATTTTGAACTAGATAGCATATCTTCTTTCTTCCTTTCTTTGATTTACACGATAGTGACGTATATTAATAACCTGTGTGTGTACATAGGTAATTAAATATAATTATTGCTGTTCCAACAGCCACTTCAAACTCTCTCATTAAACTATATGCTACAAAAGAGCTCGATGGTCATGCAGCGCTGGTTTTTAATGGGAAACTCAGACGACGACATATCAAATAGTAATTCAATGGTAATACCTATGGAGTTTCATATGATGCTAATAATAATTATGCGTTTTGGCTGCTGATGCATTGTTTACAATACTTATAGCCTAGAGGCTGCTAGAACACTGAAACTGTTGGCAGTATTTACCGATTTCAAAATGACTCCAAAACATTATCTAACTGAAACAAAATCGAGATTCTGGTAGTAGTAGCCACCGGACGCCAATTTGTGGTAGTTAGGTAATACGAATCGATTCTACTGCAAAATTAATTCCCCTAATATCATTGAAAGTTGTTCTAAGTCTAGAATGGATTCGATAATACTCAGTTTGGGACTGGTTACAGAGTATGCCTGTGTGAGCCAAATGGGATAAGTTTAGATCCGTTTTACTTAATGGTTTTAGGAGTCGACGTATGTGAAGGATTATGAAGAAATATTGTAGTTAAAACCATCATCATATCGGCCATACAACGTCCACTGCTGAACAAAGGCCTCCCCCATAGATTTCCACAACTGTGTCATCATATTGGGGGGAATTTGCCAGTACTCACCACGCTTGGCAGGCGGGTTGGTGAGCGCAGAATAGCTACTGTTTCACAGAAAGGCCGCTGCTGCCCATCCCTCTGGTTTAGAGCCCCTCAGTCGCCTTTTACGACCTCCATGGGAGGAGATGGAGTGGTGTATATTCCTAATCCGGACACCACACGGATAAAATCATTAAGATGCATGTAGATAAGAGCAACGACCTCGGCTCGATGCACCATGTTTTGTTACTGCTTAAGTCGCACTCATCACAATAACGGAAATATTTACGTTATCGCGATGTATGTAGCCAAATCTTCGCGAGAGTTCCGCGATTTGGGCGAAACCGAAGACAATTCGATCCGCAGTCAGTATACTATGACAACTCAAAGGATTTTTACGCGATGAACTTCGCTTGCGCGGCCACACTTCAGTCAGCGCACCGACTCGAACGTAGCGGACATGTCCGCGTAAATTAGGTTATACGACGTATAATTAAGGTTTGTATTGGAGTAACGAGATTTTTTGCAGTTTATTCGCATTAAATATTGCGGAGCCGTTATATATCTCTTAATTTTAGATAGACAAAAATGTAACAATTACTTACTTCATCCTGCGACCACGAACCCTGCAAAGTGTTCGAAACGTCAGGAAAAACAAAAAACCTAAAATATACGCGATAGAATCCGTTTAAAAGTGTTTTATTATAATTACTTACTTGCCGCCACAAAATATAGAGCGACCAGTTTGACCGTTTTGTTTTTCGCGTTTGTTATCGCGATGACATATGTGGCCACGCACATTCCCCGTAGGCCAAAGACGAAGTTTTCTTGCACGAATATCATCGCGATGTAGGAGGCCCAACCCATGAGTGAACGTTCACGGAACATGACTCGCTCAAGTCCGATACAGTGGCATCCATGCCACCGCTTTTTCTTCTCTACCCTGCTCCATCCGACTCACCTCGTGGTATCGGCCGCCCAATACAGTACACCCTTCCCTCCTGAAACTCCGAAGCGGCCGTCATATGAGACAAGCACTCGTCTAACTCGATGATGGTATGAACCTATGCCAGAACACAAAAAGAGACTCGCTCAGTCTCGATCACTCAACTGATCGTTACACCAACCTCGCCACCGCTGACGCAGAGGTCAGTCGTCATAATAACCCGTTCAATAGATGTAACCAACTCCCTGAGACTGCGAGCATAAACACATTTTTCAAATTACTTTGTTTATATAAAAAAACTGGCTTCACTTTTTAATTAAATAAAGATGAAATCCCAGAGGGGTTTTTTATGAGACAAATGACCCCAGTGGTGGGTCATTTGTTAACGAACTCACTAAATTTTCAACTGAATTCCCAAGCCACTTGAATATTTAAAAAAAAAAAATCACTCGATGTTCGCGAATTTTTCAAATATCTTTGTTTTACAAAAAAATTGCTTTACTTTTTAATTTAATAAAGATGCAAACCCAGAGGGTTTGTTAACAAATGACCCCAGTGGTGGGGTCATTGGTTAACAAACTCACTAATTTTTAAACTAAACTCATTCATTGAACGATATCATTCGTATATACCTATATGGTATATTATATGAAAGTAGTGATAGCCTCGTAGTTGAACGCTTGCTCTCAAATGCAGGAGGGTCTAAGTGCGATCCCGGCCCGTACCTTTGACGTTTCAGGTTTATATGCCGATCAGAATTTGATTATCACTTGCTTTTACGGTGAAGGAAAAATCGTGAGGAAACCTGTGCACATCTGAGAGGGCTCCAAAATGTTCTCAATGCTGTGTAGTCCGCAAACCCGTATTAGACCAGCGTGGTGGACTAAAGCCTCACCTTTCTCATCGTGGAAAGAGGCCCGTGCCCAGCAGTGGGACAGTAATGGACTGATTATGTTATGGTATATTTAATAAATCGCTGTATAATAACATAAAAGCTTTTACGTCACATGCAATCACTTGTAATATTTGTGCGAACGTTATATTATACAGAAATGCTTCAATTTGAATGTTATATTAAACCTGAATACTTTTTGTGAAAGGATTAGTAAACTGAAGTGGCAATGGGCAGGGCACATTGCTCGTAGAACTGAGGCACAAAGGTTCTAGAATGGAGACCGCGCACCGGAAAACGCAGCGTGGGACGACCTCCAACGAGGTGGACAGACGACCTGGTTAAGGTCGCTGGGAGTCGTTGGATGAGGGCGGCATGTAACCGCTCGTTGTGGAAATCTAAGGGGGAGGCCTTTGTTCAGCAGTGGACGTCCTGTGGCTGATATGATGATGATGATGATGACTTTTTGTGAGGCTTTAAGCAATACATTTTTCAGACTATCCTAGATATACGCCAGTTCCAGTTGTTCAAAACCTGCCAGAATCCTGGCTTCACCTGAACTATGTGGACAGTATTGTCTTACTAATTTTGATTTTAAGTACTATAAAATGAGATCAACATCTTACTCAACCCCCGTGCCGTCTTTTTCAGTTGTGTTCGAATATGAACAAGTGCGTTTGCAACCGTGGATGGACAGGCCCTGACTGTTCCCACCACGATGCTCTCCCACCATCCCCAACGCCATATGTCCCAGACAACTCCACCAAAGCAGCTTACAACATGACCAAGAAGGAAACACCGTATGGTGAGTCGACCCCAGTTATATACGTTTAGTTTAGATTAGATTTATTTACAATGTAAGCTTTTTGAAAAGCAATGATTATAATTATTAAGCGTCATATATAATTAATATGAAGGAAATATTTCAGTATCTTAGTGACAGAAGACAATTTTGTAGTGTTCTTAACAGAACAAGCTATTAGGAATAAAAAAATACCAGTAATAATAATTACACCAGTTACATATTTGAAAAATATTTATTATTATTTTGATGATTAAGTTAATCAAATCAGAATTCTCTCTCTCAAATCTCTCAGAATGATAAGAATTCACTATCTTAAGTTTATAATAAGATCTCAATATTATTAAAACTATTTATATTTTGTTAGTTTATTGCAACCTATTTTCTATAAATTTATTTTCATTACGTTGACAGAAAATTTTATAATATTGAATTTTCTTTATTTAGTTCATCTTCTATTTCATATCTCATTTATTAACATGATATGAATCCGGTAAAAGCCGGTAAATAAAAAAATATAAACTGCATTTATAATAAAATCACACGCGGGAAAAAATTACCCCGCTTGTCCCCAAAAAGAGGCCAGAGACATTATAAAGTTCAAATTGAACCGGTAATTTTCTAAAAGAAAAAATATTAATCTGATTTCTCACCTTCACTCACTTTAAGATTATTACTGGTCGCGTTAGACACAATGGCTATTTAAAGTATCTGAACATAATAAAGAAGCAAATATAGTTGAACATACTTTAAACAGTACTTTATGTGTACCTAAAATAAATAAATATAGGTACACCATTTAAAGAAACAGAAAAACAATACCTTCAGCAACAAAAACTATGATTTAAAAACTATTACTACTTCTTGTACTTCTTTAATTTTACTATAATTAACTTTTATGTTTTCAGGTGTTTTTGTACTGTGTCTATTAATATTCCCCCTACTTTAAAACTACAACTATTGGCCAATATATCCGAGCACTGCTTTTCAAAATTACGGTAAAACTATTTACGGTTTTATCGTCGGGTCGTGTCGCGTATCGCAAATTTTGGAAACTACGTTGTTCATTACTAAAGCCATAGAGTTTACTGAGTTCTATGTAAGTTGATAGTATTTTACTGCAGTGCTATATTCAAGACGCATACCCATTTTGGGGAGATTAATTAAACCAGTTTTGAGGTCGCGGTCATATAAATGTTGACAAGTTGTGTCAATGAACGTTGAATACGTCGTCAACTTACGTACGAGCCCTGTCCGCGCCCGGCGCACTCGCGCACGGAGCAATGCTCGGAGGGCGCGACGCGGCGGGCGGCGCCGGCGCACTAACGCGCGGGACCCCTCTCTTGCAGGTGAGCACGAGGGAAATAAGATGAGCACCATGAACATGGTGATATTGTTGCTCGCGGTCGTGCTGTCCGTGTTCGTGGGGTTCGCCTGGATGGCGTACTGCTTCAGGTAACGGCCGGTAACTCGGTGTTGTCGCACTGTGTGTGTCGCTCGTGCCTGTCGTGTCGTGTCCGTGTCGTGTCGTGTTAACGCCGACCGCGAGCCCCCGCGGCGCCGGCGCCGGCCGCCCGCCTCGCTGACGTCACGCTACCCCGTGACGTCACCGACCGCGCCGGCCGTAACTCACTCCCTTCTGTTTGGGCGCAGAGAACTACCACGGCTCGAACACGGTTTTCCTCGTGGCGGTGCTCATGTCTGTGGTAGGGGGGGTATTCATAGTATTTGCCCTGAGCGCTCTCTGCTACAGGTCAGTCGTAGTACACAAAAACTTCTCCCTGTGCCTAAGGTTAGTGAGCAGAAAACAGACCAAAGGTAGTCTTTAAGAAGAAATTTAAATCGTCACCTTCGTATACTTGTATGTTTATTTTAGACGTTAGCGTTGGTGTTTCTGTTCGTTTTTACGTCGGCGATTGGTTTTCATTTACTTTATTATTTTTCCTTTTGGACATACGTTCTTTATGTCGTTTACTTTGTGGTCGTAGAGCTAGAGTTGGCGGGTGGCGTGCCGGCCTGGCTGGCGCGCCACAACTGCATTTGATCTGTGGTTCTGTGTCCGCGAGCGGCCGGGCCGCGCGGCTGTGCAGCCGCCTCGGGCGAGGCCTCGCCGTCCGACCGCCTCGCTGCATGCCGACAAGGCTTTCCTCGTTGTACTCGAGACACCTCGACTCAAACCCTTAAGATTCTGGGCTCTTGGATGTATGCATTGGCTTATGTGAACTGTGACTCGTTTTCGTTTCCTTTCTTGGTCGGAGGCCGCGTCGCCGGGCGCTCGCGACCCGGCGGCGCGCTCGCGTCTATATCTTCCGATGTGTCACTCATAACTGTTGCGCGCGAGTTACAGATCCGCTCGGAGACGGTACGTGGTGTTGTGCCACGCCGAGGTATGTACAATACAATTCCTATCAAACCGGAGAAGATATAGATCGCTCGACTCTAACGTCACCAATCACTACCACTACCAGTAATTCTATTAACTTATGCACGAGAAGCGAATGTGCGATGCACGGATTCTTCTTTCAAGCAGCTGTCTATCTAGTTAGCAATGCCTAATGTTATATTTAAGACTTTAGGATCTTTCCAGCAAACGATGCTTAGCACCTTTTGCCGACCATTGCAGAAATTCAATAGTAGCTTGTGAAAATACGAAAATCTCTTCTTAAATATTCCCCGCTTTTAATTTACTGGAAGGAGCCTACCATCATTAAGCTAAGATCGATCTATTGATACTAATTTTCATGTGACATCAATTCCTATGAGGAATGAAACGAAAAGTAATTTCTAAAGTCCAATTCAAAAATTTATAAAATGAACTTTGTTTTGTAATATCCAAAAGCGCCAGTATTTGCTGTCAAATCAGAACTTTTGAAATACTTGTGAGGAATATAGGATGATATAAAATATCTGTTTTATAAGTCGTTTTTCTACTTCAAAGTAGAAAGGTTTTGAAAACAATTTAGGTGTCAAAAATCTTGGCTCCGATAAAATTAACACTCCGCATCATCTTCTATTCCTCACCTCTCTATGCCCCTCGGTGTCAACAGCATCTGTTGTCGTCACCGACCTCCACTTTCGTAAACTTTATCGATTGATCTGAGTGTGCGTTCCTCCGCCACGCCTGCCTCAGGAAAAAGAGTACGTCACGAAAATACGACCCGCCTTACGTCAAGAAACCGATCGCAAAGAGCTTCGCAGCTGGTTCCACTACGTCCAATAATTCTCAGGAAGACATCTCCCTGGATGGTGGAAAGATGCACTCCTTCAATAATACGTTTAGGTAGGTTCGGAGGTTTGAGAACGTTTCGGTAGAACTTAAAGATATCAGTCAAGACAAAGATACGGCAATATTGGTAATAAGAGCAAAATTATGTAATGCTAAGAAATATAACGATATCAGCTGTGAGTTTACAATTGAATGGTAACTTAAAGTTTAAACCTGAACGTTCAACTATTTGTAATTTACCTTCCTTTAAAATGTCTTAATATCTATAAAATGACATGTTTAATTTCTTTGGAGGATATTAGTAAAATTCAATCCTGTTACTTTGTATTAAACAACAAAAATTTATTTTTGAATTTTACCCCCTATAATTTATCCGTCTACGTAGTTGCCCATTTTGTCAGTATATTTGAAAACGTTTACCATAGAAAAACTTCATCCTATTACCTTCGTCCTTACTTATGTATCAGATGTCATTATTACCTTCATTATAATTGTACCTAAATGGGTAGCTACGCCATTATGTGTCCTCAAATTAAAATTCTCTTTCCTTTTTTTAACGGATCTCGTCTACCCAAAGAAATCTTTTAAGGTATGTCGAAGCTTCGCGTGGTTTGGACATCGCACCGCTATTTTATTTCACACGATTTTCGCTTTTATTACACTGTACTTAACTCCCAAAATGCTTTGGACTATAGGAAATCCTTAAGCAGTCTGCTATTTTTATTTGTGTGTTCACAACATGAGAGAGCTCTCACACTAAACACGCTTTTTCTTTATCTATTTTGGTTGATAGAAATAAGAGAACTAGTAAATATTTAGACACATTGCACCCCAAAATTATAATTTATATTACCAGAAATATTTACAGAGCATTTAATACGCAAATCCAAATTGTTTGCTAAATATACTACAGTTGCAATTTTTATTAGGAAAGCAAAGCCACATGAAGAAAGAAATGCTTTTAAGTCACCAAAGCTAGCAAGCATTTCTTTTACGGTATTTTATGCGTTGCAGTAATTTAGTCATCGAGTATTTATATCTTAATCTCATGACATAATATCACAGTATTATTTTCATACGTTACTGTAAAAAATATATATTCTAAATACAATTTGTATATACAGTCGTGGAGACTCGCAGCGTGTGATCTTCCGTCATGGCAACCACATGTCAGGTGCTGGAACCACCAGCAGATATCCGTAAGTGTACTTATGTATGTCTGACTATATTAGACAAAACCGGTGCTAGAACCTTCTTAGATTTCCAGGCAACTCCACGATTTTGAAGGCGTGTAAGGCAGTGTAATAAAAGCGTGAAATTGCATGGAAACTTAAGAAAGATAAATCTAATGGCATTTTATCCGAACTACCCCGTACGGAATTAAAACGATCCTTTTGTCGAAGAGGAACTAACCATGTTGCTCTTTATTATTTCAGAGACCACAAGCAAATGAAACGAGTACACTCAGGCAGTGAAGATGAGCCCACACATTCAGGTAGATTCAGTTGCAATACTACGTATCAAATTCATTCGAGTAGTTTTGTTGAATCTAGTTATGCTAGAATAGGAAAACATTGTTATAACTATGATACTAGTGTCGGGAATATAATCCTTTTAGCGCCAATATCAATAGTTGAACTAAGACTTGAGTGACATGTTAAGCTTCACCCACAATTTTAACCAATAAATACATAATAATCTTTTTCATAAACAATTTATTTAAAGATTTTTTACCAAGCCCGCCCAAATTTCCAGGCGAAGAAGACATAGCATTCATCGACGTAGCACAAAACTCGATGGCAAAGCTCCCGGAGAAAGGCATCCTCAAGAAACACGGGTACGGCGCTGTGGACGGCAAGGACAAGTGGGGTGATGACTCGCAGTCAGAGCAGCTAGAAGTAGGGTCACAGTCTGATGGACAGGAGCCAGCAGGAGCAGTCGCTGATATGGAGTATAAGTTTAAGGTGGGTTGGAGGACTGTATTTATAGAAAGAAATCTTGTAATAGAAAAAAATTTAGATCTGTTTTGTTACATTGCTTTCACTGTTGTAAAATTAAACATATTATTTTTTGTACCTTATCCTTGTAGTTTTAGAAGTACAATAAATTATCAAATAAGTCTGAAGTTAACAAATTAATAGCAGTGAAATAGTAACAGGATTTTATGAAATGAAATTCAATGTAAAACTAATACATACATCATCTATTTCCAGGACCTTAATGGCTACCACGAAAACATAATCGTGGCCCTAAAGACAGCAGCAGCACAGCGAGCCAGCGCTGGTGCCGCGGGAGGCTCCGGAGACCTCCGAGCGTTGCAGGAGTACGAGTACAAGCGCGAGAGGGCTCCTTCGGCAGAAAAAATCCACGAAGCGGAGCTACGCCGACAAAGGGCTGATGACGAAGAGGACGAGGCACCTCAATGTGGACCTATCAGGATCAGGAATTTAGAGGACCTGATTCGCCAGCTCGAGCATCATTCGAGTAGGCACATGAGCCCCTCTGGGTCTGAGGATATCAGGATGTCGGAGACTGAGGCTGATAGGCATTATAGAATTGAACCAGGGGAGATACCATCTTCGTAAGTATCTAGATGATTTATCTAACGACCAATTCGAAACAATAACTGTTTACATAACTAAATTGAATATTTTAACTGTAATTAATAATATAATATTTATCAACAAAAAAGTGATATACATTTAAGTAAAAAAATACCTAAACAGTTGGATAGGCCTTAAAATAAAATGTTGTGCGTAATTCAAATGTACAGTATGTTGGTATAAGCTGCAGGTGAAGCTGAAGGGACTTGTGGAGAGGAGTCAGTTGTGTCTCTAAGCGACCGATACCGACTCAGCTGCTAAATACCCATATATCAACTAAATAGTCACCTGACCCAGATATTAAGCTAGAATTCAAAGCTTCATGAAGTACCTAGGCATAGATTACTTACTTATAAACAGATATAACTGCGCAACTTACGACTTTATTTGTCATTTTGGCGCCGTGCTCATGTCCAGGTGAAAGCAACAGTACAGTACTTCTCACTTCTCCAAATACTTTTATATTATCAGATCATACGGCTCAATTGTTAAAATGTCGAGTAAAGGACACCTATCGATTTAAATACTGGTGAAAAACACAGCGAGACTACGCGAAAGAGAATATTATAAAATTTAGATCGTGTATAGAAAATCCCATTTTTTCTGATGTATATAATCCAGGTAACCCGAATATCGCAAAAAGTTTATTTATAGAGGAATTTACGTTATTCTATAATCTATGTTTTCCCTTTAAACTTCGTACCATTAACGTCGTAAAAAAGCCTAAGTAGATATCACGTGGTGTAAAAATGTTTAGTAAAACAAGAGGAATCTTTTATGGAAATATAGACATAAACCTTCTCAAATCAATAAACTACATTAAATACATTTTTTTTTTCAAATGTATTATACAACTTACCCAACGGGTTCAAAACAACTATAAAATCAAAACATCTGAAAACAAAGCTAAATTAACACTAATAAATAAATTATTCTGTGTCAAGTGTCTATGTCGAAGTACTCTCTAAATTTCTTTTAAATTAAACGCGGGTGAAACTGCGGGTCCCAGCTATTGACAAATAAAATTAATTTAACCTATAACAATCACATCATATGTGTAGCAAACTCTGCAAAATTTCTATGGCTAACTATAGACAACAAACTTGATTGGAAAGCTCACATTGAAGATCTTTGCAAAAAAGTTAGCAGTTCTGCTTACACGCTTTTTAAACTCACTCCAGATGTCAATACATACTTACTACATACTACAGGCATTACTTAATGCTTATCATGGACTTGTCGCATCCATTCTTAGATATGGCATAATTTTTTGGGGAAACTCAACAGACAACGATTTTATTTTTAAAATGCAAAAGAGGTGTATAGGCCATGTTTGGACTCAAAACGACCGATAGCTGTAATTCGTATTTCATAAAACATAACTCTCGCTTCCGTCCCTCTACATATTTGAAATGGCCTTATTTGTGAAAACGAACCCTCAACTGTTCTCACGGCTATCTGATGGTGCCATTAGAAGCCAGCGTGACAGCAGTAGGCTTCGTATACATAATGCAAAACAGCCCTCATGGGAAAGAGTATTTCGTTATTTATTTATTTCAAGCAATACAAGCTTACAGTGTGGACCAAAACGCTTATATGTTATGCTACTACTTTTAAATATAGTATATTTTGCATGGCTCCAAAAATCTACAGTAAGATACCGAAGTGCTATAAAGATTTAAATACGAGCATTTTCATTAAAGCCATGAAGGAATTATTACGAGCTAAATACTACTAGTATATCAATGATTATTTAAATGATGTATTATAATTAGTATTTCTTATTAATTGACATGTTTTTTTCTTACATTCTGACATATGACAATTTTATATTGAGGGTCTACTATTTTTTTCTTGCTATTAATTAGATCACCTGACTTTCATAAATATGTTTTGTTTGGTATCTTATTATTCAAACAAGTAACATAAAATGATTTTGTAAATGTACATTTGTACGCTTTTTTAGGCAAAACATGTTGGCACTTTTTATTTTTTCTTCAATTAATGTGACCTGATTGTAAAACTAACACGTGTTTTAACAAATAAATGTTATATATATAATATACAAATAGTCTTACTATGCAATTAAGAGTTTTCGACTAAGGTTTACAATTAAGGTTTTACCTTCCTTTACAGTATTCTGTTCAATCCAGCTTCCCCCTCTTATCTTAAAGAACGTTTTGAGTTCACCCGTGATACTCACTTACTATCCTTAAGATCATCAGAAACTTTAAAACTGAAAATGCCTATGCACAAAACAAGATTCTTTGATCATTCCTTTACTGTTCAGGCTACACGTTTGTGGAATGCACTCCCAGTGTCTATTAGACGTGCTAAATCGATGGTGACTTTCAAAGGAATGGTAAAGGAATATTACTTGTCTTTGTAATTGTTACTATTCTACTTATTTTTATTTTTTAATATATGTATATATGTCTTTGTGAAGGAATATGTATTTATATTTTGTCATATTTGTCTGTTGAATGTATGTTTGATATCCCTAATGCGTTTTCGTTTTGTATTGTATTCAAATGTTTGTTACTACAGTAGTACACCATCAACTACCCTTTATCACTCTTATTTTATGATTTTTGTCCATCCAATGGTTGTCTGGAAGAAATCGCTTTTAGCGATAAGACCGCCAATTGTACTGTTAAGTTGTTTTATAACTTTGTATTTATTTTGGTGTACAATAAAGTATACTCTACTCTCTACTCTATCCTAGACCATATTCATATGCTGCGGCAGGATGTACAGAAAACCGAGGAGTATAATCTGCCACTATGTTTAGACAAAGGAAGTACAAGATGTATTTCGACCGTGTTTATAAAAAATATAAATAAAAAAATTCAGGGCTTAGTTCAGGCGATGGTTGCTTCTGCTTAAGACTTCCGGCTGAAATTCAAAACCAGTTACAATTTCCGCTACAAAAACCTTGATGTCCTGCTTACATCTCTTGCCCAGAGATGATTTCAGGTGGTCAATGATCAGCTGTGATTGACGATATGATATTGATGCTGTTGACACGTTTGTGCGTGCAGGCGGTGCCGCGGGCGCATCGGTGGCGGCGAGGAGGAGTCGCGGTTCGGGTACCCTCGCTTCCGCGGCAGCGGGCGCCACCACGGCGCGCTGTTCGCGGGCGCCGCGCCGCCGCCCGCCGCGCCGCTGCCGCCGCACGCGCCGCACGTCGCGCACTCTCCGCACGCGCCGCACACTCGCCCGCCGCCCGACGACGACGCGCTTTACGAAACTGCCGACGCTGAACGTCTACGAGACGCGCCCGACAGCGAGAGGTGAGCATCATTTCTGACCATAACCGGCTCCACCGGTCGTTTGTTCCCAATTGGGTGCCCAATTAAAGTAATTTTGCGGAAAATGTATGTAAGATTTTTTAAAATTTTGGTAGGAATTTTACTCTGCACAAATGATTCAGTTTTATTTAACGTGAAAATATGATGGTGAAAAGGAGAATGCTCATCAAATTAGGAAGCCAAAGCATAATAAAATGTAGATTACTATCATGCCAAAAATATACATATATCTATAACAAGAAACCCCTCTTTAGTAGGTATTTCACAATTATATATAGGAAAAGCTAAAAATAATGACATTACATTTTAAAACCAACAAAGTGTTATTATAGCCCTAAAAAAGATTGTACTTTATTAATTTTATTATGTTTTATTTACTGTAACAACCATATATATACGTATGTATTGTAATTATTAATTGACATAACAACTATAGGTGCTTCAAGATAAGCCAAAAATAATTTGATAAAACAATTAAAAGAGGGCACCAGATAGGTTAAGCGAAGACCTGGTTTTATTTCTAGGAAACATTCTAGTGAGGGACATCAATTAAAAAACTTTAAAATTAGTCTTTTAGGTGTCTAAATTTTAAATAATAATTCATAATAAAATAATTAGAAGTAAATCTCTCTATCACTCAAAGGTTACTCAAATTTGAGTTAAGCTCGCCTTTGTACATATCATTTCGATTTGTGTAATATTTCTGTGTTTGTGTACAATAAAGAATTAAGAATAAAATAATTAGTTTGGTTTGGATTATTGTCAAGATAATTCGGTCTTCTGATAATTATTTCAAAAGAGGAAAGACTAAACATTGTGCCTTGGGGTACACCTACGTAAATCAGAAACCTTGAATACGTGTCATTATATACAGCTACTTTTATGTGACAATTAGTTAAAAATAATGAGACGTAATAAGTAGCTCTTAGGGAAATTACGAAGTAGTTAAAGTTATAATAA
This sequence comes from Diloba caeruleocephala, assembly GCA_947459985.1. Lineage (NCBI taxonomy): Eukaryota > Metazoa > Arthropoda > Insecta > Lepidoptera > Noctuidae > Diloba > Diloba caeruleocephala. The sequence continues at coordinate 2,608,439 of OX381608.1, forward strand.
TCGTTTAGTGACCACTATATAGTCAAAAGCATTTGAAAGATCACACAAATGGCACATAGTATTTTCAAAGAATATAATATTCATGGGCATTCTCCATGTTTATAAATCATTGTTATGTTGCGCTATAATTTCATAACACACACCCACAAGTACACACACGAACACCGCCAGCGCTCGCGCGGGCTCCGCGGCCGCGCCGGGCCGCCGGAGCCCGCGCCGCGCCTCGACTCTCCGTTCCTCTTCTCTATCATTTTCTAGTGATGAATTTATTCAAGCTCAACAACAGTTAGCCCGGTGGGCGAGTGAGGAGGCGGTGGGCGCGGCGCGCGGCCAGCTGCCGTCGCCGGGCGGCGCGCAGGGCCCGCGCGGCCCCCGCGGCCCGCGCGGCCCGCCCGCGCCGCCCGCGCCGGCCTCCTTCCCCGAGTACACGCACTGACGACGACCCCGCACGCCCCCGCGCGACCACACATCCTAGGCTACTAGTAATCGATGTATCGAGCTCTGTTTGCACTGTTAGGGTAATCACGTTACCGACTAGTTTAACCGTTAGTAACGAACACGATAAATCTTCTCACGCGTAGTTAATCTAATAAAGGTATAGTGAGTCGGACGTAGGGCCGGCGTCGGCCGCGGCCGACGCGCCGCCGCTTGTGAATACGTAGTAATCGTTAGCGAATCAGTGACTTGTAAATATTAATCGACCTATAAAGTAAATATTAAATGCACGTTACATAAAAGATATGACTGAATTATTAGTATTCAAGAACGATTTAGAGTAACCGTCGAATATAAGTCTCGATTGGAGGTGTGTCGACTGCCGCGCCGCCGGAGGGTGACATCTGTTACGTTGACGTGTTTAATAATTATATTCGTTCATTAAATCGATACGCTTTATAACTCTTATCTCTGTTCGAGTGCCGCCACCCTGGCGGTGGTGCGGCAGATTGTATGTCTAAAGTAAAATTAAGTAAACTCATCGATGTATGGACGTAGCGTTTAAGTGAAGTTGTACGGTGCCGAGGTCCTGTGACACGCCGAGCTCGATTTCGTTTCACTTCCGACAGACGAAGCTCAAAATAAGTAGCTTGCAAATTAGATAGGCGATTAACAAATTGAGCTAATTCATAAGCGAAGCTTTAATGTAACACAGTGTTAGCGGGAGAGGCGAGGGATGAGCTCGACGTCACGTCACGACGTCAATGTTTTATCCTAGTGTGTCATTTCCGTTGATGGTTGTAGTTTAAGTTGTATTTAGATCGGCTCATCGCGTCACTTTCAGGAGGTGGGCGACATGTAACCGTCCCCGGAGAGTTCAACAACAATCGCTTTCATACTGTTATCACCTCTCCGAATATACGCCCAACTTCATGTCCCAAATATTTCGATCGCAATCTTCAGACGATTAATGAACACCAATGAGATCATTACCGCACATTCGTTACGTGTTATGGTTATAATGTGTTGTTCGTTATGTTCTCATCAGTGTGTTGTTTCTGTAGTTAGTTCAGCGATCTCGTATCACCGTGCACCAATAATTTCGTATAACTAGCCCATAACGTACGCATATTCTAAACTTAAATGAGATTGAAAGTTATTTCGATTTATCAGAATATCTATTATTATTGTATTGACTTAAAACGAATTTATGCCGATTAATACGTGAAGAAGATGTATGTTAAAATATGTTATAGTTTTCAAGTTTATTTTATTGTGACAATTTAGGAAGTTATCGTTTCATTCGCGTTTACGCTAGGCTAGTTTGCCCGGCCACGGATATAAACTTGTAGTTAACTTACAGTTAAATTATTGAATAATAAAGTTGAGCGGCCGCGTATGGTTGCGTCACACTGGTACGATGTTCACTGGCGCTGTGAGGCTCCGCGCCGTTTTCATAATACTCTTATAGATAATCGTTGTAACTTAAGTAAGTCTTAAATAGGAACTATGAACACGTACAGGGTAGATGTGATTGCAATACTCTGTGACTGGGTGTGGTACTCGCCGGCCGCAGTGCGGGGTTGGCCTCGAGACACCTTAACATTTTAAATGCGTCGGTAGGCCAACTGCGCATTGCACTGTATATCACTAGAGCGCTCCGGCAACATTAGATATCTCATATTGCAAGACGTCCACTCTACCTGCGTGGAGCGCGGCAGCGAGCGCGCACCCAGCAGGCGTCGCGTGCGCGCGTTCTGTGCCGCGGGCGGGCGGGGCTGCGCATGCGCAGGCACGCCGCTCCACCCGCTCGCGCGCCTCGGCCTAACACGTCAATTGCGAACGGCGCCGGACACCGCCATTGCTCACGGTAGTGCTCTGTTCTTTATACGAATTCTCGTAACTAATTTAAAAAGGTTAGATTATCGTACTGTGCTATAAGTCTATAACGCAATACCCGCTGAGAAACGCTTGAATCTGGAACATTACACTTTTGACAGCGTCGTCTTGTGCAACATAATTTCATTAGTTATTATTTATTATAAACCTATAACAAAACAGCGCATAGCACAGTTACGAGTGACCAGCATTGTACGTATCGAACAGTATTAATCGTGAATATTGAATGTTTTGTACTAATGTATGCGGATGCGCACAAGTTCTGCAAAGAAGAATAATGCTCAATAAAATGAAAAATCGTACCCTCGATCGCCAGTTGCGATTATTCGTAGAAATCGTTCACCACTACCGAACTACTGATTTAGAAATGTTAAATTTAAGTGATATTATGTAATATAAAAATACGAATTTTAAACGAAAAAAAAAACGTTATGACGTTGTAATTTTTCCGTTTGATTTTGTCCTTGTAAATATATTTGCTATATGATTTACTAAATGAATGTATCATATTATTAATGAAAAAATAGATGAACACAAATTTTATACGTTGTTTTATTGCTTTGATACGGTACATATGTGCAAATTTGAAGAAAACTTTTATGTAACGAGCCCGTCATTGACACCACCGCTGATCTAGACTTCCCAATAAACACTTATTAACGGTCAACAGGAATAACCATAACCTTGGCAAACGGGTTGGTGATCACAATAAGATGTTATTACCAGGCGAGGACGGGTCTACTGCCTATTTCCTAGACATAATCCTTAGTAGCCTGCTATGACATCCATGAGTAGAGGATAGAGGAGTGTCCTATGCTATGCTGGGAACAACAAATATTTTAATAGCGCATCAAGATTTTCCCTTTGTTTGCAGTTAGTCAGATTTTCAAAACGTCAATCTATGGAAACATCATATCGGCTGCAGAATCAGCCATAGGTTTACAGTTTTAAAATGACTAAGTGGCTTAAATGTTGTTTAAATTAACAATACAGACTTCAAACTGACAAAAGTTTATTGCACTATGCAGGTGAAAACGGTAAGAAATTGGTAACATTACCTCAAGAACCAAAAAGTGGAACAGCTTTAAATCACACAAGTATGAAATGATGAGAACGAAAAAAATTCAAAAGTGTCTTAAAATAGAACAATAACAAAAATAATCACTTTTATTAAGTTATACATTTTAATATAAGACTAGACTTAATGTTTGCTGCTCATAAACCAAATCTAACATTACATAATTGAAAATAAATGTAAACTATTCAATAAATTCTGTTAGCAATAGAACAATCTAAATGGAAATATTCATGTCAGTACTCTCGCTCCTCCGTTTAATCAAAAATTTCGCATAATCATCCTTCTCCGGATCAAAAGTGGCGATCCTCTCGCACTGCGCAGCTGTTGCGACCTGCTGGATTTGTCCTCCATATGCTTTCACATCATCCCTCTTCTGTTCTATCATGTACTTCCTAGACTCCATCAGGACTAAAGCATCATCTCGTGCCATCGACCACACACTCGGCTTCACACGAGGCAACATGTTGTGACCCACAAACACTCCATGGAATAGACCTTGAAACTGCGGTTTATGCGGATAATGCTCCAACGCTGAAAGAGATAGAAAATGAACTTTTCCGTAATCCACATTAATATAAGTGTCACGATCTTCGCGTAAGAGCAAAGGTGCTTCGGGCCCGCTTTCTGATATTTTAGCGTCAATCTGGCTTAGCACAACCATGCCCAAGTTTTGCTCTGTTTCCAAATTCAAGGCAGTAGCATCGAATTCCTGTCGATTTTCCATTTCGTAAAGCATTCTCATTACATTTCGCTCTGCAATGTCCGTTGCTCGTTTGTAGTTGACTCCGTGGGATGACGTTAACATGTCTTTGTCGTCGCAATTCAGTCCATACGCTATAAATGGTGAACTCACTATGTCTCCCAAGTAGCCTCTGTGAAGATATCTATCACCACACTTGTAAACTCCTGCAGCAAGACTCACATTAGGTCGACAAACTTCGGTCTCGAGCCATGTAAAAGCGACACCGTGCTCTCGAAAATGTTTATATTCTGGATAGCAAATCTGACTCCCAATTTCTTTCATCCTCATATGATAATCCCAATCGAAAACTCCCATTCTACTGTCATATCTTACACCAAGACTATGTCTAACACGGTGCTCCCAAAGCTCGCAAGCATTAAACTGGTTGGTGTTGCCTGTAGTCCAGAAATTAAAAAGGTTTTCCATATAGTCTCGTTCGCGATACTTCATCTGCTCAATGGAAATGGAGGGCAGAAGGCAGTTCATATAATCTGGGTTAGTGACCATGCCGATTAATTGACGAGCTTTCGCAATTAAGTACCTTGATGTGGGAGGTCGCAGCAGCAAATTCCCGTAAACTTCCAGGTAACGCCGAGTTTTTTCTAGAAGACCACATCGTGTTGTCTTCTCCAATGCCAAAGACATTAGAAGGAGTTGTCTCGCCACTAGTTCCGGACATCCATCAACGATAAACAGGTTCATATATCGCCTGTTGTGATGGTACGCTTGAGCGAACGTTTTGAGGAGATGCCTTCCATCGCAACCACCAATGACCAGGAAATTAAGTTCGTAGGCATTTTTATCACCGTACTTTAAATACTCTTCTTGTAAATCGATAGCTGGACTGATGCCCCAGAACATTATGTGCCGTCGCCTCGGCTGTCAGTTACGGAATAAAATTCATTGTCATGGCGACACTCAGTGGAGCGCGTTTATTTAGCGAACAGGGCGTTGCCATGGTTACGATCTATTTAAGTATTCATAGCCTCCGGGTTGATTGGCGCTCGACACCGCTAAGGATGAATATGCCGCTAATTAATTATATCGTGAAGGTCCTAGATAATCATTCAAGTGGCAATAAGCCGGAGTAGATATCGATTGCTTTGATGTAATCGTGCCTCTAATGTGTAATCCTAATACTTTTCTTTCTCTCTTTAATATTTTTAATTGCAGGACATAATTTTTTAACATTAAATAATCGACGTCTTTCATATACATTGTGAAACCAGTGATATCGAAAAAAATCAACATCTTGCTTGCTCATGTGAATAGGCTAAATAGGTATTACTTACATAATTGTACGAGGCTGTTCATCATTTCGGCCGAATGAAGTCCACTGCTGGACACAGGCCTCCCCCAAAGATCACCACAACGACCGATATGGGTGTGTTGTGGGCTCATTGGGGAGTTTTGCCATAATCGCCACGCTTGGCAGACGGGTTGGCGATCGCAGTTGAGTTGTTAATTTACTCGAAGGACGCTGCTGCCCATCCTCCGGCTAATCTCTTAGTCGACTTTTACGACACCCACGAGAGGAGATTCTGAGCCGGCACCACACGGCAAGGCTGTTATTTAAAGCTAAATATTAGGTTTTGGTGAACTCTACAATCATTTCTGTCGGCAACTGTAGTGAGGTCACATGCAACTTATTTATGGTCAGCAAAAAACAAGGTAATTCAGTATAAAGCAGCATCAGCTCTGAAGTTATTTGTATAGCTAATAAATACATTTGCAGCAATATTAGTAACAAAGAGGCAAATCGTAAGTCAGATCTAATAAATGTTTGCAAGCTGTTACTTCACCCTACTGTGGCAGTGTTAGCGTTTGATCGAAATTATCCTACCGTTATACCGTGAATGTCAGATATTAGTGAATGTTAAGAGGTACCGGTGTATGTCAACAATCGCCAATGACAATAACAAAACCATTAGATAGTGTAAGTCCAAAATCACAAAAGTCTTTAACCAAGCAATGACCTACGCCACAGAGACGTGGTCAGTCACTATGGGCCTCATAACAAAGCTCAAGGCCCCTCAGCGAGCTATGGAGAGGGCTATGCTTGCTATTTCTCTACGAAATCGAATCAGGAATGAGGAGATCCGTAGAAGAACTAAAGTTGCTAGCTAAAGGATAGGTAAGCTTAAGTGTCAATAAGCGGGGCACATTGCTCATAGAACTGATGGCCGTTGGGGCAAAAGGGTTCTGCAGTGAAGTCTGCGCACCGGAAAACGCAGCGTGGGACTATTTCCAACAAGACCGATGAACCTGGTGAAGGTCGCTGGGCAAAGTTGGACGCGAGTGGCATGTATCCGGTCGTTCTGGAAATCTATGGGGGAGGCCTTTATTCAGAAGTGGACTTCCTTTAGTTGATATGATGATGATAATGATAATTAAGTCCAAAATTGTTTAATCTTTTAGAATAACACATAAACCATCAGATCATTCCGTGAATCTTAGATATACACACAGCTAGTGTGGATGATCCTAAAACCTAAAAACTGCATTGGCATTGTGGACTTTTTCGCCCAATTGGCGTGTTCGTTCTTTGTATAGTAAATATCCAGAGGAATACTCAAGTGATGTTAATTGGGATTGGGTTAGAATCCTTGGTGTCGACACTTCCAGTGGTTTCCAGTTCTGCAGGCACTTAGGTGATAAAGTCAAGTCAAGTAAAAATACTTGGTGTGCTCAACAAAGTAAGGCGGTACCTCCCATCGGGACAAAGACTGCTACTTTATAAGTCGCAAGGCCAGCTCAGAATACCACCACCCCATTTCCTCCCGTGGGTGTCGTAAAAGTCGACTAAAGGATTAGCCGGAGGGAGGGCAGCAGCGTCCTTCCAGTACATTAACAACACAACGGCGATCGCCAACTCGTCTGCCAAGCGTGGCGATTATAGCAAAACCGCCAAATGAGCCCCCAACACACCCATATCGGTCGCTGTGGTGATCTTTGGGGTAGGCCTGTGTCCAGCAGTGGACTTAATTCGGCCGAAATGAGAAAAGAAAGTCCGTGTCCATATGGAATATTGCTGTAATTTATGGGCGGGATGTAATTTGTGAGTACCTGGATACCAGCTTGGACCTTTTGACTGGCTGGACCGAGTGAACCCAACGCGAATAATTTAGTTTTTGCCTAGGCGAAATACGCTTATTTCGTGTTAGTTTCGTTTCGTATTGTATCATTCCGTTTCTCGTTTAGATTAGTTTCGTTTTGCTTAGTTCAGTTAAGTTCAGTCTAGTTTAGTTTAGTTCAGTCGAATTGAGTCGGGTTCCGTCTAGTTCAGTCTAATTCAGCGCAGTTCAGTCTAGTTCAGTTAAGTTCAGTCTAGTTCAGTCTAATTCAGCCTAGTTCAGTCTACTTCAGTCGAGTTTAGTCTAGTTCAGTCTAGTTCAGTCGAGTTTAGTCTAGTTCAGTCTATTTCAGTCGAGTTTAGTCTAGTTCAGACGAGTTCAGTCTAGTTTATAATAAGATAAATATTTTTTCCCTTTTAACTGGCAAATGTAGACTGAAATAGTTATAGTAAAAATGTCGCATCTGTTCTACTACAATTCTTTTTCCTTTAAAAGGCTGAGGAGACACTTAGAAAGAAAGAAGAAAGAAAGATTTTTTTTATTTGACAGCAAAGTGAGACATCACAAACGGTAATAAAACTTAATATAAAACTAAAAACAAAAACACGATAAAAATTTGGATAGGGTTATAAACAAGACAAAAAAAAAAACAATATTAGGCTAGAGTTTGTTGTGTGCCCCACAGTTGCGCCAAACAGGTAACCAGTTCAGCATTTGCCAGACAAGAGCCTGGCGTTGGTTTTCAACTGGACCCTTCGGTGATTCGGTGATTCACGGGTGTAAAAACAGTATATAACATAAATATTGCATATTATACCTTCTAATAAATCAACAAATATAATTATACAAATAAGAACTACACAAAGCGCAAAAAAATAAAGAATAAAATCGAATATATTTAACAATAATTTCATAATTGGCATTTAAATAATCTATTGAGTAGGTAAACGAGACCGCCCATCACTAAATAAAAAATAATCTTATGGTCTGTCAGTGCTCATGGCGTTTATGGTGGTAATGGCAATACGCGACAAACTTGGCTGCCTGTGTGTGTTCTTTATTTCGGCTGAATGAAGTCCACTGCTGGACATGGGCCTCCCCCAAAGATCACCACAACGACTGATGTGGATGTATTGTGGGCTCATTGGGGGGTTTTGCCATAATCGCCACGCTTGGCAGACGGGTTGGCGATCGCAGTTGAGTTGTTAATGTACTCGAAGGACGCTGCTGCCCATCCTCCGGCTAATCCCTTAGTCGACTTTTACGACACCCATGGGAGGAAATGGGGTGGTGGTATTCTGAGCCGGCACCACACGGCAAGTGTGTTCTACCGCTTTTAAAATGGACAGTTTTCTATGAAACTATTTGATATGATGCCAACGGCTACTTTCTACCATCGCACTACTCCTCATCGACACGTTCACCCGCATATCCTAGAGCCAAAATAGTCTCATACCGTACGGTTTCAGAGGTACTTACACGTTTTTTTTTTGTTGATTTCTATTGGAAATTCTACATGGAACTTCCTCCACCCCGGGGAAGGGCGAAGGGGTATGCTGGACTCCTACCGGTTGAAACCACTGGAGCGGTCATCTTCGGCACCGAAGCGGGGCTCCAGGTCCTCGTAAGATCCTCGTGCCACGCCTTTAGGCACATCTCGGAGAGGATGACTGTAAAGCGATCACCCCCTCTAGCAGAGGGCAAGCGGCTGTAAAAAGGCCGCCCCCCAGGCACTTCTCGGAGAGGATTGTAAAGGATCCCCCACCTGCCCACGTTCAGGTTGTGGAATCAAAAAGGGCGTGATAAGATTTTTACATGGGCAGCAACGCGCGAGATGTACATCTGGTGCAGCAAGCGTTCATAGGTTACGGTGCCAACTTACCATCAGGCGAACCGTATGGAATTTTTGTCAACTTAGCGGTATTAAAAAAAACTCAAGGGATATCTTAAATTTTATTTATTACATAATTCATATAATAGTAAATGCCTCTGTGATTATAAATATTAACTATCAAAAATAGTACATCAAGCCTGACCAGGGGTGCAACTCCTTAAGCTCAAACATCCATACATCCTTAAATACAGAATCAAAATAATGGTGTAATACCAATTCGGTATTGGCTTATGATTGAAGCTATTCAGGGACACGTTGCAGAAGGTAAGCCATGAGGACCAGTCTTAGCGAATACCAAATTGGGTCATCACCGTTATTTCAATTCTGTATTCAAGGATGTATGGATGTTTGAGCTTAAGGAATTGCACCCCAGAACGATAGTGTTGCAATATCCGAGGGTTCGAATACCAAAAACATATGTTATAAATTTAAATTAGTACTTAAAAATTCAGACTATTAGTTTTATGTAGTCGCTGTGTATACGTAAATAATTTTTAATTATATTACATAATAAGTAAATTACTTCGTCTTTACAGATTTTATATAAGATTATTCTGCTAGTCTTTCATCTAAAATATTTTGTTCTTTATATACAATTTACTATCAATATTTACAGCTATACTTACATTATTTCATACTTACTAAAGCCTACTGCTCACTGAGGTGTATCGCTCGTGGCAATTCGAGCGTAATTAATTGAAATTTATAAAAATAACATAGTAACTTTTTTTTAGCTTATTTTTTTGTCTTATTAACAATTTGGTTTTATTCTAGCCTTGCTTTGTTTTGCAAAACAAATCCTTGATTACTCACAAACATGCTCCAAAACTACACACAATACAACTTAAAATAAAACCGGCACTGTAGCTGGTAAATTCGTTGACTGTTATTTGGTGTGGAGTCCGAATTAAGAACATATTCAAATTCAAAATATTCATATTCATATAAACCATTTGCAGGCTTGCCGTGTGATGCCACCACCCCATCTCCTCCCATGGGTGTCGTAAAAATCGCCTAAGGGTCCCTTAGGCGACTTTGAAAATGTCAGGCATGACGCTTACCAAATGAATGTCCTGCTCGTCACTACGTTGTTTAAAAAAGATTAATAATATTTCGCCTACAAAACTCTTAATCAATTCATACGATAGTTTTGATACGCACAATTTGTATTTAGTAGTGTACGGTCAATGAAAATAAAATGATAACTTAAAACCAAATAGCAGAAAAATAAAACGCAATTGGGTTGTAATTATAAATAATTCGCTGTATCATAATTATAACAATATCATAGTTCCGTACCATAATCCGTACATTTCAATAAAAACTACATACTACTCTATTACAATAAAGTGCAGATTAACCATACACGTTATAGAATACCTGTACAGGGGTGCAATTCTCTAAGTTCAAACATCCCTACATCCTTGATCACAAAATTGAAATAACGGTGACAATCCAATTTGGTATTCCCTAAACTCGCCCCCATGGCTCACCATCTGTAATGTGTCCTTGAATAGCTTCAATTATGTCTTAGCGTATACCAAATTAGCCGTGTGGTGCCGGCTCAGAATACCACCACCCCATCTCCTTCCGTGGGTGTCGTAAGAGTCGACTAAGGGATTAGCCGAAGGATGGGCAGCAGCGTCCTTCGAGGTCATTAACAACTTAACTGCGATCGCCAACCCGTCTGCCAAACGTGGCGATTATGGCAAAACCCCCCACTGAGCCCACAACACACACAATTTCAGTCGTTGTGTATCTTTGGGGGAGGCCTGTGTCCAGCAGTGGACTTCATTCGGCCGAAATGATGTATACCAAATTGGTTTTTCACCGTAATTTTAATTCTGTATTGAAGGATGTATGGATGTTCGAGCTTAGGGAATTGCACCCCAGATCAGCTGCAGCTGTAACGCTGTCCTATGTACATGCAAGTGGCAAGGTACGTATATCTATCGGGGCTCTTTGCAGACTAAGTAGACCCCTTCGCAGACCAAGTAGTAATTTAGTGCTCATATATTGCCTTTTCCTTTCCGTGTAGTGTCCGGATTAAGGTTTCCGTGTGGTGTCCGGATTAAGAATATAGAACCACTCCATCTCCTCCCGTGGATGTCGTAAAAGGCGACTAAGGAAATCTAAAGCCAGAAAGATGGGCAGCAGCGTCCCTTATGTGAAACGGTAGCCATACTGCGCTCACCAACCCGCCTGCCAAGCGTGGTGAGTACTGGCAAATACCCCTCAAAATTTTGACACAGTTGTGAAAATCTATGTGGGAGGCCTTTGTTCAGCAGTGGACGTATAAATGGCCGATATGACTATATATGACTATGTTGCCTTTTAAATTATTTTAGTTAGATATGGCGCTTCAAAGGGGTAGGTATTACGCTAAATCTAGGCAAAGCTACCGCCAGCGGGGCCCTCTTTTGCTATTGAAATAAAGTACCGGTGTTAATATGTAAATTGTCTCCTTAAGATAGGAGCGGATTTAATTATCAAAAAAAATAAAACGTTGGGTCATCCTTCTTTGATTACAAATTTATAATATAATCAATCATAGTAAATAATTAATTTACAACCACTGTATTAATCACAAATTGTTAAGGTGTGCAAAATTTATAACAGGGATATCTCAAGATATGGTTTGCCTTGAGCCACTGAATTTGCGAAATAAATATTCATTATTGATGCGAAAAATACTACTTAGATTTATATAAACTGTCAAACAGAAAGTTCAAAAATGAAAACGTAAATAACTTCTAAACAAAAAATGATAGGAAGAATCGTTTCAGAAAGTTGTTACAGGAGTCCAAAGCACAAAATATAGACATCAGTTTTATACCATTACTTTCGTTAACAAAGAAGGGCTCAATACTCAATACTTTATTGTATTCCATAATGTTTTACAAAGGTGGACTATAAGTATAATAGATCATTATGAACCCTGTCGGGCACAGCAAATTAGGAGATCCCGTGGGCTACCGCTAAGCTACCGCTTTGCCTAGATTTAGCGTAATTTCTAGCCCTTTGAAGCACCATATCAAAACCAAACGAATTAAGAAAGCAACAAACGAGCACTAAATGACTAGTTGGTCTGCAAAGCCCTAGAGTAAAGGGGGTCGACGTAAGTACATAGAGTGGCAAACTGTCATTCATAATAAAAATTACAGGTTTGAGGACATCTGTCAATCGCTAGTTCCGCAATCGAACAATACTTTGATCACTTATAACTCTACAATTAGCTTGAAAATATTTTGCTAAACCAATTCTACGTAGCTGCAAATATTACTTACTCTAAAGTATAATATATTACTTTCTGTTCAACATAAAATATCAAATCAGCATAATTTTTTATTAATTATTTGGTAACTCTCTTTGATGCTTACCATCTGCGTTCCGTTACACGCTTCAAAGCTAAAATTTACAAGTAAAAGTATGATTGGTGGGTAAAATTATGCCATGTATTTTATTTTAAATTTTATGTTGGATAGTGAGCGTAAAACAGAACGCATTCTTAGATATAGACTAGATAGAGATAATTTTTATGAGCTGGCTGTATAGCACAAACATGATACTATAAAAAAAACATAAAAGCAATAAAATGCATATTACATTATTTCCTGTTTAACTGGTTCACTTTAATAATACTAATGATTCATTAAACGATAGAAGGCGACTGGAGTTAGATTTACTACCATGCGGGAGTACATCTAAGAGACCGCAAACTTAGCCTAGCTTGGCGGCACTGGCTTCCCTCCAGGAGAGGTACCTTTCCGTGTGGTGTCCGGATTAAGAATATAGCACCCACTCAATCTCCTCCCGTGGATGTCGTAAACGGCGAATCTAAGCCAGAGGGATGGGCAGCAGCCATACTGCGTTCACCAACCCGCCTGCCAAGCGTGGTGAGTACTGGCAAATTCCCCCCAATATGATGACAAATTAGTTGAAGTCTATGGTGGAGACCTTGGTACAGCAGTGGACGTCTTTTGGCTGATATCATGACTAAACGATAACCCTAAATTAATTTGACGATAGAATAGTCGGTCCATGGTTAGACTGGATATACGTCCAATAATTCGGCTTAAGATAAAACTGAAATGTTTTCCACGAATACATATTTGTTGTATTGTGTAATAACATTTTTGCTGAAGTGAAAACTGCTTTTAGCGTGGTACGCATATTTTTAGATGAGATAAAATCTCTGGACTCGTGACACCGTTACGAGACGCTAGACGTTTAGTTTGGCGTTTCGCCGTCGGGATCGCATTAACCCTAGTACCCATCTAAAAAATGTCTAACGCGCCAAAAATAAGTTTTCACTTCTGTCGGCACTCCCGGAGTGAATTTTTTTTTGTTTTTGTTTTTGGTATATAGGTATTCTTATCTAAGTTTTTTTGGCTAAGAATTCCTTTTATCTTAAAATAACCATAATTTAAACTAATACATGTATAAGTCAAGAGGTATTCTAGAGTAAATTCTTATGTAATGTATTTTTTAAAGGAACACTATTTAATCATATAATACGGACTTTAAATACACTTTGCAATAATATAAAAAGAGCATTACTACGTATGGAGTCAACAAAGCAATGACTTTAAATAATCCAAAAGTCGTGGCTCTTGTAAACATAAATACATATAAAAAATTCATTAAAGTCGCATTTTTATACACATAACTAAAGATCCATCATACAGAGTGTAAGTGACAATGTACCGAAAACTTTGGGAAGACTTGGGCCGATAATAAAAATAGGAAAGCCAATTATCTCGGAAATAATAGATAACAGCTTTTGTAATTTTTGAGCACGCAATGTATTGTAAACAACGCGATCAAAAGGCTACATGACTATTGTACTAAGACCGTAAACTGTAGCGAAACAACAGCCGTTTAGTTTTTATTTACATTGCAGTTTAATGTGGAAAAAATACATTATGTGTTTCAATTCAATATAGCGTTAGGATGGATGAAAACAATATTTTATACTGAAATCAGGTAATTGAACTGGAAATAAAGTCGAACTATTCATGAAAAGCCCAACGCTATTTTTTTATACTGTCCGTTTTTGATACGATATCACTTATACCCGTTAAGGGCTGACACCTTATAGTTGCAATATTTTTGATTATTTTATATAATTTTAAATACCGCTGAAGATATAGGATGATATGATTAAATAAAACTTTAAAGATCGTAGTAGTCAACCCTCTCTTTGCCCAGTGTGTATTATTAGTACAATAAATTAATAGGATGCTGTCAAACACAATAGAATACCTGTAGAAACAAACAAAAAAAGAACTGCGATGTCATAGGATTTAAATTATATCCACCATATATGAATTATAAGAAACTTCTGGAATGTAAATGCATTCATATTCTCAGTAAAACCTCCACCTCTCCAGCTACAGATGAAATTCTTGCAGAAAATCAATACTTAATCTTTTGGGAAGAAATGTAATAGGACCCTTTACTCGACTGGTCCATTTTGGAGGACCTGGCATGCTTTCGTCAAGAGAACCTCGAGTTGTCTGGAGATGCCAAAGACCTGGGCTTTGACAACTTCGCCTCTACGGAAGTCGGAGCCCCACCTCGCCAACCAGGACCTGTACTCCTGTTAGTGTAGGTAGAAGAAGTAACTGGAACCTTGCGAGTCTGCTTGATTTTTAGCTTATTCAGCCAAAGATCTCGGGTCTTTTTGTTACCTACAACGAAGAATATAAACAACACAAATCCTTGGAAAGTAGCTGTCAAAGTGAACAGGTAAGCCAACACGACGTTGTACGCAAACAAACCAAATATCCACGGTAGACCAAACAAGAACACAAGTAAGCAACTGACTGAGGCACAGCGCAACGCTTCGTTTGAATCGCCGTGCCTCTGGATCCTTCTAGAAGCAAACACGGAACGAACTATCAGAACGAATAGCGTCCAGTTTGCGAGCAGCATGGCCGTGATTGGTGCATACACGGCCAGCCAGAGACCAAGGCCTGAAGGATAGCAGAAAGCTCCCGTCGGGGTTTTCTCTTCGAAGCGTCCCGCGTAGGAATGCGGGTCGACTGAAAGGAGGATGCCGACTACAGCACACGGAACTCCCCAAGAAAATGCAGATGCTCTTAACAGTTTATGCGAAGCGTCTCGAGTAAACACCATGACCAATCGCCTGTATGAAAGTACAGCAGCCACTAACATCCAGCAGAAGGATGCTAACACAGAATAGTGTAACAAGACTCCTACTAACATGCAGGGTATATCGTAGTTATCAAATTTAGCGAAGACTATCGCTAAAAAGCAGACCACGAGCAGCAGAATAGCAATGCATAGCTGTAGCCATATCTTGTTGCTGAAGTCTCTCCGCCAAGACCTGAACAGGGCGGCAGTGACTCCTATCATGACTAGACCAAACATGGAGAGACAGCAACCTATAATTGAGAGGAGTTCGAGGGCTTGTTCGTTTCGTTCGGAGAACACGGTCCTAGGGACGAGTATCTCGGCGAAGTGTGTGAGGTGGTTGCAGCGGCAGGTATCCAGCATACCTGGTTGGGTGGCCTTGATGAACGTGCAGCCTTCCTGTGACCAGTAGCCAAGCCCGTCTTCTAGAAAGTGCCAGAAGGCACACGCACGGCTTTGGTTACGGTCTGGGTCGCCAGAGAGGGAGCTGAAGTGGATGTCCACGACCTGTAAAAATTAAAATTGACATTAATTGTTTTTTTTATAATATCTCTGAAAATACCAACATTGCCTTAATCTCACGCTCAGAGAGTCCCAACAAATATAGCTCATACAAATACATCTGCTATACTGAGCTGGAAACCGCGCTCTTTAGGACCAAAAACCAAGTGCTCCAACCATAAGGATGTCAAATCGTGGTTACGTAGTAAACAGGAGAAATACCTGTACGGCTATACAAATACCTCTTTGAAAAAAGAAAACATCTATTCATTCCAGCTACAAGCAGAAGGCCATTTCTCACACAAATGGTATTCTCCTAAACTAATAAATACCTTCAAATGTGAAATTATGTTGTGAAGAAATCGAAAATGGATCGAAATTTGATCAGGCCAAATCGGTATCCTTCTAACACTTCGAATTGATACAAGTAATGAAAATTGGGATTTTCATCCCTAAATATAAGTCAAATTTGAGATTGTAATGTGACTAGAATGAGATCATACTAAAACCAGACTAAACTTTATAAGGAGCAGAATACATTTTTTTGGTCAATTTATAATTTAAATTAAGTTCTGTCAATTTTTAGCCATAGTAAAAATTAATAACAAGAATTGGCCTTTGAGCTGTACATGCGAATTTAGCCGATGATGCTAATAAAACGGAGTGACATTGCTGTTAACTGGGCACAATGCCATACTCTAAGCTGCTTCTGAGAAGTTATTAAGAGAGAAACCAAATAACATTATGTCTGACCTGGGAATTAATCGCAGAAGCACACACTCTCCAACCGCGCTTACGAACTCTGGACTAATGAGGCAGTTGTATAGTACTTTAGTAATTGTCCCACCTTTAGTGTGTTCAAGACAAGCGCAAAACATTCAACTTCCCCAAACGTTCAAATGTGTATACGTTTGCCAGTTAAAATTTGAAGTAGTAAGCCAGAAAAGTTTATGGTAACTACTTGGAAATGCAGCCATTGGTAGTGATTAAGTAATTTGCCGTGTGGTGCCGGCTCAGAATGCCACCACCCCATTTCCTCCCATGGGTGTCGTAAAAGTCGACTAAGGGATTAGCTGGAGGATGGGCAGCAGCGTCCTTCGAGTACATTAACAACTCAACTGCGATCGCCAACCCGCCTGCCAAGCGTGGCGATTATGGCAAAACCCCCCAATGTGCTCACAACACATCCATATCGGTGGTTGTGGTGATCTTTGGGGGAGGCCTGTGTCCAGCAGTGGACTTCATTCGGCCGAAATGATGAAGTAATTAATGCAAAAAAAAGCCAGCTCTGCTGTCACCAATCTGGGAGAAGAAATTGTTATCTCCTTAATTACTCATGGAGCTAGACTGACTCACCTCTCCCGCATCAAACTGCGTAAGATTTTCGACATTGACGCTAAGCACCCTGCTGTTGACGAAAAACTCATTCGAACTCCTGCTGTGGAAAGCTCTGTCGTTCCGGAACACCACGAAGCTGATGCGACGAGTCGAGTTTGCCACGGAGTCCGGCAGCTGCACCACTGCTTCGCTCTTTACTGTTTGTAGGTGGGTCAAGTCGAACTCATCTGCGGGTAAATAGTTACTGTTAGAGATTTCTTCTATCTACTAGTGCTAGAAACATAATGATAATAAATTATTTTATTCAATAAAACGTCAAGTGTCAAAGATATGGAGAATTGAAAATGAATTTTGATAAATCGTCAATATTGGGTGTATCAAAGCCATTAATACACATTTTATTAGAACAGCGAGTTTATTGTTGTATCAAGACATATATAGCGAAAGTGCGCATTCATGGAATGCAAGATGATAACTGGGTTATAAAGGACAAAATCAATCAGTATCGGGGCCTGAAAAAGTTATATCAAAGTATTGGAGAGTATTCATCAAGAGAACATTAACAAGAGGAAACAACTTGATAGAATCAGATACACGAAGAAGCAGAAAATTGCTAAAATCACTTGGCACAGTTTACGAAAGAGCAACATTGGACTTCTGGGGTGGAGGCCTGGTGACCTGAAACACTGGCTTCGGCCTAGCTTAGGCACCGGTCTCCTACAGTAAATTTGACTAAGATTATAGCTAGGCAATATTTTATTTTATTGCAACTTTTTCATTATAGCTCATAGGATCATCATATGATCGGTAAAATTAAACACCTCTCGATGCGGTCAATCTATGAATGGGAGACCGCATAGTGGTATTTGAACTGACCGTTTCTGTGCCTCAAAGGCAACGTATAATCATCGGTCCCGATTATTGTCTAATTACAGCAGCCGGGACAGCGGTCTAATGGCGATAGTCGTTAAGCCAAGTCACACGCCTTTGGGCGGCTTGAACAACTCTGATACAAGGTTGGCCATTAACGAAACTATAAAGAAGTATACAATAGAACATAATTATGATAAACTTTGACCAAGGCTAGTTACGTGCGTCAGTGCCTAATCGAATCTGAATTCTGACTGAAATAACCTTACATAATGCATAAATGCTGTAGCATCTCATCTGATCCAGATCGAAGCCGTTACCATAGATTTACCGCCGGATTTACTCGATCCGCATTTGAATAATGGCAACCGCTAAGAACTAACTTAGCAAATGTACTAGATGCGAATCTATACTAGTGAGCGCACTGACGTCCTGCTCCTATACGTTCCAGATATGTTATACGAAAATCGAGGTCTGTTCTGTTTGTACCGAACGGGCGCTGATGCTGCACTGAATGCTATTCTATACCAGTGAGCATGCTGACATTCTGTTTGTTACGGATGTTGCGATACGTTGACCTAGATGTTTCTGTTTTATGCCAATCTTTATATGTTGCGGATGTACTGAGGAGTTTCTGATGATGACGATGGTGATGATGAAGTGATAAGACGAATTCTTGTGATCAATGAGGAGACGATTTATGAATACGACTATGTTATATCCCTTATTACATCAAACTCAAAGGTATTTTGCCACAGCCCAACAGCTGATATTAAGCTTTTATGAGGTTAAGGCCTTTACCAAAGTAAGCTAAGCTAAGCTAAGCTTTATTAATGGAATATATTTTAGGAGGTCAATCGTTTTAGCAAAAACATACATAATAAGATCAACCTTTATTTTAGACAAATTCCAAATTAATTTAAATTAATTCAGTTTTCCGTTTGCATAAAAAGCGCAATCCACCACGTAAAACCCGTAGGTAACTATCACATTTGTATTTCTATAAATACTGTGGTACCGTCACCGAACACACACACACACACAATAACACTAAAGCATGTTTGAAAATGGTACGGTGGAACAACAATGTGGTTGTTTAGTAGCCCACCAGTGTCTGTTGATTCTTGGAATGAATTCTATACCATTCATAGAGCCTAGCCTTTAAATATTTTCCATTATTAAAGTAAGGCCCTATATACTTGACTTTATATACTGTATAGGCTACTAGCCATTTGTTACTATTTATGACGATGTTCAAGACAACATTCAACATTTTTTTTTTTTGTTTTTTTTTTTGTTTATATGTTGGGCTTCTCGCATACATTTCTGAAACAAACAGAAACAGAACAACAAACAAACAACATTCAACATTTTTCTAATCGGTCTCCGGCTTTATAGACTCTGTTGTATTTTTTATGCATCTGTGGCGACACCTACGTCGCCAGCAATACAATTACAACTTACAACGACATCTACTTGACTATTAAATGCAACTCGCCGATGACGTCAAAGAATCCTGAATCACGCTATTAAAGTATTCGCGCAATATAGCATATATACAGTCGTCCAATATAAACCGTTGGGCTTCGGCCCGCCAAGCATACCATCCGCCTGGTTGAAGGATCCTCTCTTTTCTATGGAGGAACCCCACACCTTGTTCCCCATACTGGATATCTTTTAATTACCACGTCCATTACAGAACCGATAATTGCACATGTTTCAACTGGTTCAAATTAGTTCAACGTTGCTTTCAGTGCTGCGCGTCATAAAACATTAACAAACGTTTATTGAAACGAATGTAGGGATATTTACATTATTTTGTAAGGAAGTGATAACCTACTAGTTGAACTCTTGCCTTCCATACATAAACCATAAACCCTCATGGTTTGACTTGGGTCCCGGCCCGCACCACAGACTTTTTGGATTCGTGTGCGGATCAGAATTTGATTATCACTTAAAGTTAACGTGCAGGAAAATATCATGAGGAAATGTGCACACCTGAGAGGGCCCCAAAATGTTCTCATTTATATTTCATCATCATCGTTTCGGCCGAATGAAGTCCACTGCTGGACACAAGCCTACCCCAAAGATCACCACAACGACCGATATGGGTGTGTTGTAGGCACATTGGGGGTTTTGCCATAATCGCCACGCTTGGCAGACGGGTTGGCGATCGCAGTTGAGCTGTTAATGTAGTCGAAGGACGCTGCTGCCCATCCTCCAGCTAATCCTTTAGTCGACTTTTACGACACCCACTGGAGGAGATGGGGTGGTGGTATTCTGAGCCGGCACCACACATCAAATTGATGTTTGAAGTCCGCCAACCCGCACTAGGCCAGCGTGGTGGACTAAGGCCTAATCTTTCTCATCGTGAGAAAAGGCTCATGCCCAGCAGTGGGAAAGTGATGGGATGATTATGTTCGTATGTTGTAATGCAAATATGGTAGATTGTTACATTATTCTATTCCACTGGGAATAAACTATTCTGACAGAAGAACTTATATGAGTCCAGACATCCGTATCATTTGATTTACTATGCAAAATATTAAACGTACATTTGCAGTTTTTTTTTTGGCTCACCAACAACTGAAAACACCAGTAAAATTACAAAAATCATGCTTAAATCTAAGTCAAGTGTTACAATCTCTTACAGATAAGCACTGCATGCACTAATATTATTAGGTGTAAAAGAAAAAACTAATCTAAGACGTTACACAAACAAACATTTTACATACTAACCTCTGATAATCTCAAAATCACCATCACTAAAAGTATCATTCTGTCGTGCAGCAATCCTAAGGCCCATCACCGGCAGCCCAGGTTCGGCATTAGTCACCAACAGCGCTATGTTATCTCTAATAGTCGTGGCATTCGCAAAACCATCTAGATCCAACCGAGATCCAATCCCATCTAGTAAATGAAGTAATTCCCCTGGGATCTCCAGCTCCATGTTTTCTGCAAGCAATTCGTCCACCTGGAAAAGACATGACTCAAATATTATAATGACGGATATTTAGTAAAAGTGTTGGGCAAGATATCGTGAGAATTGGGACCACATGGAATTTAGTAAGAAAATATAAATTACGCCAAAAGGATTTCATCAGGTCAATCTACTGGTGCAGTAATTTATGTTAATAATTTAATATAGTAACCCCTAGGACCACACGCTTCATTTGGGGGATCCTTTACAGTCCCCCTCGAGATATGCCTAGCGGGTGACCTTTTTACAGTCACCTCCCCTCCGATAGATGGGGTGATTGCTTTACAGTCATCCCTCCAAGGTGTACCTAAAGGTGACTGTAAATGGGTGGCTCTAGTATGATTGTACGATAATCCGGATCGCCCTTCGGTGCCGAAGATGACCGCTCTGGTGCTTTTAGCTGGTAGGAGTCCTGCACACCCCTCCACTCTTCCCCGGACCAGAGGGTGTACAGGGATTGTTTCCACCGGATGACCAATAAAAAAATAACATCATATTGCAGCTATTCGTAAATCGTTTCAAATTAAATTAATTAAATTCGTAAACAGTTTTATCGTTTAACTAATTACCAACACTTGGCGTATTTTTACATTTACAGCAAGTTTGGGTTTGCAATGGTTTTGAAATGGAATAAATGAATAGCTAACCTGATCAAATGCTGCTCTTATGTCGTCAACGAACACTGGCACTGTGTTGTTATTAATCAGACCCTCCAAATCTTCCATCACTTGCTGAAGCTGTTCATTAGGCTATAAAAAGTTTTTTTTTGTCAGTAGGATTTGTCAGGATGTTGCGATCCAACTCCAATACAATTAAGGATTCAAAATTAAAAGATATTGATGAAATGTTAAACAAAACGTTTTCTTATAAAACAAAACGAAATATTCAACAAAGCGTTTTCTTATAAAACAAAATGAAATGTTTTCATGCAAAGCCACATGCAATGATATTCCGATTGTAAATCAAATAAACCTTTTCCCAGTTCACACGCACACCTCGCAATCATGTTACTTTAGAACAAAACATAGCTTTTATTTACGATACAAGCTTTTCTTATGAATCAATAATCATTTACAATAACAACAAGGCAGAATAGGTCTTTTCAAACAATACAAATACTTGATACAACTCTTGGAAATGTATGTCCCAGATAAAGTAAAAACCACCTAATTTTGTACTTCCACTAACAAATTGTCTGGACTTACTGGTGGCGGGGCAGGTGGCTTAGTTATCATCGGTGTAGTTGTAGGCATATCAGTTGTCAAGCAATCCGGGGTGTTCACGGTCATCACAGTTACAGAAACGGTTGTAGGCACAGTGAACGCATCAGTATTCACGTCAACTATAGTAATATTTCTGGTTGTGGAAGTGTGAGGACGATGCGTAGTTTTGGTAGGCCTCGGCGGTGGATTCGTACTTTCTTCTGAACTGTCGCTTTGGTTATCCATCTGGAGCAAGTTGTACATCTAAAATTGTTAGTTGGTTAGCTGTGTGCTGTGTGGGCTGATGAGTTGGTGCCATTATTTAAGGGTAATGGTTAAATCAAATTTGTTATTTATCTAGTAAGTACAATGAATTTATTTGTCATATCATAACTAACTCAGAAACAAAAGCACTAATGAAGTTACAATAAAATCGTCCGGATAAGAATGAGTTTTCTATTAGACACATAGGGCATTTCGCTGTCTAGCTACTGCTACTAATGCAATAGAACTGAAAACGGGATATTTACCATGTTTTTTATTACTTTTGAGGTATTTCGGCGCTGTTGCAGGCGCCATGTTCACGGATAAACCAGGGGGGTGAAACTCATACAAATAGTGAGTACGAAAAGTTGCACCGAAAGTAGCGCCATCTCCTGCCTACAGTCGGCACATTTCATAGTAAGTTTTATTCAAACTATGACTAGATGGCAGTAGTACCTTACCGGAAGTACCCAATATAAATTTATTTAATGTTTTTTTTTGGTAATACGTTCTTAAATTACAATCTCTTTTTGGTGATATTAAATAAACACAATTTTTATATATTCCGTTTATTTAATGTCGAAAAACAGTAATATGTTTATTAGTAAAATATCATCACTTCAGATTGACAAAGAGAAAAGATACCTACCTACCTTTTAAAAGTTTGTAAACTTAATTTAGCTGGTGTTTACGTGTGCTATTGGATTAGATTATTTTACGAGTGTGATCATTTTACGTTGAATTTCTTGTAATTTTTTAATAATCTCGCACTGAATTTTATAATCCACGGTATAAAGAAGTGAATATAACTTTGAATGTAAAATTTTCTTAATATGATAAGAATGACCTAGTATTGGTAAGCTTATGATTGTTATACGAAAAGAATAATAAAAAAACATTGAAACGTTTGCCTTGTTTCTTTTTTTTAGAACTATTCCAGTTTCGAGAAATTATTAGGTCGGTTTAAATTGCAAAACTTTTTTCAATATATTATATTATGGTCTGCGGCGCAATTTAATCGATCTAGTGATTTTTTCATACAATGAACAAATTTTATTAAAAATATTTCTGGCACGCCACCTGCAGGATTGTTTCGGTACTAAATGAAAACGTAGCGCCATCTGGTAGTTAAGGTCGTATTTGATTACTGTGATCTTAGAGTTGCGCATCTATGTCAGTATTAAGTGTATAGTCTATGGGATAAACTAACTCAAAATATCGGGAACTCAAAAGTAATAAAAAACATGGTAAATATCCCGTTTTTAGTTCCAATAATAGTGTCAGTGACCATGTCAGTTTAAAAACTTATAATGCAATAGAAGTTCTAAAATTCAATTTGTAAACCACAGCGAGCATCTGATAAATACACCTGGTCTACTTACGGCATATAACATTGTCTGTATCAATTCGATTGCGACATTAAATATAACTACTAATAAACCTTATATTTTGTGAAGTAAAATTGATAGCAATATGAATGAATGATTACCCTTTC
Source organism: Diloba caeruleocephala (assembly GCA_947459985.1). Taxonomy (NCBI): domain Eukaryota; kingdom Metazoa; phylum Arthropoda; class Insecta; order Lepidoptera; family Noctuidae; genus Diloba; species Diloba caeruleocephala. The sequence goes on from OX381608.1 coordinate 2,632,370, forward strand.
ATTTCATACCTGGTTCAAGAAAGTAATTTCAACAAATAGTAGAGTCGTTCTATCCAGAAGTATACATTGTGTATCTACTTTTGGTATTGGTCATGTCATATTACCGGAAATGTGATCGCGTGGGATAATAAGATAAGCAAGTAATTTGATATCTAATAACTGCGTCATCACGCTGATATGTTGGGTAGGAAATACTTCTCATATTCACAACATTTTAAATCATACTTTCTAGGAATGCATCCAAGTAAAATTTGTAGTTGTATTTAAAATCATGTAAAGAAACGCAAAAATGTTTTTTTTTTTATTGATTGATTGATTCGTGGCAATGCACATTAGTCACCTGTTATAAATGAATAATTAGTCAATCAATGAATCATAGTTTGTTTTTCATACATAGCACATCTCTTAAGAAATTTCCAGAATCAAACGTGCACAGTTTGGAATAGTTGGTTCTGTGCAGAATAGCTGAGAAGAAACTACATTGTCACTCTTATTCGTGTACAACTTACAATATTTCTGAGCTTATACCTTATTCATATACTACTTAAAATAGAGCGGAATGTTTCCAAACGTTTTTCCTCATTACAGTGTAAAGAATTTAGTATGGTCACATGAAAATGTAACTGCCAGAAAAAAGCGGGACACGTCGGACACATAACATTTGTGATAGTAGGACTGGAACTCGTTCGATCATGAAATGGAATATTTTGGTTATTTGTTTACATAACATGTATAATTAATCGTGGAGATTCTCATATCATATTAAAAACAGGCCTCTGTACAAACACTAGCAAACAACAAAGTATGGAACTTACAGGAAGTTCAGGTGCTATTTGTCCAGGTGCGGGCATGGTGGGCATCAGCAAGGTGACCTCGTTCCTGTACAGCGTCGGTAACTGAGTGGACATGTAGCATTTTTCGTCAATTGTCGTCACTACTTGCATACCGTCGTTAAAGTTGCCTACGCAAGTGTGAACCTGACACTGCACCGTAATGGCTTCAACTGTGGACAAATTTGGAGTAATAAACATCTTGCAAATATTATAAAAGCATTTTGGCTCAGTTATGGAATGTACAAATGATACATGCACATAAAATAACTGCAAAAAACTGGAACTCCATAAGGTACTAATAATCAAAGCCCTTTCTATGATACCACCATCTTGTGAAGACGTCTACACTAATTCACGATCTGCAGATACATTTTTGATGATAAAGTAAATTTATTTTCTCTTCACAAATGTACATAGTTTTTTCTTTATAATCGTCTTCTCGCAAATATTTCCTGGAAATGTGGAATTTGTTGGGATTGATCCGCCATTTTGCGTGTATTCTACGTGCTTAGAGGATCTTAGCAATATTATCGGGGCTATAACCCGAGTAGAACATGGCCGTGTCATCTGCGAACAGTGCTAATTGGGACAAATTTGCGGGTCTTTGGGGATGTAACTGGTGTACAGTGGGAATAATAATGGGGCTAGCACGGATCCTTGTGGAACTCCGGCTCTAATGGGAGGAGGGAACGAGAGTGCGCCCGTGATTCGATGTGGAAAGCTTCGATTTGATAAGTTGTCTCGAATGATGAGATACGGTCCCGGGGTGGAGTGCCCCTCCTTGTTTGTACAACTTTCATAATAAGCCGTTATGCCAGACTGCCATTTCTTTTTCTTCTTTTTTAACAACGTTGCCCCACACTAGGATTTCTCCTGTGTCGTGTGTCCGTGCGGGAATCGAACCCGCGACCCGGAGCGCAGCAGCCAACTGTGTCAGCCACTGCACCAACCGTCCCGTCTAGCCGCGTGAGAAACCGAACGTGATATGTTCAACTAATCGATGGATTTGTTGTACATAAGATTGTTTGGCTCTAAAGCCAAACTGCTCGTCGGGAATTATATTTTTTGTGGTCGTCAGGGTCCTCGGCAGCTGGAATAACCGCTCTACGTTAAAATTCAGAGTATTCAGCGTTAGGCTCTCACTCAGTGAACCTAACTGAGGTATACGCTGTACAGGGAGATGCTCAATACTTATTTGCATAGCTAAATACATTCAGTCAAAAAAGTATCGGGAATGGATGATTTGTTTATGGTTCCAAGTTCAATTTTTTGTTTTTATTGTTGTTGTTAGATTGGCACAACTGTTTTCCATTTTGGCGCCGAGTTTGAGTTGCATCTGTTATTTATATTAAATACAGTGCTGTTTTTAGTTATATCATATCTAGTGTGTATCGCGAATTTCACTGTGGACAAAAACACCGAACAAAGATTTTGTCTTAAATTTTGCATCGCCAATGGAATTTTGTGTTCGGAGTCACTGAAAATGTTACAGAAGGCTTACGATGACTTTATCAAAAACATGTGCTTATGAGTGATACAAAGCGTTCAAAAGCGGTCGAGATGTGATGGAAGATTTGCCTCGCTCTTGTAGGCCATCAACGTCTGCAACTGAAGTTAACATCGCAAAAGTGAAGGAAATAGTGACTGAAAATCCTCATTCAACTTTGAGAGAGATAGCCGCCGAACTTTCTGTATCTCACGAGTCGATCCGTACCATTTTAACTAATCATTTGGGTATGAAACATGTTACCGCTCGGCTAGTCCCAAAAGACCTGAATTGTCTTCAAAAACTCAATCGCATGAGAGTCGCTGAGGACATGCTAGAACGAGTCAATTCCGACCCAACATTCATGAAACGCATTGGTGACGAGACGTGAGTTTACGAGTTTGACATGCAAACTAGTCAACAAGCTTCGGAGTGGCGCCTTCCAACTGAACCGAAACCGAAAAAACCACGCCAAAGTCAAAGTCATGTTGACTGTTTTCTTTGACTATCGCGGTGTTGTGCACTCGGTATTCTTGCCGGTAGGTCAAACGGTAAATAAAGAATATTATTTGAGCGTTATGCGGCATTTAAGAGAGCAAATTCGAAGAATTGTGGAAAGAAAATTCTTGGATTTTGCACCACGATAATGCGCCTTCACACGTGACCATCATTGTGAACGAATTTTTGACCAAACACTCAACAAATACCATCGAGCAACCACCATATTCACCAGATATGGCTCCAGCCGACTTCTTTCATTTTCCTAAACTCAAATTACCACTTCGAGGCACCCGTTTTCAAACGGTAGAAGACATAAAGAAGAATTCGCGGCGAGAACTGAACTCAATTCCGGAAACAGCGTTTAAAAAATGTTTTGATGATTGGATTGTTCGTTGGCGTAAGTGTATCGTTTCTGAAGGAGCATACTTTGAAGTTGATAAAATAAATTTGAATGAATAACAAACATTTTGTGTATTATTGATCTTTTCCCGTTACTTTCTTGACAGAGTAGTACAATTTATGAGAGACTGGTTCCTGGTGGTATGATGGGTCACCGATAACTTCATTATTCTGTAATTATCAGCCTAATCCTTAAATGACCTAGTGTGACATCGTGTAAAAATAATGACGTTATTACTCAAGCCTACATCAAAACGTTAAACAATACAAAAGTTCTCAATAAAAATAGGAAATAAGTTTTTAAACTCACATGGTCACCGACACTATTATTGGAACTAAAAACGGGATATTTACCATGTCTTTTATTTCTTTTGAGTTTCAGATATTTCAACGCTGTTGCAAGCGCCATGTTCACGGATAAACTCTGCAACAGCGCCGAAATTCGGGAACTCAAAAGAAATAAAAAACATGGTAAATATCCCGTTTTCAATTCCAATAAAATAGGAAAATTATATTCATTCGCTATATTTAACGGGGTTTATAGCCTCGTTACTGACAGAAGCTTAACGATAAGTGTACGTATGTTGTAATTATTATTACAGAAGTCTTGACCGTCGGTCTGTGTGTGACCTCTGCTCTTTGGCGGCTAGGATATATATTAGACTACCTAATTAGGTGACCGGGGTACATCTTTTTTTTACTTTACACTAGGAATTTTCCACACTAAGAATTTTCTTGTATCATGGGTAAAGTTTACAGACACAAATCTCACATGCACAAACCCGAACACCTATCTGCAGATCATACAAATATTTAGTCCATGAGGGATCGAACTTGCACCACGTAGTGCAGCAAGCTAATCGCTTCGCCACAACACCAGCCGTGCCGTCAAAATCATTTTAATGCAATAATTCAATAAATGAACAACAGAAGCAGATGTAAATTTAATTAAAAGGTGATAGCGATATGAGAACTAGAGAAATTTATAATCAGAAAATCAGCCAAAGGTGAAAATAATAATTCATTAGATTGACTACGGAAAGCACAAAGTGAACATTAGTTAAATGAAAAACAAACAATACTTACTAAACTCTTCGTTTTCGGCTAAACAGTAATACACAGGTTTCATATAAACGACTTCTATATCATCCCAAGTCCCAGGTTGTACTGGCTTCATCCTGGGATTTAACTGTAAATGTACTAGCACAGTCTTTCCATCCAAAAACACTTTCTTCAATTTCATACCATATACAATATCTTTCTCTTTCGGATTCAACTCCGGGTGTGAAGATTTGAAATCATTTAAAACATCTTCAAATGATTTAGGGTCCTCAATCTGATCCAATGCCCCATTGATTTTATAATAGTTTGTTGAATAATAAATGTACTCTTTCAATTTCTTCTCCCAGATTTTTTTCAGTCTTTCCACATTGTCAAACCTGTATTCTTTGTCAAGGGCAATTTTCACAGCATAGTTGTATCGGAGGGACTGTTCCTCTCTAATCCAGAGGGCTTTGTTAGATTCTGACACGAGAAAGCGTTTAGAATCTATATGAACGCACCAATAGTAACCATCAGCAATGGGTTTCAGGACGAAAGCTAATATTTTACTGTTAATATCATCGAAGCTAATCTTGACAGGGGATGGTGAAAATGTCTCAGAATCAGTGAAGCAGTATATGTTATTTTCATCTACGTTATCGCTCACAGTCAATATCAGCTTGTTTTGTCTGCGAAAATAAATGTTTCATTGTCACAATAAAATAAGATAAGGCTCGTCATCACCTGTTTACTACTTAAAGAGTTCCATCATTGAAACGTTACGTAGAACTATGTTTAACGCTAATGAGCGGTTCCAGAAACCACGTGTGGTTAAAACTGGACTCGCACTTCATTTCGGCCAAGTAAAGTCCACTGCTGGACACAGGCCTCCCCTAAAGACCACGAAAATGACCGACATGGCGGTGTTGTGGGCTCATTGGAGGGTCTTGCCATAATCGCCACGCTTGGCAGGCGGGTTGGTGATCGCAGTTGAGTTGTTAATGTACTCAAAGGACGCTGCTGCCCATCCTCCGGCTAATCCCATAGTCGCCTTTGACACCCACGAGATGAGATGGGTTGGTGCTATTCGTAGCCGGCACCACACAGCACTCGCACTTATTAAATGCTTAATGTGTAAGTGTAGGAAATAATTGATTGTTTAATACTCAGTCAAGTAATGTTTTTGAAAAACTAAATTTAAATGAATCCTTTAAATTTAATAAATTTTGGCTGTATCTAATGCTGTTCATGCATATACATTGTTATACATGCATATACATATACATTGTTTTTCCATAAAAAAATTACATATAAATATACTTACTCATCAGCACTAACCACTAAATCGACTTTTCTTAATTCAACGTTTTTCTCGCAAATTACATCAAAAAATATATAGGAACTGTTCACCAAGTCCCATAGGCCGTCTCGCACTGCACCGTATGAAGTTTCATTTTCACTGATCATTCCGATGTTGTCGTCCAAGCCCCATTCTGAAGGAGGCGTCTAAAAGTCGATTGAAGAATTAAATATTAATCATTACGACTAGCATTTGTAATTATGAAAGCAGGCAATAATTAGATACTCAATGGGTCAATAGAACTGAACCGAAAAACCGAACGTCAATTTTCAAACAGCATTATTGTACTGATTGCCGTTTGGAGCCGGCTTTGCCGTGTGGTGCCGGCTCAGAATACCACCACCCCATCTCCTCTCGTGGGTGTCGTAAAAGTCGACTAAGGGATTAGCCGGGGATGGGCAGCAGCGTCCTTCGAGTATATTAACAACTCAACTGCGATCGCCAACCCGCCTGCCAAGCGTGGCGATTGTGGCAAAACCCCCAATGTACCCACAACACACCCATATCGCTCGTTGGGGTGATCTTTGGGGGAGGCCTGTGTCCAGCAGTGGACTTCATTCGGCCGAAATGATTGATTGATTGATTGTACTGAAACTTACATTAATTTAATATGTAACTTTTTTAAGTGTCTGTTTTTACCTGAATTATGAACATACATAATTTTAGACTTAATTAACAAATATGGAACTTGTAAGTGCTCCGAAATTGTCCTCCTTATCTGCTCAAGCTCGTAAAACGAAGCCTCTCTTCTACTACTAATTACTATTATGACTATATAAATATAATATAAGCTCAGCAATGTAACATAACATAACAATATTTAACGTGTTTTAAATTTCATTCATGCGGAATCTTTAATAACTCAAATGAAACAACAGAAAATGTTCGCACCAACACCCACACATCCCTGAATATGGGTTGCGATGTATTTCTGCATGACTCTTGGTATTTGGTATAATTCCTACAACTGCCCCACGTCTCTAGCTCAAAAGGGCATCGAGTGATCGATGGAGACACAAATGGAAACCAGCCACCACAGTCCAATAGCTATTAAAAACAAAACGTTCTAAAACAACAAAAGCAGTATTTAATTCTAATCTAAAATTAATATTACAACACATTGTTTTTGATACAATAAAGCGAAGATTATGTAGCCACTATTCTATAGCTTCCTTAATAAGACAAAACTACAAGATGAAATATGAAGTATTACAAAAGTACAATATATATACGTAGATGCTAGTGACTCTTCAACATCTATTTTAATAACGATATATTTCTCAGAAGTACTTAAGTATACATCTTTTCTTAGATCAAAGACATAAGAACATTGATTGACAAGATCTAAACAAAATTTAAAACACACTGAAACTCACCGTAGCATCTTCATTCACAATATGGCTGTGACGTTGAGGGTCATACGTTATACCCAGTGGATAAACAGGAAATGATCCAGAAATGTGTAGCATTGGATTGTTGGAGTACCTCCAGCCATTATATAGTACGGTTCCACCTCGTTTGTCACATATCTCTTTAGACTGGTACCAAGTGGCTCTAACTGCACCACCTCCAACGCCAGTTGCTGGTGATAAACAGGTGGCTTTCGGTGCCCAAAACCTCCAAGAACCTCGAAGGTCTTCACAGCCCTCTTTAGACATACCATCTTCAACATATGGCTGAACAATGCAGTACCTATAGTACTCTTCGTCGCATCTCGTTGCTGTAAAATTACTTACAGCGTCTATTACTACACACAATTCTTCATCAATGCTCCGCTGTGGATTCTCTACTTCAAAGGTAGTTTCTAAAAGTGACCCTGTTGATTTTGTAAAGGAATAATCAATGAAGGGTCCCCCAGGGTACAAAGACTTGTACTCAGTCCATAATACTAACTCGGGTTTCGTCAAATTCAAGCTGTTGTACAGTTTTGAGGTGTACAAGTTACCGGTACAGCCGACATATTTGTCGGTAAGTTTCTCCGGGCCTTTTAGTCGGTAGCATAATGGCTCGCCTTTAATATCGGAGTAAGCTATTTGGAATCCAAGAGGACAAATAACTTTTCTTTTTGATTTCTTGGCTTCGAATGAAGGTTGTAGTAATAATAGGAGAGTTAACGTAGCCACAGTGTGAATTTTATGCGGTTGGACCATCTGAAATAAAGACAAAGATTGGTAAGCTATTACATCATGTTCATTTACTTGAATCTTCTACCAGTACTTAGATAAAAGGTACACTTTAATCACTTTACTAACAACTTACTACGAACGGTACCATGCACTCAATCGCCTGTTAATAATTAGTCTTGGTCGCATAATAGATATTGTTTATACAGGCACACACGCATTTTTTTGAGTATAATTATTATCGCATAACTACACGGTTTAAAGACAAGATATTTTATGACCCTAGGATTTCTCCTATATCGTAGGTACAGTTTACTATCGAAACAATTATCTGCAGATAATACAAATATTTGTTCCGTGCGGGAATCGAACCCACGACCCGGAGCGCAGCAGCCGACTGTATCAGCCACTACACCAACCGTACCGTCAAATTAAATGTGCAGTAGTTTTGTTATTATTACCAAATCATCTAAATAACGCTAACGCTATGGTTTTTTCGTATGATCAGTCCGCTGATATACATTATCTCATTATCAACATATCTGGAGATAATTCCGACATTGAACCACTCAACGCCATTATTTTACGCAATCAGAGTGATAATATCCGTATATCGGATACGGATATTATCACCTCTGATTGCGTAAAAGTCGGGTTGAAATTTACTAGAATCGATGTTTAAGAAATCGTTCCATGTGGGTCCCGGCAAATAATAGACCACGCCTCTCCACAAATGGATCTCGAGGAGGCAATTAAGGATTGATATTAAAAGGATGGGCGATTATAGATAATTATAGGCGGGCGAGTAGAAATCTGTTTTGTGTGCCAGAATATTTAAGAAGGGTTTTGAGATGCGACCTGGATGGCGCATCAGGCAAATGTGTAAGCAAAGCTTTCCCGCGAGTAGGATGGAGCCATCGGGCCATATTTCCAATAAACGAATATTCCTGCGAAGTCGAATTGGAAACCACTTGAAAATCTTGCGGAAATAAGAGACATGGTCATATTTATTAAGATTGAAAATGAAACGAACACATACATTCTGTAATCTCTCAAGTTTATTTACTAGCTCCTCCGCAGCATCCAAATAACAGGCGTCAGCGTAGCCTATATTAGATTAGATGACAGTATGAGCGAGGGAAATGTTGGTTTTCAAGGACAAGAACTTCAAGAGATATTTCAGTGAGGAAAAGGTAAAATGCATCTTCCTACTAATGTCAGCAACATAAGCACTCCACGAAAAGTTACAAGTCAACAACCACACCTCTATGCAATCTGAACACTATCTAGACTGAGTGGTGTTATAGATGCAACATTAAGTCTGTTACGCATATTTCTGCTGCCTATGATCACAGCATGAGACTCACTAGGGTTGATGTAAAGGCCATGAGAACTTTTAATTTTTTATTTAAGTTTCATCGTACATTTCCTCCGCCCCACGAAAGGGCGAAAGGGCGAAGGGGCATGCCGGACTCCTTTTCTTATTGATCCGGTGGATATACATCATGTACTTCCTCCGCCCCGGGAAAGGGGAACGGGTTATGCCGGACTCCTACCGGCTAAACCCACCGGAGTCATCTTTGGCACCGAAAGGAAGCTCCAGGAACTCGAATAATCTCCATCTATAGCCACCCATTGGTGCCACGCCTTTAGGCACATCTCGAAGGGGATGACTGAAAGCGGCTGACTGTGACTTTCAAGAAGCGACCTCCCCAGGCACCTCTCGGGGGATTGAAAGGATTTCTCCGAAGCCTCGTTATGCGCTGTGCTGCCACACGGTGGCACGTAACCACATGCACACCGCCCTCTTCCCAGGGGCCACTCGATATGAGCACACAGATTCCCCAATAGGCGTGCTCGCGACCACCAAGGCCCCGCCATATAAAGACTCAGGCTCAGGCGTGTTGGACACGGGCACCGCGGTGGTTGTTGCCCCGGCCCCGTGTCCTCCTTCTCCGAGCGGGATCGACCCTCTCCCGATCCCGCTCTGCGACCTCCTTCTGGAGCATGACGCACGTAATTATCATAGGTACTCATGGAAACATCATCATCATCATCATTTCAGCCGTAAAAAGCGTGTTAGAAACGTCCACTGCTGGACAGAAGCCTCCCCAAAAGATTGCCACAACGACCGGTATGGGTTTATATTATATGCTTAAGCTTGGCAGACGGGTTGGCGATCGCAGTTGAATTATAAATATACTCGAAGGACGCTGCTGCCCATCCTCAAACTAATCCCATAGTCGCCTTTTACGACACCCACGTGATGAGATGACATGGTGGTATTCTTAACCACCAATACAATAATTATTTAATATTCACCCGATTATTTAAATGGTGCGAATAATTAACAGTCTCCGGTCTCGGAGACTGAATAAAATTCACAGCGAAACAAAGCATGCCTACGTGATTGTTACTTAATTCGTTGGTGACCTTAATCGTGTAAAAGACGAGGTCCAAGTTATACAAGTATTGTAAGAAATCGCTGTTCTGTTTGTTTGTTCAGTTGTTCGAATAAATTTAAGCAGATATTGATATTGAAAACTGATTTGCATTACATAATAGGTATTATTTGTTTTCGGTTACGACTACTTGGAATCGTTTTTGCGCAGTTCCTTGTTCCATCTGGCGGAACTCTGGAAACTACTAACAAAAAAAAAACCAGGCGATATACACTCACACACATCAGCCTATGATCATCCACTGCTGAATATGTGTCTCCCAATGAGGTCATAGGGGATAATGCCATAATCACCACTATTGGCAGACAGATTGATGATCGCAATATATTCTTATTACCACACGGGATGATGCTGTTGCCTATCCTCTTGATATTAACCCTTTGACACTTTTTACGACACCCATGAATGGAGAGGGGTGGTGCATTCTTTGCCGAGAACGACACGGAATACATAAATTCTATTCCTTCTTTCTTTCTTCTTTTCTATTTCCGAGGGTGATGATGATTAATTATGACATAGTTTTTTGTTCGAATTGCTCAGAAACGGTTTTTTTAAACGGTACATTAATTGGGCCTTTTTGGTATACATCGAAATTATACGCCGACAATTTCCAAAACGACATTGCTAGACAGTTCTTTTTTAATTATTCTTAGAGTGCTAGCGAGGTTTCTTATACTCGTACTCGTACTCGTTTTTTAATTTATAATTTTAAAGGCTTAAGCCGCAACTTTTTTAAAGAAAAAAAAAACAGAGATCTCTCGAGGTCAAATTGGCGCGAATGCAAACTAGATACTGTATATAATATGAATATATTGTGGATGTTTTCACAAGTTTATCACAATTTTAGGTATTTGAATAGCGAAAAGTAGTTCATTAGAAGAATAATTATTAGACTTTAAGCCGCGAGCCGGCCGTCAGTTGCTTTTTTGCTTGGCCAGTAATTTACTATTAGGTCTCATTGGATAAAGGTACATAAACATTTGCGTAATATTCAAGTTTCGTCCGTCGTTTGATTATTCGGAAATAACCTTCAAACCAATTAACAAACCTTCCTCAACACGACTATTTTCAACAGCTGGCAATATGCAAACAGAGAAAAGAAATAGTCGGTTGCAAAGAATTTTGCTAATGTAATGTTTTTTTAAATAAAAATCTACCGAGATAATAAAAACGTCATATAAAATTTTACGGGTGTAGGTCACATAATGCAGGAATCCGGCTAGGTTCCGCTTCCGACCACCGAGTTCGCCTGTGACGGCCAGGGCTAAGGCGAGAGAGTGCATGATGCCTTCACCAAATTGTCCGCTATGCGCGGATTTCGGTTTTCCGATTTTCCGAATATAGGCTGTACAGCAAACTATGCACTACCCAGATAGGCAAGAGGGCGAAGCGAGCCTCCCTGTCTCTGCCAATAGGGAAGACAAGATTGTGCCAGAGGCATCCTTCGCAGGCCCTCCAGAGGCAATGGAGGCAGAAAATTCTCAGCCACAAGAGTACTTCAGGATGCCCTGGTGTCGCAACACGCAGAATCTACTGCTGCAGACAGTTGCGGACTGGTCTGACACAGCTCGATCGAAAAATTCTCGTCGCAGCTTGGCCGGAGGCCACTTTAGAAGCTTGGTTCCGGGTAGTGATGACGTCAATATCGAACGTATCTATAACCCGGGCCAGATGCTCCCGACGTACAGCTGTGAACTGGTGTTCCGAGGAGATCGCGCAGGTCCACGCGGTATGGAGGTCGCAGAGCGGGATCGGGAGAGGGCCGATCCCGCTCGGAGGAGGAGGACACAGGGCCGGGGTAACAACCGCCGCGGCGCCCGTGTCCAACACGCCTGAGCCCCCTGTTGTCTTTATTGCCTTGGGGGTCGCGAGCGCGCTTATTGGGAAATCTGCGTGCTCATACCGAGCGACCCCCGGGAAGACAGCGGTGCGCATGTGGTCACGTACCGCTGTGTGCGCAGCACAGCACACAGTGAGGCCTCGGGGGAATCTTTTACAATCCCTCGAGAGATGCCTGGGGGGTGGCCTCTTTACAGTCGTCTTCCCTCCACTAGAGGGGATGACCACTTTACAGTCATCCCCTCCGAGATGTGCCTAAAGGCGTGGCGCCAATGGGTGGCTCTAGATGGAGATCTTTCGAGTTCCTGGAGCCTCCCTCTCGGTGCCGACGATGATCACTCCGGTGGTTTTAGCCGGTAGAAGTCCGGCATGCCCCTTCGCCCTTTCCCGGGGCGAAGGAAGTACATGAGGTATTTCCACCGGATCAATAAAAAAAGAAAAAAAAAATAGTCCACGAGGTATGCCTGGCATCCAACCGCCGGTACCAACGAAGCCGATGCTGGTGTTGTGCTACAGCTGGAGTGACTGTCGAGGCCTATCGGGCCTACCGCTGGCCGCCGGCCACGATGTCGTTGCAATGCGCCATCCAGGAGGCGCAAATGCAGGTATTCATTGGCTACGGTTGTTTCATTGCGTACCTGCACAGGATAAACGTGAGGTCATGGCATTGTGCCACCACTGTGACAGCGAATAGGATACTGCACAGCACACGCTTGAGGACTGGTCTTCGTGGGCTGATGAGCGTCGGATCCTGGTTGATCGTATCGAGCAAGATCTCTCTCTACCGGCAGTGGCGTCGATTATTGGCAAGAAAATTGGATTGCAGTAGTCTCGTTCTATGAGAGCGTCATGTTCCAGATGCACACCGCAGAGCGAGATCGGAAAGGGCTAATTCCGCTCAGAGAAAGACACGACGCAGGTGTAACAACAGCCCCGGCACCCATGTCTTTCTCCTTGGGGGTCATGAGTGCGCAGACTAAGGAATCTGCGTGCTCAATACAATCCTGACACAAACCTGGAGGCGGCCTTTTTAGAATAATCTCCCCACTGCTAGAGGGGGTGATCACTTTATAGTCGTCCCCTCCGTAATGTGCCGGCGAAGTGTAGGCGTGGCATCAATGGGTTCATCATTACAGCTGAATAAAGTCCACTGCTGGACACATGCCTCCCCAAAGATCGCCACAACGACCGGTCTGAATGTGTTATATGCTCACTGAGGGGTTTTGCCATAATCGCCACGCTTGGCAGACGGGTTGGCGATCGCAGTTGAGTTGCTAATATACTCAAAAGACGCTGCTGCCCATCCTCCGGCTAATCCCTTGGTCGACTTTTACGACACCCACGAGAGGAAATGGGGTGGTAGTGTTCTGAGCCGGCACCACACGGCGTGCATATGTATGTACGATGCTGAAACCACGAAATCACCGTCGAGATCGCAACATAGCTTTCGAGAGTGTTGGAGAAAAATGCTGAGAATTTCATGGACAGCATTCAGAACCAAGAAATGCATCCTTGAAGAGCTGAAGATTAAAGAATGACTCCTTCTGATTTGCCATCAAAGAGTTCTGAGATATTTTGGGCACATCATGCGATCTCCAAAACACAGCTTGGCGAAAAATCTCAAACTGGGTTACATGGACGGTAGGAAAGCGAGAAGTCGGTCGCCCGACAGATGGAGTAATGCAGTCAAGAAAGTGGTTGTCAGGTTGGTGTAGTGGCTGATACAGTCGGCTGCTGCGCTCCGGGTCGTGGGTTCGATTCCCGCACGGAACAAATATTTGTATGATCTGGTAGTTGTTCCGGGTCTAGGTGTATTGTATGTGGAATTCAGGTCTGTAAACGCACCCACGACACAGGAGAAATCCTAGTGTGGGGCAACGTTTATTAAAAAAAAAAGAAAAATTTTAGATTTTGGTCTGAAATAAATATTGTTTATTATTATTTATTAAGGGCTGGAACTCCTTGTCGGAGCCTGTGCCGACATGGAATCTTTAAAACCGCGAGTGAATCGATGTCTTCTAAGCAAGCGTGCACCATCCTCGAATGCATCATCGCTTAACTCAGCCGAGATCAACGCAAGCCTATTCAATAAAAACACGATTTGCGCACGTTTGCGTATCGTTTACATTAAACGGTTGTTTTTATCAAAAATCTATCACATCGTTTTGTAGGTAGGTGATTATGCTTACATAGCTAATCGATTGTGGCTTATGACCTACGATGAGCGAGTCATCTATCGTTGGTGACTGACTGATTAGTAAATTCAATAATACTCCACTTAACCTGGCAGCTATCGTACGCGTGATTTTGTGATTAATTTTTTGATTACTCGCTGATAGCACGTAATCAAAATGTAATACCTCTAGCAGCTATTTGTCGCTAAGAACTTAATTTTTCTAATGTGTCTTTTCAAAAAACGTTGCCCCACTCTAGGATTGCTCCTGTGTCGTGTTGCGTTTACAGACATTAATTCCACATACATAACACCCAGACCCGGAACAACTATTTGCAGATCATACAAATATTTGTTCCGTGCGGTTTCCGAACCCACGACCCGGAGCGCAGCAGCCGACTGTATCAGCCACTGCACCAACCGTGCCGTCAACTGATTTTAGGTTTTTATAACATACTAGCTATGCTGTGGGACATAACCTCATAACACATTCACCCACCGTTTAATTTAAAAGAAATCAGATTAATTATAAATAATTATTATATCATTACTAATTAGTAGGTATATTTATTGGATTTAAATTATTTTTCGTGGAACCCGTATTCTTTTTCTAAAATAAAAGCAGCCTATGTTACTCCTTATAACATCAACTATCTGCCAGTGAAAGTCCCGTCAAAATCGGTCAAGCCGTTTTGAAGATTAAACGGAAAAGACACAAAAAAAATGTGTTTTTATTATAAGTACCCTATATAATTTAATATGCATTTAGTTGAAAGCTGTTATTTTGACATTACAAACAGACACTTAAATTTTATTTGTATAGATTCCTGAAACCATACTGAAAATTAGTATCCCGATCAAATCATACGTAAAAAGAGTCGCTTTTTGGTGGCAAACCATTTTGGTTTTTGCGACATAAATAGGATTTCTTATTTCAAAAGTTTTTTTTATCCAAACTTTCTTAGTACTAAGATTAAGGATCCTTAATCTTAGTACTAAGAAAGTTTTATGAGAAACATAAGTAGTACCGTTTACCTAATTATTTGGTTCTCAAAAAGCTCTATTTCACGGTGTGTAATTTCGCCGAAATCGGCAAATAATAACAATTGTCTGTAAGTGCAGACGTGAACATTCCATAGCTTAAAATAAATTGGTTAAAAACCTCACCTTCATTTCTTTAAGTGATTTGAGCGTGAACGATGGGCAGTCCTCCGTGACAACACATCTTACAGTCCCATTTAAGACTTTATCTTCGTTAGACTAAGGTTCAAACTTGCTTCGGCTTCGTATAACCACTTGTTCTGCGGCTATGTCTGAAAAAATTAAATAATGTCATTAATTCGGTTACTTAACCTCTTTGGCAGTGGTCATATGTCAAGGGATCATAATTTAATTGGGGCCTTAACTTTTGTTGGCACAAGTCATCGCTGAGTGGCATTATATCTGATTCTGAACTGTAATTATAGACCAGACAAGCAGACCTTAATCCAGTTTGTTTCTTACCAAATGGCGCAGCGGCTGACCTTCCTTCTGTATTAACTAGCTGTAGACTTTCGCTTCGATTCCCGCATATCACAAATAGCTTCATTTTTATACAGGATGTCCAGTAAATAGCACGGCATACTGCAGGGGGTGAGAGCTTGGGTCAATACCTACCAAAAAAACACAATATATGTTCAGCAAAATCTTACGGTTTACAGTAGTACAAAACTTTCCGAAATATCGAAAAATCTCTACCTTGGCACAGATTTTTAAGCATCTCGTAATGAAAAATTCCTTTTCTAGTTTTTTCTTTACCTCAAATTATTTGTGAATAGTTACTTTACACATTGAAAAGTCTTTATTCTATTAAAAACTAAAATGTTTACAAGAAATACAATTATTATTTAAATTTTCACAGTACAATTTTCTTATCTTAAAATTTTGAACTACTGTAAATCCGTAAGATTTTGCTGAACATATATTGTGTTCTTTTGGTAGGTATTGACCCAAGCTCTCACCCCCTGCAGTATGTCGTGCTATTTACTGGACAGCCTGTATATTGTGTTCTTTTGGTAGGTATTGACCCAAGCTCTCACCCCCTGCAGTATGTCGTGCTATTTACTGGACAGCCTGTATATTGTGTTCTTTTGGTAGGTATTGACCCAAGCTCTCACCCCCTGCAGTATGTCGTGCTATTTACTGGACAGCCTGTATATTGTGTTCTTTTGGTAGGTATTGACCCAAGCTCTCACCCCCTGCAGTATGTCGTGCTATTTACTGGACAGCCTGTATATTGTGTTCTTTTGGTAGGTATTGACCCAAGCTCTCACCCCCTGCAGTATGTCGTGCTATTTACTGGACAACCTGTATATACAACCGTATAAGTCTAGGGATGGTAACCGGTCACGCCTGCCCATAACAATTATTGTAATGCCACCCAGGACAAGTCCTGCGCTCCTAGCCTCGAGATCAGAGGGCCAATTGTCGTAATTTAAAAATGTTCAAAATATAGTTCCGATCTAGTCTCAGTGTCATAAATGTCACAATAATAATACAAATTGGTATTCTCCTAAACTAACAAACAACGTCAAACGTGAACTTACACTGTGATGAGATCGAAAATGGATCGCAAGTTGATCGCAGTCAAAACGGTATTCTGCTTACATTTCGAACTGTCACGTGTACTAAATTGTCATTAAATAAACGTCAAAACTGAGATTGAAATGAGACTAGATCGAGATTGATATTTTATAGATTTTTTCATTTTTGAGAAATATTTTATTGAATATGTAATTAATCTAAACACCGTACAACGTTGCCTTATATTTGACATTGGCGAAATTATGGAAGGTAATCTACAGAAGCCATAATCTAAGAGAAGAAGAAGAAGATCGAGATTATACTGAAATTGGACCGAACTTTAAGAGTAGCAGAATACAATTTTTTCGGCCAATTCATAATTTAATCTCAGTTCGGTCAAGTTTCAGTCACAGTGTAAATTAATTACGAGAATTGGCCCTCAGTTGTTTAGTAAATTCACTAGCTGCCCTTCAAACCAAAACACAGTACCTAATGTTTAACGTTTACATACTACTGCCTAGCGGCAGTATATCTGGAACTGGAGTGGTACCTACTGGAGTGGTACCTTTTCTGGAGTGGTACCTACTGAAGTGGTACCTACTGGAGTGGAACCTACTGGAGTGGTACCTACTGGAGTGGCACCTACTGGATATTTGTGTCGATCGCGATTGAATGAATCAAAAGATCCGCGTCTTAAACACCTCTCGAACGATTGGATCACTACGATAGTAATGATTCGATCTTTACACGAACTAATACATGTGGATTGTGTATCGGAAATATCAAGAAGCAATCAAATAAACGAACGAACGAATGATAAATTAAGCTTTTTGCTTAATTAGCTTTTCATTTAATCTATCTAAAAGTAAGTTGCATTAGGGTCAACATTTGCTGAACGCGTTTCACGTGCATTGCTAATGATATTAAATAATAATAAAGACTTGGTCTCAGAATTAAGGTATTGTGTACATATGCTTTTGGTTAACTGTGTTTTTTTGGGAACTAAAGATACAGTTCGAAGAATGAATGATTAGCATGCTAACCAATCAGTCGATAGAACGGGTCGAAAGAACCGGATCGTTTCACAAACGGGTCAGTATTGATTGATATCATTCAGATTGAACGAACGACACATAGCTTATACCTACCTATCCGGAATCTTGCAATAAGAAACCCTACCATCAGTAATATTGATGTGTGCATGTATATGTCAGATAGTGAAGTTGTTTCTCTAGAATTTGCCATAACCACAATTTTCTTTTTTTTTTAAAACAAAACGATGCCCCACACTAGGATTGCTCCTGTGTCGTGGGTGCATTTACAGACATGAATTCCACATACAATACACCCAGCCCCGGAACAACTACCTGCAGATCATACAAATATTTGTTCCGTGCGGGAATCGAACACGCGACCCGGAGTGCAGCAGCCGACTGTATCAGCCACTGCACCAACCACGCCGTCATATCAATTGTTTATAAAGTACGACAAGATCTTAGCAGTTAACACCGTTTCTGCTACAAAAACGGTATTAAATCATAATTATAAGAACACTTTCAGTGAAATATCTACCAAACTGCGTAGTCCTAAAAGTTTAATTAGATCGTTCAATGTAAGTTTATAATTGGCTTGGCTACTGTTGCTTCTCATTTTAGTAGCGTGATCAGTAACAATTAATCGGAAGAAATGACCGAAAGACGTCATGAGTCTCCATTAGTCTGGTCGTTTAAACAAAATATTATCCAATAGTGAAAGGTCAAAACGTATTTTGCTCTGTTATACTAAAACTGGGTCAAGGGCGATTTTTTTATGGAAAATCGCGTCCATTGTTGTTTTTTCCTCCGACTTATATAAGAAACGTTCAATAACAAAAACAGAATCAGCTAAATAATCATCCGTTTGCGGGTGTACATTTCATAGGTTTCATAAATAGATAATGCTGCCCACCAAACGAAGAGCACGAAGCTTGAAGGTCACCCACGCCTTCTATACATACACACATAGTATCACGTTATAACCACAGGCACAACCACATTCCATCATGTGCTACAAATAGTGCTGGCATTTGGGGGAATCAAAAGGTTCTTAATGTATAACGCTACCAAAAACTCACGAATCAATAGGTAAAAAATGAACAACTTTACATATCAATCGATTATAGTGAATCGAATAAAAAACCGCTAATAAAAACTCAATAATCCACGATTATCCCTATATTCACAATATATATCCACAATGACGGCACGGTTGGTGCATGGGCTGATACAGTCGACTGCTGCGCTCCGGGTCGTGGGTTCGATTCCCGCACGGAACAAATATTTGTATGATCTGCAGATAGTTGTTCCGGGTCTGGGTGTATTGTGTGTGGAATTCATGTCTGTAAACGCACCCACGACACAGGAGAAATCCTAGTGTGGGGCAACGAAAAAAAAAACCAGATCTCAATAATAAAGATTTCAATACTATATGACCGCTATGGGTCGGTGTTGTGTGCTCATTGAGTTTTTGCCATAGTCGCCTCGCTTGGCAGACGGGTTGGCGATCGCAGTTGATTTATAAATGTACTCGGAAGGACGCTCGCGCCTATCCTCCGGCTAATCTCATATTCGCCTCTAACGACACTCATGTCGTGAGATGGGTTGGAGCTATTCTTAGCCGGCACCACACGGGTGATATGATGAAACTGACATATCTCATTAACTGTCACAATGCAGACACAATTAAAAATCTATTGTGTCTCGCAGGCGGCGGTTTCCAACAGCTAAGGGCATAATTAATTTCAGTCGTAGTGTAAATGTAACAAGTATGTAAGGATCGTAGCAAGTGGAAAGAAGTGGTCTCTGCCTACCCCTACGGGAGAGAGGCGTGATTATATGTATGTATGTATGTAGTGTAAATTAATTACGAAAATAGACCCTCTGATTAGGCTGATACTGAAAATTCTTACGGAAGGAACCCATTTCGCTGAATCAACGTATTGTTAATATAAATCTGTCCTCCTAACAGTGCGCAATAGTAACAAAATCCTTACATAAGTCCATTATCCTCGCCTACGGTGAATCAACTTGTTATCAGAAATATTTGTCTGTGAAATGACGTCATAATCCCATCAACTACATTTGTACGACAGTATTTGCTAAAGATGAGTGTGATACCATTTGAATGTCATCAAATTATATACACTTATCAGAATATAATTGGACTAATACTAATAATAATCGTGTGGTGCCGGCTACGAATAGCACCTCATCCCGTGGGTGTCGTAAAAGGTGACTATGGGATTAGCCGGAGGATGGGCAGCAGCGTCCTTCGAGTACATTAACAACTCGACTGCGATCGCCAACCCGTCTGCCAAGCGTGGCGATTATGGCAATACCCCCCAATAAGCCCACAACACACCCATAGCGGTCGTTGTGGTGATCTTTGCGGGAGGCCTGTGTCTAGCAGTGGACTTCATTCGGCCAAAATGATGATAGATGAATAAATTTCTTTTCACATGAAAGTTTCAGTATCGTAAATAACGCTCTGACTTTATACCATCCAATAAATCGCATTGCAGATTGAGTGTGAAATTGAAACCTATAGCACCTGAAGGCCACCTCCTTAGGAGTATGGTAGACCATAGTTCTTATATCTAGGCGTTCTGTAGATAAAACTCGAAAAACAGTACCAAAAACTAGGTCAACATGTCAGTTCTTTGGCTGATACAAAGATATTAGAAGAAAGGAGATATATCAAAATGTATGCGAGCCTAGAAATCCATTTTCCCACTACCATTCTTCATAAACGCAAACTAATGCACACAGTTACAAGTTCTCATCCAATGAACTGAATAAACACAGTATTATAATTGGCTTCTCATACTAAAACACACCCACGACTTCGTAGGTAGCCAATCATACAGGCTTACAGACCGCACACGAGAGCCGCACCATGCAATTTGCTGTTCTATTCACTCAGTTTGTTATTCACCGATTGCTAGTTAAAAGTGGTAGATAAGAAGCATTGTATTTTGTACAAAAATAATAATGTCGTTCTGCTCCATCAGTCCAAATGGATCATAGTAAACAAAACAATAATTTATAATAAAATACAAGAAAATTCCCTCACTTGCATATTGTATATGATTCCTTCCTTGATAAAGTTATCATTTTCGCTTCGGTTTTTGCATGTTGTCCCCGAACAACACGACACTTTAACCAAGTTTCACTTACGCGATCGAATCTCAACTGATGTTATAAAACGGCCATTTTTTTTCCGGATGGCCCAGATTGCATGTCGCTGTGGCGCGGTTACCCCCCCACTTCTCCTTTATTCCTATTCATGTGTGCTGATATGATGATGATGATGGTTCTTAAGGAAATTCAAAAGCACTAACGGGCCGCCCAGTGAATGGTGAATAGCAAATAAATATCCGCCATCGTTCAAATGGTTACGAATTTTGGTTGAAAACGTTCCGATGTATTTTAAAGTAGACGAACCGTGTGGTGCCGACTACGAATTGGACCACCTCATCTCTTCCTGTGGGTGTCATAAAACAAGACTGTATGATTACCCGAGGATGGACGGCGGTCCTTCGTGTAAATTTGCAACTCAACTGCGATCGCCAACCCGACTGCCAAGCGTAGTGATTATGCCAGAACCCCCCAATGAGCACACAACAGAAACTCAGACCGGTCGTTCGTGCCGTGATGATCATTGGGGAGGTCATTGTTCATCAGTGGACTTTTTCGCCTGAAACGATGATGATGACGTTTACACTTTATGACTCCCGACACTAGCATTTTTCCTGTGTTGTGGATGTCGTTAACAGACATAAATCTCACATGCACAACAACTGAAACAACTATTCGTAGATCATACAATTAATATTTTTAGGGTTCCGAACGTCCGAAGGAAAAAACGGCGGAACCCTTATAGGATCACTCGTGTGTCGTCTGTCTGTCCGTCTGCCACAGTCAATTTGCTCCGATTCTACTAGACCGATTAAGTTGAAATTTGGTATAAATATGGATTTCTGCGACCCAAACACGCAAGTGTAACGTTAACAAATGAATTTTGAATATGGGGGTCTCTTGTGGGGACATTATAGAAAATAAAAAATAAAGCTTCACAAATTGTACCGTGTACCATATTAAATGGAAGGGCTTCTTGTGGGGGTCTCAAATGTATTTATTTCATCATTTTAAAATATAAAGTTTTGAAGTGAGTTAAGAAAATAGACAAAATTAACCATTATCTTCGAAACTATTGAGTCTAAAATGTTAAATTAAATATAGATAATAAGCTCTTTACCTATAGATTACAAGAAAACCTATAAGAAGTCTATGGTCTTAAAATAACATGGTAAATCTTTCAATATTATGCGTACAAACTTACGTTTGCGGTTGGAATGTATGAGAAAACTTGTTTTTCAACTACGATGTTAAGTTTGTTCTTGGCAGAAGACCGAATTCAACAACAGTATATTCAGTAATTTCGGAACCCTCACCACGCGGGTTCAACTCGCCCTTGCCCGGTTTTTTTAGATCGAACCCGCGACCCGTAGCGTAGAAAACCAATCACTTAGCCACTGGGCGAACCACGCCGTTATTTTCATGATTAAAGAGATCACGAGTAATACAGTTACCAAACGGTTCGTCAATAAAAGTACAGTATTAACTCGTCCAACGTCTCAGAAACGTGACTCGCTGATAACCAAATTGTCATTAACATTACAACTATCTATGTATATAGGTCGCCAGTATCGCACAACCATGCTAATATATTATGTGACATTTGACTAAATTCGCGTTTAAGGTCGAAGCCTCCCCTGAATGAACTTCTGTTCGTAATATATGTACATGTAAATGTGCAAGGCACGTTACTATAGTTTTTATTTTATATAAAACTTAGTTACGAGCCCAGCATGGCATTCCTCGATGTCAGTAGATAGGTATACGATGTCGTCGGGAGAGGGCCGATACCGCTCGAAGAAGGAGGAGACGGCGCCGGGGTAACAACCACCCTGGCGCCTGATTCCTATACGCCTGGAACCCCCTGCCGTTGCTATAAGGCGGGGGACCTCTGGGTTCGCGGGTGCGTAGATTGGGGAATCTGCGTGCTCACCAAGCGACCCAAGAGAAGACGGTAGCACGCATGTGGTCACGCGCTGCCGTGGGACACTTTGGGGGATCCTTTACAATCCCCCGGGGGGTGACCAGTTTCAGTCACCCTCTCCGAGATGTGACTATGGGCGTGGCACCAGTGGGCGGCTCTAGTGGGATCATACGAGGACCTGGAGCCACCCTTAGGTGCCGAAGATGACCACCCCAGTGGTTTTAGCCGGTAGCAGTCCGGCATACCCCTTCGCCCTTCCCCGGGGCGAAGGAAGTTCATGAAGAATTTCCATTGGACACCAATAAAAAAAAAAGGTATGCGATGTCTATTGTTATAAAAACGTCACCGATAACATATCGTATCACACCTCATGCTAGCTGGATGCCAGGGGTACAATTCCTTGAGCTCAAACATCCATACATCCTTAAATACAGAATTGAAATAACGATGATAATCCTGTTTGGTATTCGCTAACACTGGTCCTTCTGCAACATGTCCTTGAATAGTTTCAATCATGTCTTAGCGAATACTGCATTGGTTTTATACCGTTATTTAGATTCTGTATTCAAGGATGTATGGATGTTTGAGCTTAAGGAATTGCACCCCTGCACTGTAGCCAAAAAAACGATGTTCACAACGGATGATGTCTGAGTAACATGCACATAGATGATTAAAATTGACGTCTACGCCCAAGGCAACCTGATGGTAAGCGCCACGCCTGCCCGTAATAATTTTAAAGAAACCAGAAAGTAGTCCTGCTTGGCACCACACTGCCCTCGCCACTGGACATCAAATATTTAGTCTCTTATGCCTTACTAGCTGAGACGTGGGTTATCTATACAAATAAATAAAATTGGAGTGTCTGTTTGTAATATCAAATAACAGCATTTTACTAAATGCATATACGGTACATATAACAACAAACAATTTTTTAATTTTTCGTCTGTCTGCCTGTTTATTGTTTGTTCCGGGTAATCTCCGAAACGGTTGGACAGATTTTGACGGGACTTTCACTGGCAGATAGCTGATATTATAAGGAATAACTGAGGCTACTTTTATTTTAGAAAAATAATTAGGGTTACGCACAAAAAAGAAAATCTAAACCCTTAAAATCCAATATATATATTCTATGTCGAAGTATTCTAAATTTCTTTTAAATTAAACGCGGGTGAACCAACGGGGGTCCCAGCCAGTTTATGAATAATTTAGAGTACTTCAGCATTGACATAGAGCAAAACAGTTGACATAGAGTATGTATATACCAGTAAATAGCACGACATACTGCAGGGGGTGAGAGCTTGGGTCTACCAAAAAAACAATATATGTTCAGCAAAATTTTACGGATTTACAGTAGTAGGTACAATTTTTTCCGATTAAAAATAAAAGTAGCGTTAGTTATTCCTTGTAACATCAGCTATCTGCCAGTGAAAGTCCCGTAGAAATCGGCCCAGCCATTTCGGAGATTAGCGGGAACAAACAGACAGACAGCCAAAAAAATATAGTATTTTTGTTGTACCGGTACCATATATACTATATTTTCATATGCATTTAGTAAAAAACTGTTATTTTGACATTACAAACAGACACTTCAATGTTATTTATTTGAAAGAAAGAAAGAAAGAAAATGTGTGAAAATTTATATAGATAATTTCAGTAGCAACAGTGCTTTCCAAACCGTTACGCAGTAATGCCAAAAGTTTAAACACATAGCGACAGAATATGTGGCACTGCATTGCTACCTTATGTTTTTTTTTTATTGGTTCCCAGTGGAAATTCTTCATGAACTTCCTTCGCCCCGGGGATGGGCGAAGGGGTATGCCGGACTCCTACCGGCTAAAACCACTGGAGCGGGCATCTTCGGCACCTAAGGGAGGCTCCAGGTCCTCGTATGATCACACTAGAGCCGCCCACTGGTGCCACGCCTATAGGCACATCTCGGAGAGGGCGATTGTAAAGCGGTCAAAATCTAAATTACATTTCATATGTTCGTTGAGATTGCCAATCGTCCAATTTTGCGCACAGCATCAGCTAATTTGACATTCATTATACAGTACAAAAAAAAAACAATCACCACTATTTATGATTTCTTTCTTACTAGACCCGAAGATATCTGGAAGAAAGGTAGGTTGCAATTCACAACGCCTGAATACAAAATTGGATTTAGGTGTTATTTGAAATCTTATAACACGTTCTATTCTATTCTATTGTTGGCTTCCACGGGCTCAGCATCAGCCGAAGGCACTTCGACCCTATTGGGTCCATTGTGCTGTCCAAAGCCCTGCACTACTCCTCCGCTGGCAAATCCAGAAGTCCCTGTAGGTACTTCGCAATCATACCTGCCTGGAGCCGTGCAAAATCATCAGGCAATGGATAAGCCACTCCTAGATGTTTTGCCCTACGTCTTCCCAGAGCGTTACAGCTGCACAAAATGTGCTGCATAGACTCTTGATTGTCCATACAGAATCTGCATGTATCCGTTGTGCTAAGCTTCATTCTATGGAGGTGCTCCTTGGTGCCGAAGTGGCCTGTCATTGCACCTATATAGTGCCTTAAATGGGTTTTGGTACGATTTAATAATCAAACACGTTACAAACAACCATTGAATAACATCTCTACAGTCCTCTACATTTATGTAAAGATCAGCACAACAAAGGTCTCATTACGGGCAGACATTGGTCAATAAACACACAAGTCATTTGAGGCGGGCCAGGCCAATGAGCCGTTCTCAGGCGTACTTACGAGGGTGGAGCGGGCACCCTGTGGACACAAAACAGATATGTACAGTGCAGAAGTTCTAGAATAAAGTGAATAACATTTAATAAATGTCAGCCCAATAAACCGTAGGCACTGAATAGAAGTTTCCGCGTAATTCTAGGCCGAGAATCGACCGTCCCTCTCCACCTCTCCACACTCACAAAAGGCGACTAAGAGTTGACACCAAGAGGATGTGCAGCATCCTCTAGTGTTCTAATAAACTTACCGCGTTCATCAATCCGCCTAGCCGTGGTGGTTATGGCGATATCCCCTATAACCGCTCATTGTAATGATCACCGGAAGGCCCATGTTCAGCAATGGACGTTATTACTAAAGTTCGAAGGAGTGATCACAGGGAATATTGCCATAATCACTACTCTGGGCAGGTGGATTGGTGATTGCAGTATGTTGTTCTTAGCATACGGTAGGATGCTGCTGCTCATCCTCTTCATATCAGTCCTTTAACGACACCACTGTGTGAAGAGGGGCGGCCTATTCTTGGCTGAGAATCACACGGGTATTTATATGTACGCGTATTAGGAACTCGGTTTACTAAATACATACATAAATAATCAGCAGGGCCTTTTCTCACGATGAAGAATTCTAGCATTTGTCCACCAAGCTGGTCTGGTACAGGTTGGCGGACTACACACAACTTAATGAACATTTTGGAGCCCTCTCAGATATGCAGGTTTCCTCGGGATGATTTCCTTCACCGTTAACGCAAGTGATAATCAAATTCTGATTCGCACATGACTCCGAAATGTCAGAGGTGCGAGAATTATATGCTCCGTGGTTAAACATACAATGTTGAGAAAATAATTATTGTATGACTGTTCCTTACTGTTAGTGCTAGAAGTGGGTTTTCTGCGTCTTCCTATTTTGGGTGTGGGGTGCAGCGCAATGCTCGCTAGATCGACACTTTTATAGCGTACTTGCGCTAAATGTATTGTGCGTCACTTAGTAAATAAAACTGTATTGAAGATACACATATTACCATACCGAAACTTCATAAGTATAAAGAATTGCACTTCAGTAATACCTTCTTTAGGGACGTTTCAAACAGGGTAAAATCTTTTTTTTATATTTCCTACTCTTGTAATGGCATCAAAATTTCATTTATTTCTGCGATGACAGAGCGAGATAACACTATATGACAGCAAATGTTAAAAAGAGCAAACATTATGTGATCCTCTGTTTACGTGTCATGCATATACTGTATAATATTACCACTTTTCGGCAGTGCTGTTCCTGATAAAAGATAGGCCTGTCCTCACCGACCGGGTATCGTTAAAAGTGACTAAGGAGACATGTATAAGGCATCAACGTCATCTTATGTGTGAACAACATAGGCATTGCGATCACCAACCCACTTGCTAAGTGTGGTGATTGTCTTCTTTGCCCGTTCAACAACACATTGAGAGATCTGTTTAGCAGTGGCCGTTAACTGCTTTATTTTAGATATATCAATTTACTAATATTAATCAATGATATTTTACAAATAAATGCGCCATACACGAACATTATAACACTGCAGAACGGCGTTAATTTTACTGTCAGCACAGCTCTTAAACATGCACGGAGGAACAGAGAGAACATGAAAGCCACCATGCGACATACCGGTTGTTAGAAAGAGATGAATATACACCTTTAGTTACGTCAGTTACATGGCATAACAGCTACGCGCATGCTCGTTCGGTGTCATCCTGGCGCCGGCCGCCATTAGACCGCGTAATAAAACAAAATAATGTAATTTTATTTACAGTATAGATCTACGCAGGAAATGATGTTTTTTCTCACAGTTGTACTATAATTCGTGCATAAACCTTATATAAACACAGGAAGGCACTTTTTCCGCAATATGTTGCAAGAATCGCGTATAAGATTGGCGTCTAGTTGCGACCAGCTGCGATACTGGTCGGAGTGGTCGGTGCGCGAATAAGTGAACTCCGGGCATCTACCTTGCTTTCATGTGTGCATCATAGAGCGCTGGCAAGGCATCTACACTTATAAAACATCTTAGATATTAATACTATGTAAGCGCCGTGATTGTCCGTGACTCACTCTAAGGTCCTATCAGAAAATCAGCTTTGCAACACTTGCTGTTGTAGCATGTGCTGAGATAGGGTCCATTTTTAGATTCGTACAGCGATCTTTGTTTATTATTTCTGTATGCCTGTGGTCTTTATTGTTACCGTATATTGTTGTGCGATACCAAAATAAATATTTATCTTTCTTTCTTTCTGAATACCATTTTTGCTTAGTCAACTTTAACGCCTAACAT
The DNA here is from genome assembly GCA_947459985.1 of Diloba caeruleocephala. Classification (NCBI taxonomy): domain Eukaryota; kingdom Metazoa; phylum Arthropoda; class Insecta; order Lepidoptera; family Noctuidae; genus Diloba; species Diloba caeruleocephala. Next base: position 2,660,286 of record OX381608.1, read on the forward strand.
AACCATCAGCCTTCTATCAGTCCTGCATATTCATTGGCATGAAGCGGTATCTAGCAATGGTCAATGGTCACTCATCTAAGAACTGACCGCGGCAAGCGTTGCTTAACTCGCAGAACTTTTAATCGACTTGGCTGTAACTTAGCTTCGAGCCCTCGTAAAGTAAGCCCCAGTGTCATATAAAGGATTACTCATATTTAAATACTGAGTACAGAAAAGAATAAAATAATGATGTACCGAACATAAATTAACACAAATCATAGTGGTAATGGTTCCTATCTGCCAATAAACTAGTTATATCTTTCTTATCGATTTCAATTCTTAATGACTTGGCACCGACTTCAGAAACCGTGTTTTTTTTTGTCGTCCATTTTGAGACGATACCAATATCGGTCGCTCTGCTAAATACGGTAATTAAGCTAGTTTTATCACTTAGTGGTTGATAAATAAAAATAAAGGTCCTAATCAACTCGTGCGCTCCCTTTATGGAGTTCAGTTCACCAGCTTCTCAGTCCTGAGTTTTCTCATCGTCCGCATCCGGGAGAACTATCTACATGAATAGTTTGCCATGAATTCCTAAGCGTTCAAGATTTCCAGTGTATCCTATACAGATCGGAATAGATGGTGGAGGTAGGAGGATACATTAAAAAAACAAACATTTGAATTAACACACTCCTTACTTGAAGCCATTTCAAAAACAGTAGAAATAAATATTACCTCATTATCAGCTATGAATAAGCCATTATTATATAAATAAATCTATTATTCTAGGCCATAAAATCTAAGCGCTGAAAAACTACATCATCAATGACATAAGACAGCTCTATTATTATTTTGTTCAAATTCTCTAATTTAACGTATTCTTTTGTGTTTGCTGCTGCAGCCTCAGCTTATTAGCAAAACATTACATCATCTGTCTGAATGCCTCCTACCAGAATATCACCATATTCACCACGCTTGGCACACAGACGGGTGCTCACAATATGTTCTTATTACCACAAAAGACGTTGCCGCTTCTCGGCCTATTAACCGCCATTTACGGCACACACGAAATATTCTTGAGAACCATATCACCATATCTTTAGCATCCTATTTCCGAAGTTCCGAAGTAATCACTATGTTAGCAATGGAAATCGAGACAGACCTATTTACAGCTTTGAACTCAGTCAATGTCTATTATTAATTATTATGAGGAAAATGCAGAAAAGGGTAATTAAAAAGTATATAGAAGCATCTAGGTCTGCTCGTGGATCACGCGGCGCCAATAGTTTTTTGCTTCTATATTCAATCAAATTCGCAAGATTTTGCTTGTCGCCATATTGATCCTATTTCACGACATTATGTCATACTAGCTGGGACCCGCGGTTTCACCCGCGTTTAATTTAATAAAAGAAATTTAGAGTACTTTGACATAGACACTTGACATAGAATAAATATATTGGATTTCAAGGGTTTTTTTTACGCGGAACCTTAATTATTTTCTAAAATCAAAGTAGCCTAAGTTATTCCTTATAACATCAGCTATCTGCAAGTGAAGGTCACAGACAGACAGACAAAAAAAATTAAAATAGTTTTTTTGTTATATGTAACGTACATACTTTCATATGCATTTAGTAAAAAGCTGTTATTTTGACATTACAAACAGACACTTCAATTTTATTTATTTGTATAGATAGCATAGATCTACCATCATCATCATATCAATCATCAACGTACACGGCTCAACAAAGGCCTCCCCCATACATTTTCACCATGGCTGGTTACATGGCTTCGTCGTTTTGGGGTAACTTGACCTACGGAACTGAAAACTAATCAACACTACAACTCAGCTGTCTCACCGCACCGGCTCGCATCACGAACATACCTAAAGTTCGCAGTGTCGAGTTGTCGACCTAAATCAGTCGTACCACGACATACTTGCTGTATTTCCCGGCACTACCAAAATCATATCAATGAAGCTCAGCCTTATGAACATTACATTTATTTATTTACTTACTTATACTTTCATGTACAAAGGTAGTACACAAGGCGGACTCAATGCCATATGGCTTTTTTTTTTTTTTTTTTTTTTTTTTTATAAAAACGTTGCCCCACACTGGGATTTCTCCTGTGTCGTGGGTGCGTTTACAGACATGAATTCCACATACAATACACCCAGACCCGGAACAACTATCTGCAGATCATACAAATATTTGTTCCGTGTGGGAATCGAACCCACGACCCGGAGCGCAGCAGTCGACTGTATCAGCCACCAGTCAACCTTTACATCGAGACTAAAGGCTACCTTTACATCGAGACTATATGACTTTACATGGACCCACCAAATTACTTTTGAATCTGTGATCAGCCAAGTGATTTACGCGTCTGTGGAGATTATCGGAGGCTTAACGCCATCACTAAGACTGACCGATATCAAATGCTATGTATCTACCGATACCACTAGCGTCCCGCTGCTGCCCATCCCTCTGGTTTAAAGTGCCTTAGTCATCTTTTACGACATCCACGAGAGGACATGCATTTGTGCTGTATTCTTAACCTGGGCACCGATACCGATAATAGATCTATGATTGCAGACAAAATTGATCATAAATATGTTTCCATAATATTGTCATATTTCTATACTATATTGATTAGTGTAATAGTCGGCCGTTAGTGTAATATAACTATAAGGATAACTTATACAGCATACTAATTCATAGGTACTGTCAGAATATTTGTCAGTTTTCGTAGTCTCCGTGCCATTTAAGGGATATAAACTACTATAAATAGGCATAAGCGAAACGTTTCAATAACCTACCTTGATAAAACGGAGAAAATACAATTTTAAAGAATATTCAGAGCGCGGTCTAATGAAGACAAAACGTACACCTCACCCCCGGCTAAAGGTAAGAAGAAGGACACCGTGGGGTTTTAGCCGGTTTGAGCCCGGCATGCCCCTCCGCCCTTCCCAAGGCGGAGGAAGTCCAAGAGGATTTGGTGCAAGAGGTGGCACTTTAACCAAACATTTTATGCAATTTACTTATGAGTGAAGTTATGTAGGTTTAATATATGAAAAGATTACACTTATGAATCTTGAAAGCAAATATTTTTATCACTGTGCAAACCGATAATACTTATCAGAAAATAAAATATGTCGTCTCGATGAATCACACAACGGAAAACAAAATGGAAAATTCGCATCGCTTACTTACAAGTTCAGTTGACTTGACTCGACTGAGAAACCCCGATATACGTCGTGCTTTCACTTTTTCACTTGAGTCAGCTTTTTTGATATTCGAGGAAGTTGTTGTATTCGACCAGTGGAATAACCCTTTTAAAGGAAATAAACGAATACAAAATTACAGTGTATACGAGTTATAATACGACATACGGCTGATAGCGGACTGGTTCTACTCGCTAGAGATGTGGTGCAATGCTTACATTGCGAACCCCTCACCCTCAGCCATAGGTAAATGGAAGCAACACAGGTTTTCGTTGGTAAGAATCCGGCATGCCCCTCCACCCCTCCCAAAGTAGAATTCCATGAGGATATCCCATCATCATCATATCAGCCAAAGGACGTCCACTGCTGAACAAAGCCCTCCCTCATAGATGTCCACAATGAGCGGTTACATGCCCTCATCCAACGACTCCCAGCGACTTTCACCAGGTCGTCTGTCCACCTCCGTTGGAGGTCATCCCACGCGTACTGAAGCACCCCACGCTGTTCTACAATAAAATATTTTTTGTTAATCACTCTATTCTTATTTTAAACTTATTGAAAATTCTTTTCTACTTTTTAGTTCTTTTATTTACAAAAGCGTGTCGTTTTAAACTATTATTTATTTTCTATTTTTTGTGCGGCTTACTACAAACACGTGTTTTTTTATGAAGTTCTTTTACGCGTCTTACAGTAGATTGAACTGGCAGAAATCGTCACGTAATCAAAAAGCGTTATGCCCCCTACAAGCGCCCTTCCTCTCTTTCTCTTTATTACCATCCCTTTCTATTTTATACGGTTGTCTATTTATATTATTTCATTGTCATCGGTCCTTGATGTGCGAAGTTTCAAATCAACCCGACGTTTTAAAGGGGATGAAAATCGAGTTCGACAATTCCGTTACATAGATACATAACAAGCTAATAAAAGCGTGTAAAAACATCAAGTGCGTGACTACTGTGTGCATCGAAATAACTTTTGATAAGAATTATGCGGTAGATAAAATAACTTTAAAATCTGAAACAACGCATGTCACCTTGTTATCCTGCGACCACGAATGCTTTATGTTGTGGCCGCTTATTGTCCCTTAATAAATAAATTATTAAATAGTTACTATATTCACACTCTGTATCTATTGAATGTTCATTTGCGGCAATTGTGCTTTTTATTATTTAGGTCTTTGGTATTTTGTAGTTAGTGTGTACTGTGGGAAACGTAGTCTGATAGAACTTGGTACCGGGTTTTATTTCAATTAATCATATCGGCCATTCATACGTCCACTGCTGAACAAAGGCCTCCCCCATAGATTTACACAACTGTGTCATCAGTTTGGGGGTTGTTTGCCAATACTCACCACGCTTGGCAGGCGGGTTGGCAAGCGCAGTATGGCTACCGTTTCACAGAAGGGACGCTGCTGCCCATCCCCCTGGTTTAGATTCTCTTAGTCGGCTTTTACGACATCCACGGGAGGAGATAGAGTGGTGCTATATTCTCAATCCGGACACCACACGGATAGATATTTCAATTAAGACTTCTTTTAATTACGCATCTGATATTTTATATTATACTTGAAACATGTCTTCATTTTCAATTCACAAGGCTAGAAATCATCCTACTCCCGACATTGTTACGCATGACCGAAACGTCTTGTCGGAGCATTCACAAATAAGTACTCAATTGAAGTCGTATCATCATATCGGCCATACAACGTCCACTACTGAACAAAGGCCTCCCCCATAGACTTCCACAACTGTGTCATCATATTGTGGGGAATTTGCCAGTACTCACCACGCTTGGCAGGCGGGTTGGTGAGCGCAGAATGGCTACTGTTTCACAGAAAGGACGCTGCTGCCCATCCCTCTGGTTTAGAGTCCCTTAGTCGCCTTTTACGACCTCCACGGGAGGAGATGGAGTGGTGTTATATTCTTAATGCGGACAACCACACGGACAAATTAAAATCGACCTTTTAACAATGTTTAGTAAGTTACGCCAAAGAGACGACCATCGTGACAGTATAAAAAGCCCGCGAGACTCGGAAAAATAAAATAAAATAATGTCCAGCTATTTCTATATTGTCGTGTTGGAAATTGCTGGCGTGTTAATTCGTTGCGTGCTGAGAAAAACCATTTGATGTATTGTTTTTTTTCTTTATAATGAAGCAATTTATGTTCATGTTGCAAAAATGTATTAATATTTATCCGCGAAACCATTCTTCATAAAATTGAGAATTAAATTAAATATGAACATGATTTGTAGTATAAAGATTTAATTGATGACGAGAATTATTTGAAAGTTAGTTTTGTTATCTAAAATTAAAATAAGAATTACGCATTATAAATATTGTTATTAATGAAATGGAACAGACACGTGGTCACTCACAATGAGCCTCATAAGAAAGCTCAAGATCACTCAGCGAGCTATGAAGAGAGCTATGCTTGGTATTTCTCTACGAGATCGAATCAGAAATGAGGAGATCCGTAGGAGAACTAAAGTTGTCGACATAGCTGAAAGGATTAGTAAACTGAAGTGGCAATGGGCGGGGCACATTGCTCGTAGAACTGATGGCCATTGGGGCACAAAGGTTCTCGAATGGAGACCACGCAACGGAAATCACAGCATGAGACGACCTCCAACGAGGTGGACAGATGACCTGGTGAAGGTCGCTGGGAGTCGTTGGATGAGAGCGGCATGTGACCGCTCGTTGTGGAAATCTAAGGGGGAGGCCTTTTTTCAGCAGTGGACATCCTGTGGCTGATATTATGATGAAATTGGTATTACTCTGAACCAGTTTAACATATAAAATAGAAATGATGCCAGACAATGTTTTTGTATTTTGAATTACTTGTAATGTGTAACGGAAACTGTCCCTTTTTTGTCGTGCGGAAATTCTAATTCTTCTCAATCAATTCAATCTTCAATCTCTTCCTCCGTATTGGGAGGAGCGCGGGGGTCTGCCGGTCTCTTACCGAGTAAAACCCTACGGTGATACTTTCCATTTAATTACCTATGGCGGAGGGTTGGTATTCGCCGTGTTGGCACTGGGCCTCACCCCTGGCAAGTACCAGCGCAGAGAGGTGCGCAAAACAAAACGAGGCGTCCTTTCGAGCCTGCTTTTATTCGCAGCCCACAACTCATGGAGGCTGGAAATCGGCACCTCACTCCGCCAGCACCCACGTCTGGTGCGTTTTATATAGCAGGGATCAGAGGTGGTCTCCTCCCATTCCCGCTCTACCGCTGCCTTTGCGCCCTTTTTAATAAATAGTTATGACAATATTCTTTTCTTTCTTTTACCATCCTTCTACCCATATCTTTTGGATTTAAAAACCTGACAATAAATTATTTGGGTTTGGAATTAGAAGCCCATAAACTTATCCGTTAATTGGCAACAAGCTGTTAGCTTGTTGCCAATTATTTTTGGGGTTATCCTTATTACACAGAACTAAGGTCATACAGTCATCATTGATATGTGTATGAATAACCCTTCAGAGAAAGCAGGTGAGATCTACATAACTATAATAACAAACGCAAGTCAGCCCGTAAATGTTATCTGCTGAGCATGGCCCGCAATGGTTCACTGCAATGAGCGGTCATAGTGGGTATTCTCATAATCACCACGCTTGGCAGGTGGATTGGCTATCATATCATTTTTCAGCTGAAAAACATCCACAATTGGACCGAAGCCTCTCCCAAAGATTTTCACAGCGACCGGTATGTTTTGTGTTGTGAGCCTATTGCAGGGTTTTGCCATAATCGCCACGCTTGGCAGACGGGATGGCGATCGCAGTTTAGTTAGAAATGTACACGAAAGACGCTGCTGCCCATCCTTCGGCTAATCCGATAGTCGCCTTTTACGACACCCACGGGATGAGATGGGGTGGTGGTATTCTTAGCACCACACGGCAATCATGTATATAAAATGTCATAACCTATAACAGCGAAATACCCATAGTGGCGATACTATTAAAACCACTCTTGTTACTGTACCTACAATCTCTCAAACCTTATAAAGATAGCGATGTATAAACACGCGCCAAGCGACACCGATATTAGCATGGACATGATGAATCTTGAAGTCGTAAAACACACGATGACACACACGGAGTTCGTTAGGCATTGAGCCAAACCCGTGGTCTCGACCCTGAATTGGGACAACCTGTACCACAGTTCAAAGTTTCTAACTTTATGTTTTATTGGTCTCGTGCATGTATATGGTAAAAAGACACATATTTATTCTATGTCCAGCGTGAACCATGTTTCATGGGCACTTATAAATATGCATTGTAAGTTATGTTTAACATAATTTCATTGAAAATATTGCTAATTTCCCGGGCCACATTATCGATGCCCATTGTAAGGAAGAGAGCAGTTTCTTCACAATTAATTATATTATGAACTTTGTATTAGTCGGGCTGATCATCCTACGTTCAATCTGATAGTCTCTCAACCCTTATTTTTTGGAGAGATAGAATTCAACCCGTGATCCAACTAACGGGTGATCCAAATTTGTCGTCCAATGTCGTCATACTAGACGATAGAATATTTTAGACGGTCAATCTGATAGTCTCTCAACCCTAGATTCTATTTTTGGAGAGATTGAATTCAAATCGTAATCCAATTAACGGGTGATCCAAATGTGTCGTTTAATGTCGTCATAGCAGATGATAGAATATTTTAGCACCAGATGTATTATCTGTACTAATTTAAGAAAGAAAACAAGGAATATTTTATCCTGTATTTTTCTATCTTCCTCGCTTTCTGGACCAATATTTGGAGCCAAAACTAACAGAATATTTGGCACACCGAATATGTAGGACTTCTTTCTGCTGTTTTTCTAAATACCAAAGACAATATTTGAGTTCAGATGAATTCGTTCAAGATGTCTATAAGAAAATCGCTCATAATGGTGAATTAATAATTAATATTAAATAACCGCTTAATAATCGCCTTAACCTTTAATAAGTATGTATTAATCTCTTCCTTTTAACATTTTAAGCAAACAAAAACACTATTGTTAGTGTACAGTAAAATTGCTGCACCCTAATAGGGTTTCATATTGATATGCATCCAATTTTCTGTCAACTTATGAACATATAATTGCAGTAAAGATTTGAGTTTGAGGTTGAGTTTGAATAATCACCCAACGGCGTGCCACAAAATTCTCTATTTTTCGCAACACCTGACAAAGCTGAAAATATACTACGTAATATTCTCCGTAAATTGTTTGTTTGTATAATTATTAATGTAAGATTGATATTTTGACAGGTTCTTTACATATGAAGGAAGTTTAGTCAAGAACATCTTGCCCGTTATTGCCGCAAAAATATGGATAACTCCTTGTCGACCTCAAATGTAAAGTTAAACAGTTTTTTTTTATTGTTTAGGAGGGCAAACGCCTACGCAATTCGCCCTGATGACCTTTAAGGCAGACATACCCTTATTTATTGGAGGCCCCTATGTCGTATATCGTATATTTTTGAGGGTTGGGCTTCCAATATTCATCACTCACCGTCCGAAACGCAGCAACACGGTTGGTACCAATGTGGCTACTTCAGGACGGTATTCTGTGACGGCGTGGTACTTCCCCGGTCGAGCCAGACCATTTAAAAGTCTAGTCAACTAATAACTACAGTTAGCTTTACCACGCCGATGTCTGTCTGTGTAATGATAATAATCATGTGGCATGTATTTTATTAAAAAAAACTTTGCCCTACACTAGGATTTCTCCTGTGTCGTGGGTGCGTTTACAGACATGAATTCCACACACTATACACCCAGACCCGGAACAATCTGCAGCTCATACAAATATTTGTTCCGTGCGGGCATCCCACGACCCGGGGCGCAGCAGCCGACTGTATCAGCCACTGCACCAACCGTGCCGTCATGATGATATGATGTCGATAATAATTAAATCAAGAAAAAACATCTTCTTAACCAGCATGCATCATGAGAATTCCATGTACCAAGTAAATTCCGATCACATCGTATCTCATTAAGATCTGTAATCAACGAAGAAAAAACCGCGTGCAAGACAAATTGCAACTTATAGCAAAGATAAAGCTATTCCTGGTACTTTGTTCGACGATCATACTCAAAAGTACCTTTCACTTAATTACTGAGGAAGGTGCCTTAAGTGCCGTGCGATCGCACAAACCATAATGCCATAGTTTCACACGGAAAATTCACTTCCCTGTGAAATACATGTGAAATACTGACAATACTGTGTACAAATAGTACACATGCTATTTTTATTGTGTTATTAGCATTAAAAGAGTTTTAAACACAACGGTAATGTAGTAGTTTTTTTTTTATTGTACTCTGGTTAATGTAGCTTTCCGCAATAAAGAGAATGGGTAGATTGATTAATGTGTTTTTGATTCAATGAGTAAACATGGGTAATTGAACAATCTGGCTTGTCGAGATCAAATACAGTAGGCAAAAAGCGTATTTAAAATACCTAATGTGAACGCAACGCCTCTATCTCGCGGAGTGTCTAGGATCTAGCTCTAGGGCAGTATAGGTTCGCTTTTAGGTTTTCGTACCTTATTATTGAAAAACAGAACCCTTATATGAGCACTTTGTTTTCCATCTAGCCGAGAGAGTTCTCATGGGAACGCTTTCAATGTAAGGCTATAATGACGGTGTCGTAACGGGTCTGTACTCTACGTTATATGATGAATTAATTTTTGAAATATGATGAATTAATTTTTAAAATATGATGAATTAATTTTTGAAATATGATGAATTAATTTTTAAAATGTGATGAATTAATTTTTAAATTCTAATTTAATTATATTTAGAATAGGCATTGTACTTAATTTATTAATTAGTTATGTAAATTTATAAACGTACTGTATAATATTTTGTATAGGGACGTACCTACCACCTTCCTGTATAAAATATTCACACACGCGAACCTGCAATTTGGGTACTATTACTGTGATGTCCCGAACTGTATAATGGGTCTACCGTAAAGACACTTGAATAAATTAGCCCGATCCAGGCCATCATAACCACTACCCTTTTTTGTGGAAATTCGTCATGAGATTCCTTTGCGCTGGAGAAGGGCGACCGGTCATCATCATTCCGGCCGAATGAAGTCCACTGCTGGACACAGGCCTCCCTCAAAGATCACCACAACGACCGGTATCGGTGGGGTATGTGCTCATTGGGGGGTTTTGCGCCATAATCGCCACGCTTGGCAGACGGGTTGGCGATCGCAGTTGAGTTGTTAATGTACTCGAAGGACGCTGCTGCCCATCCTCCGGCTAATCCCTTAGTCGCCTTTTACGACACCCACGGGAGAAGACGGGGTGGTGGTATTCTAAGCCGGCACCACACGGTGCCGGCTAAAACCACCAGAAAGATCGTCTTCGGCACCGAAAAGCGGCTCTAGGTCCTTGTAGGATCACACTCGAATAGCCTATTGGTGCCCACACCTTTAGACACAACTCGGAGGGGATGACGACGCTGTGGCGCGCACATGGTGACACGTGATCACTGGGTGCTGCCGGCGCCGTCTTCTCGGGGGTCGCTCTGGATGAGTACACAGATTCCCCGATCTACGCACCCACGACCCCCGAGTCATAATATTTAATTCCTACGCTTTATGTATCCAGATCGCTGAGTTACCACACTATGAACTGACGTCTATAACTTTTATTTTACATCTCATTCTGAATCTGCTCCTCATAGACGATAATTATCATTCATTGGTACTAAACGAATAGAAGGATTGGGCTGTCTATGGGCTTGCAAGCCTGAGTTGTCATAAAATACGTAAATAAAGCATAGCTTAGCCTTCGCTGGGAACGACACGTACTAAAAATTATTATAAGTATCGTAAAATCCAATTATATGGTTTTCTTGTGGTTTCCAGATAAAAATATAGCACCACTCCATCTCCTCCCATTAAATGTCGTAAAAGGCGACTAAAGGATTCTAAACCAGAGGATGGGTAGCAGCGTCCCTTCTGTGAAACAGTAGCCATACTGCGCTCACCAACCCACCTGCCAAGCGTGAGTACTGGCAAATTCTCTCCAAAACGATGGCACAATTGTGAAATCTATGGGGGAGGCCTTTGTTCAGCAGTGGACTTCCATTGGCTTATATGATGATGAAAATCCAATTTAAAAACTCGGATTGACCGAATCGAAAACACATTATATATCGAACCGAATGACAATCGACTGACGTCACATGTTAAGACAAACAGCCAATTATAAACCATTGTGTGAAGAATCTGACGGGATTTTAACGAGTGTCCAATTTGAGAGGATTGATCTCGGATTCATTGCTTTTCCAAAGAAGAATGTCTTTATAGTAAAAGGCGGATTGCTACATGAGATGTGCGTCAGTATGATCAAAGAAAAGAATTCTATGAATGACTCTACCACGTTTAAAGCCCACAATAGCACATAAATCCTAAAAGGCAGCTGACCGATCACCCTTCAAAAACTACCGATGTCATGCACGACATCCTTTTCTTGTTGTGTTCCAGATTAACTAAGTCGAAAATGTATTTAGTATCTACACTACCCACACCTTGCCTCAGACAGACGCAACTAACGAAGTATATGGGTTTTTACTTAGAATTATGTTGAGCCAAAAGAAACATTTATCAATATTCATATTACCTTTCGGAGCTGGTCAAAGGTTAGCAAGTACACGGTCAGCAGATTCGGCGACATGATCCCCGCAGGAGTAGAACTCTCTCTCTCTCTCTCTTTCTTAAGATACCAAAGGTGTTTAAGTTTTGAGGTCTAGCCCATAGGATACATATTTCTAAACTACGTCCAGCATACTAAGTGTGGAGAGTACATACATGTTTGCTTAGTCCATTTCTACAACGCCAAATCATTGAAGAGCTATTTAACAGATGGTTTATTAAATCGATGGGCCATTTCATCGAATAGCAACATATACAAATTCCAGTACCACCAATACTTTTCTTGGAATGCATACTACTCTTACACTATCACAGTAGCGGTTGCAGTGTTATGGTGCGGCTAAGGTGACCCTTGGTGTACCGTAATGCCGCGAATATGTATACACACTCGAAATATATTCCCGTTTAACGTTTATAGTGTACATCTCATTTCGGCCGAATGAAGTCCACTGCTGGGCAGAGGCCTCCCCCAAAGATCACTACAACGATCAATATGGTTGTGTTGTGGGCTCATTGGAGGGTTTTGCCATAATCGCCACGCTTGGCAGACGGGTTGGCGATCGCAGTTGAGTTGTTAATGTACTCGAAGGACACTGCTGCCCATCCTCTGGCTAATACTTTTACTATACCCATGGGAGGAAATGGGGTGGTGGTATTATGAGCCGGCACCACACGGCAAGTAGTAGTGTATTGTAGTAGACATGTGGCTATTCAAATATCAAATATCCCGCCCGTTAAATAGCTCTTCTATAATTTGGCGTTGAAGATAAGGGCTTCGTAAAAATCTCTTTTGAACGAATCCCGTTGAAAGTTGATAAGAAATGTTAATCAGAAGGAAAGCGCTCATAATATTCAAACTGAACGTCTCAACGCATGACTGAGCGAAACGGAGAGCGAAAAAACATGTCGCTATTGAGTGGCGTGCATTTGTTCGTATAGAAACAGCTGGCCGATCATTATCAGCGTACCTTCTTTGAAATACATGGTTGGAGAATATCACACGGCTTAGAAAGAGCTGGATATTATTTAACAAAAAAAAATGTTTGTCACGTTAAATTTCCTTTTTTTTAAACGATGCCCACTTTAGGATTTCTCCTGTGTCGTGAGTGCGTTTACAGATATGAATTTCACATACAAGTACACATTCATTTATCTCACCATATCAGCCGAACGACGTCCACTGCTGAACAAAGGCCTCCCGCTTAGATTTCCACAACGACCGGGTAGACGCCGCCTGCATCCAACGACTCCCAGCTACCTTCACCAGGTCGTCTGTCCACCTCGTTGGAGACCATCCCACGCTGCGTTTTCCGGTCCGTGGTGTCCACTTGAGAAACTCTCTGCCTCAACGGCCGTCAGTTCTACGAGCAATGTGCCTCACACATTGCTACTTTAGCTTAGAAATCCATTCAGTTATTTGTCCGCAACTTTAGTTCTTTTACGGATCTCCTCATTTCTTGATCTATTTTACTTTAAACAGGATAGTCGACAACGACTATCCAGTCGAAACCAACTGCACCAGTTTGGAGAATAGCTACTACATTTATGTATTTATTAAACTTTGTCCCTCACTACAACTTCTCGTGGGTATAGTTTACAGACATAAATTTCTTAAGCACAAACAACCAGATCCGCTACAAAATTCTGTAGGTCGTAAAAATCTTTGTTGCTTGCGGTGATCGAACCCGCGATACGTAGCGCTGAAATCCAAGCGACTAGCCACTGCGCCAAACGTCCCGTCAAATCAAAAACATTCCACGTGAACAAGTGAGTTTTTACCAAACACAAGATCACAGTATAGGTAGGTAACACAGTCCTTCGAGGACCTGCACAGTCCTTCGAGGACCTGAACCCACCCTTAGGTGCCGAAGATGACCGCCCCAGTGGTTTTAGGGACATTCTCGTACTTTCGCTTTTTATTTCTTTTTCGTTTCGTCCGAAACCAAATTCAAAATTGACTCAAAAAAGTTCTTTTTGAACGTCTACATAGGACAGCACCCATATAAGCCTACCCTCCACCGCTGGGGAGAAGAACCGGCGCCACAATCTCCCAAGCAACACGTTAGTCTGTCATACTCATAACATTTTCTTTTTTAAATGCTTAAAATCTAAAATTCAATTCATTCAAATTCAACTGAACTTTATAATAGCTACATGTCCACTAGTCAACGCCATTACGTAATCACATTAGGATATTAAACTAAAACTATATAATAATATAATAATAATAATAAAATATAAATATATAATATAATAATATAAAATATATATATATAATAATTATTATTTATTTATTTGCAACCCACAGAAAAAATACAATACGTTTTGGAGAAATTATTAACATATAACATTACTAAACAATTTCAATTACAATTACGCAGTGGGTGAGTACGATTTTCTTATCAAGTATGACGCTGATGCCTAAACTAGGCGAAAACCTGCGCTATAGGCATCAGTGACTCCTGGATTGCACAAATAGATTTATGTACTCATTGGAAACAAAAGCAAAAATAAAGGAAACAAAATTAGTCATTTTAAAACAATACTAAATGATAATAAAAATCACTTTCATGAGGCGGGTGTGCTCGCATTGGTTCAAAAAGTAACAAGTAAGTTCAAACATAAACCAATATAATGTTTTATTATCTGTAGCTCAAGACCAATAGGCATCCCGCTTACATGTGAGATAATAAATTCTTAGCAAACATATGTCAGTGAAAATTTACCAGGACCAAGGGAACCATGATTACATATATAAAACAAAATTAATAAATACAGTCCGTAGGACGACCTGTCACTGCAAGCAGCACCTGTTCACGAGTATGACGCAAAGATCAGCCAGCGTTAGTGGCCATCTTTTTAAGCCTCCTTAAGACCTCCAACTTGGCTTTACGATTTGCGTCTAATGTCAACAACTGGGACCAACGATATTGAATGCAATCCGAAGCGTGGAGATGCTTAGTTCAAATACCACTATCATCATTTCGGCCGAATGAAGTCCACTGCTGGACACAAGCCTCCCGCAAAGATCACCACAATGAGCGATATGGGTGTGTTGTGGGCTCATTGGGGGGTATTGCCATAATCGCCACGCTTGGCAGACGGGTTGGCGATCGTAGTTGAGTTGTTAATGTACTCGAAGGACGCTGCTGCCCCATCCTCCGGCTAATCCCTTAGTCGACTTTTACGACACCCAAGGGAGGAGATGGAGTTGTGGTATTCTGAGCCGGCACCACACGGCATATACCACTATGCGATCACCGATCACCGCGCCGAGCGTTGCTCAATACCAATGGTTCACCGTCCAGTCCAGTCCAGTCGATAAGTAAGTGCAACTGGCTATAAGCACTTCAAATATGCTTTTACCCAGAATTGGCTACATACATACAAAATTAGCCCATTACTGCCCCACTGCTGGACACCGGCCTTATCTCACGATGAGTAAGGTTAGGTCTTAGTCCACCATCTGCGTGCCCACACCAAGCGACCCAAGAGAAGACGGTAGCACGCATGTGGTCATGCGCTGCCGTGGGACGCTTTGGGGGATCCTTTACAATCCCCCTGGGTGGTGACCGCTCTACAGTCACCCTCTCCGAGATGTGTCTATAGGCGTAGCACCAGTTGGCGGCTCTAGTGTGATCATACGAAGACCTGGAGCCTCCCTTAGGTGCCGAAGATGACCGCTCCAGTGGTTTTCGCCGGTAGGAGTCCGGCATACCCCTTCGTCCTTCCCCGGGGCAAAGGAAGTTCATGAAGAATTTCCACTGGGCCCCAATAAAAAAAAATAAAGGTCTTAGTCCACCACGCTGGTCTAGTGCGGGTTGGCGGACCACACACACTGCAACCATTAACGTAAGTGATAATAAAGTTTTGATCCGCGCATGAATCCGAAAAGTCAGATGTGCGCGCCGGGATCACTCGGATCCTCCCTGTATGGAAAGCAAGCGTTCAATAATTAGGCTATCACTGCTCTCTATTGTGATCTTACGAGGACCTGGTTGGC
This sequence comes from Diloba caeruleocephala, assembly GCA_947459985.1. Taxonomy (NCBI): domain Eukaryota; kingdom Metazoa; phylum Arthropoda; class Insecta; order Lepidoptera; family Noctuidae; genus Diloba; species Diloba caeruleocephala. The sequence continues at coordinate 2,676,150 of OX381608.1, forward strand.
CCAGTGGTTTTTGCCGGTAGGAGTCCGGCATACCCCTTCGCCCTTTCCCGGAGCGAAGGAAATTCCATGTAGAATTTCCACTGGACATCAATAAAAAAAGGCTATCAATGCTATAATTATTTACATATGGACGTCTGACATAAAATATGAATAGCATGCAAGAGAAGTCGCAAGCAAGAGCTAGTTTCTACACAATTTACATGATACTAAATGAGTCTAACAACAGTTCTCACTACAAACGCAACAATCCATTGTTAGTCGTGGCAAAAAATCTTACGATGATTATAATAGGACGGCCATGAGAGTGTAATGAACGCATAGGGTTAACAGCAGCGAATAACAGAACTATTGATAAACGTGTCATAACGCTTTTAACGGTATGGAATTACTGTAATTCAAATTTAATCGTGTGGTGCCGGCTCAGAATACCACCACCCCATCTCCTCCTGTGGGTGTCGTACAAGTCGACTGAGGGATTAGCCGAAGGATGGGCAGCAGCGTCCTTCGAGTACATTAACAACTTAACTGCGATCGCCAACCCGACTGCCAAGCGTGGCGATTATGGCAAAACCCCCCAATGAGCCCACAACGCACCCATATCGGTCGTTGTGGTGATCTTTGGGGGAGGCCTGTGTCAAGCAGTGGACTTTCTTTGGCCGAAATGATGATGATGAAATTTATCAAGTCATGGAAAGTCATTTAGTATATTAATACTAAGTGCGTGTTTTGATTTCATTAGATCATCATATCAGCCAAAGGACTCCCACATAGGCCTCCGCAATGACAGTTACATAGCGAGTCGTCATGTTGGGGGGTCGTTTAGATCAATTCCCTGCTGCCCATCTCTGATTAAGAGTCCTTTAGTCACCCTTTCGACATTTACGGAAACAGATGGAGTGGAGCTATATTCTAAAATCGGACACGGCACGGAATTTTGTTAAATAAAAATCGAATTTGCTCTTGTCATTTTAATCACTATCTGTAACATATGAAAAACGAATTAACTGTGGTATTATTAATATAATAACATGAAGATAAATAATAAAACCCAATAGAGGAAACGAGTAGGAACCCAGACATTTTGTGAAATTTTCAGTTTCCTTATTGCAATGTTTATACTTCACTGAAACTTTCAGCTTCGCAATTCTTGATTAAGGTCGCTACGTATTGCATTGTGTATATCCTGAATGTTGTTATCAAGGTTACTTAAACAGCACACAGTACAATATATACACACCTATATGAAATCTTTTTTCTATTGATCACAAACTCAACTATCATTATACAGGTTGTCCAGTAAATAGCACGACATACTGCAGGGGGTGAGAGCTTGGGTCAATACCTACCAAAAAAACACAATATATGTTCAGCAAAATCTTACGGATTTTTTTTCACCACTGTAAGTTAAAGTAAAGCGATAAGAAAATTGTACTGTGAAAATTTAAATGAAAATTGTATTCTTGAAAACATTTTAGTTTTTAATAGAATAAAGACTTATCTATGAGTAAAGTAACTATTCATAAATAATTTGAGGTAAAAAAAAAACTAGAAAAGTAATTTTTAGGAAAATTTTGTACTACTGTAAGATTTTTCTGAACATATATTGTGTTTTTTTTGGTAGGTATTGACCCAAGCTCTCACCCCCTGCAGTATGTCGTGCTATTTACTGGACATCCCGTAGAATACACAGTGTGGTCAGTGTTGTACTAATACGGTGACAAGGGATATGTCGCACGATGTTGCTAGACTAGTCAAGCGACGTCGCCCAACGTTACCCAACTTACCCGACATCTCTAGCGATACGTGTTGCGGGACATTTGTCCCCTAGTGAATCATGATATCAGCCACAGGACGTCCACTGCCGAACAAAGGTCTTTTTTTATTTTTTTATTGGCGTCCAGTGGAAATTCTACATGGAACTTCCTTCGCCCCGGGGAAGGGCGAAGGGGCATGCCGGACTCCTACCGGCTAAAACCACTGGAGTGGTCATCTTCGGCACCGAAGGGGGGCTCCAGGTCCTCGTAAGATCACACTGGAGCCGCCCATTGGTGCCACGCCTTTAGGCACATCTCGGAGGAGATGACTGTAAAGCGGTCACCCCCTCTAGCGGAGGGCAGGCGGCTGTAAAAAGGCCGCCCCCCAGGGACCTCTCGGGGAGCCGAACAAAGGCCTCCCCCTTAGATTTCCACAAGGAGCGGTCACATGCCGCTCTCATTCAACGACTCCCAGCGACCCTCACCAGGTCGTCTGTCCACCTCGTTAGAGGCCGTCACACGTTGCGTTTTCCAGTGCGCGGTCTCCATTCGAGAACCTTTTTGCCCCAACGGCCATCAGTTCTACGAGCAATGTGCCCCGCCCATTGCCACTTCCATTTACTTTCAGCTATGTCGACAACTCTAATTCTTCTACGGATCTCCTCATTTCTGATTCGATCTCGTAGAGAAATACCAAGCATAGCTCTCTCCATAGCTCGCTGAGTGACCTTGAGCTTTCTTATGAGGCCCATTGTGAGTGACCACGTCTCTGTTCCATATGTCATCACTGGTAACACACACTGGTTAAAGACTTTCATCTTGAGGCATTGCGGTATTGTTGAATACGAAACTTAATTATGCAAAAATGTATGTTTTCAAATTAGCCAGTGTGCAGAAAGAACTATCAATTTTGTCAGCAATGTGAGCAACAAGAGATACAGATGATGGCAAGGTTGCCTTCGCTACGGGTCGCGGATTCCCGCACGGCACAAAATTTGTTTGACCTACTTTTAATTGTTGCTAGTCTGGGTATTGGTACACATAGAATTTATGGTTGGAAACTGTACCCACGACACAGCAAATCCTAGTTATTCTTTAATATAAAGAAAGAAAATATTTTTGTCGCAAAATGTATTATTACAATTTTACGTTTTGGTAACAAAATGAAACAAAATATGCTATAATAATATAGTGACAGCCCTAGAGCATTAAGACGACTCGACCAAAGGTTAAGTCAGGACAAGTGACTGTGAGAGCCAGGTACTACGACCGTCGCCGACTACCATAGCATTAAGGTAAAGCTTACCATATTTGCCGTGTGGTGCCAGTTCAGAATTCCACCACCCCATTTCCTGCCGTTGGTGTCGTAAAAGTCGAGTAAGGGAATAGCCGGAGGATGGGCAGCAGCGTCCTTCGAGTACATTAACAACTCAACTGCGATCGCCAACCCGTCTGCGAAGCGTGGTGATTATGGCAAAATCCTCCACTGAGCCCACAACACACCCATATCGGTCATTGTGGTGATCTTTGGTGGAGGCCTGTGTCCAGCAGTGGACTTAATTCGGCTGAAATGATGATTACAAGACCGTCATCGTCACCGAACCTGTATTAATATATCCCTCACAACATGATATTCATAGAAAAGAAACAGCAACCGATTTACCAATAACAAAAACTGAATCAAAATGAAGGATTCACTCTCCTCCAGCCCATATGTGGAGCGTAAACTAAATGATAGTAAAAGCAAGCATAAAAACGTACATCGTGCCGCAATGTAGATAGGTTGAGAAGGTTGACTCGACAAACAAGCTCGCAAAAAACAAAAATAACTCTAAGGCGCCACCTGTCTGTTACTTTCGGTTCGGAACTGTTCCGAATTGTCCATGTTAAGAGGACGTTTACGCTTTTAGAATATTAATGGACCATCTATGATATGAACTAAATGCGGCTGTTTTTTTATAGGTAAATGTATATATATTTATTTAACACAAAAAATATATTCGGGGCCAACTGACAACATAGTCCGTGTGGTATCCGTATTAGGAATATAGCACCAATTCATGTCCTCCCATGGATCTCGTAAAAGGTGAATAATAGACTCCTATCCAGAGGGATGAGTAGCAGCACTTCTATTGAACTGTACCCATTCTCCGCCCAATAACCCGCCTGCCTAGCGTGGTAAAATGACAAATTTCCCCCGAAATAACTACACACGACATGTAACTGGTCATCTATGCTGGAGGCGTTTATTCAGCAGTGGACGTCTTTTCGTTGGTATGATGATGATAAACCAACTGACTTCAAATAACAGTACAACCATAACGGGAATTGCCGGCATCAAAAACTTAGTCCAATAAAAAATTGACCTTCTGCATTCACTTCTGCTGTGGTCGAACATTCACTAACAGGTAATTTATCTGTAGGTATTCACCGACATCATAATTTATGAACGATGACGTCATCAGCGTAATATACGACTGGAAGCAGCATCTACGCCAGCAGACAGAAATATAAGATTGAATGAAGACAATATTTACAAATATGGTTGCCTGCTTTTGATGTTAATGAGCGATGTACAGTGAGCCTACGTATACAGTGTATTATTGAAGCCTTTGACAACAAAGATTAAAATTTTTGTTTGATAATGAACAATGAGATAATTTCTTCGTATTTTTTATTCTCATAGGCTTAGTAGCTAAAGTAATTTTGAATTGAGATGTCCCGGTTCTATTCCCGAGTCAGGTAAAGTCAAAAGAAACGTAATAATAATATTTCACGCGCAAAGGGAATTATGAAGGAATATTCGCCAATTCACCGGAAAGCGCAGCCTGGGACGACCTTCAACAAGGTGGACAGACGACCTAGTGAAAGTCGCTGGGAGTCGTTGGATAAGAGCGGCATGTAACCGCTCATTGTGGAAATCTAAGGGGAGGCGTTAGTTTAGCATGGACGTCCTTTGGCTGATATGATGATGATGATGATTCGTCAAAAAAGTATCGCTTGAGTACCATGTAATAGGACGCCCCCGGCTGTTACTAAGGATTTCCTCACATAACTACATTTTCGGTTCGAACCAAGGACTTCGCACTCGGCGAAAGTCCAGGATAGGATTAAAAAAATAGATTTAAGCTTGCAAGCGTATATTGTAAAGCAAATTAATACATTAGAACCTCACATAAGTTATCTTTACAAAATTCTTTTGTAATATCAGACTAATATTTTCACGTATTATATAAAGCGTATCCATGGAGTTTCTTGACAGCTCTTTTCAATAGTATCAACTACAGAACAGAGTACCGTATCAACTTCTTGAAATCTTATCAGCCAAAGGATTTCCACTGCTGAACAAAAGCTTCCCCACAATGGTGACATCATTTTGGGGCATTGGCAAATACTCACCACGCTTGGCAGGCGGGTCGGTGACCGCAGAATGATGCTGTTTTACAGAAAGGACGCTGCTGCCCATCCTTTTGATATCTACGAGAGATGGAGTGGTGCTATATTTTTAATCCGGCTACCACGCGGAGAAACCACTTTAAAACGTGCAACTATTTAAAATCTGACTATCCACAAGTACCGGCTTTCATGTATAAACAATCTTGTAACCAAATCATAATTTCAAGAATGCACACAATACGGTAGGTATTGTGTGCATACCCGCAATGGACATAATATATTTATATAACTTGTTTGTGATAAATTTTCCAACTGATTCATACTTCTTACACAATTGTTATCAGACGTAAATACAATAAATTTTGAAGATACGTATAAATAATACATAGAATAAGGTACTGTAGATTTGTACTACGAGGTTTAATACCCTTGGTGCTGGACGTCTTTACCAGATCACCAATAAAAACAATAGGGTTGACACGGTGGCTCCGATCCGCAGCGGGTTCGATCCCCGCACGGAACAAATATTTGAATGACGTGCAGATAGTTGCATACAGGTAGATAGTTGGTTCGAGACTGGGTCTTTGTGCGTGTGTAATTTATGTCCGTAAACAGTACCAGGCCTCAAGAGATTTTGTGCTGAATATTTTAAATAAGGGAAGTATATACATTGTTTTGATAGAATCGATATGTCAGTTGACGTAGTAGCTGTGTTCAGACAGTTAGAAATCATCATATCGGACATACAACGTCCACTACTGAACAAAGGCCTCCCCCATAGATTTACACAATAGTGTCATAATATTGGGGGGAATTTGCCAGTACTCGCCATGCGTGGCAGGCGGGTTGGTGAGCGCAGAATGGCTACTGTTCCACAAAAGCGACGCTGCTGTCCATCCCTCTAGTTTAGAGTCCCTTAGTCGCCTTAGTGCTATATTCTTAATCCATTGTTAATCCTTTAGGTGGTCGCTCATTTCTACGATCAGACACGCTCCCTCCGCCAGAGCGGCGAAGGCGCGCCTCCAATGGCGTTGGACAGGCTGAGGCAGTCAGCGCGCTGCCTGCGCGCACTTGGCAAGTGGCGTGGCGGTGGCCTGCGGATGCAGTTTGCGACCAAGAGCGTCGTGGAGGCCGTCCTGCCGCTCTTTGGAGCCTGGCTCAGAATTGTTTTAGTACGTACCTGCACAGGATAGGACGTGAGGCCACGGCACAATGCTACCATTGTGATAGCGACCAGAACACCGCACAGCACACGCTCGAGGCGCGACAGTCACCCTCTCCGAGATGTGCCTATAGGCGTGGCACCAGTCGGTGGCTCTAGTGTGATCATACGAGGACCTGGAGCCTCGCTTAGGTACCGAAGATGACCGCTCCAGTGGTTTTAGCCGGTAGGAGTACAGCATACCCACCCCTTCGCTCTTCCTCGGGGCGAAGGATGTCCATGTAGAATTTTCACTGGAGACCAATTAAAAACTCTCGGTCGTCTATTCTGTCGTCCGTCCTTTCCCCGGGGCATAATTATTCTCACCGGTTCAAAACAAAAAATTGTGAATGATTAGTTGTGGCTATCCCGCATCAATGATTCTATTCACTCACTGACAAACCTTGGATCGTTCGTATTACTCTAAATCAGTCTTTCCCAACGTGGGCGATAACGCCCCCTTGTGGGCGCTGCAGGCCTAAAGGGGGGCGGTAAGGAACCAAAAAAAAGAAGGGGGCATTGTGTAGGGCTTTGGGGTCGATTTATAATTTCATCTACCTAGCTAGGAAGACTCTTAGACACCGACTGAGCTCTCGACTCTCGACTACATCTTGTGAACATCAACTAATATTAATTAAGATATAGCTCAAACTCGGTTCGATATAAAAGACCGCGGGCAATCATGTTTTAACAAGTTTTTGTTAAATAATCCGAATTGTACATTCCTATACCAATCGGCTGGTTCTATAATACTTGTTCTTGCTTGTCGAGTACGATTGGGCGTCGAATGAGATAAACGAGTTTATGCACGTTTGTCTTATTCCTGTTGGTGCGTGCTGCTTATGCAATCCTATATAAACGACGTAAATTTATTTTATTTTCATTTGCGGTTTCGCGCATAATAGATAAGCAGTACTTGATTTCAACACTTACGTATTTCTTAAAACAAAACAATGTCGGAAGTAAAAAAGAAGAGACGGCAATACTCTGCGGAATATATTAAATTCGGATTTATTGAAAATCCCACAAACCCGTCGTCGCCTTTGTGTCTTCTATGTCTAAAAACATTTTCGAACGAAGCAATGAAGCCTTCAAGACTGCAAGATCATTTGAATAAAATGCATCCAGATAAGACAGAAAAGAATGTAGCATATTTTCAAGACCTAGAGAAGAAGCATACTCGTAATACTCAGCCAAGTGTATCAAAACTATTTTCGGCGGCTGCTAAGCAAGATGACGACGGACTTCGAGCTTCGTACAATATCTCTTTGTTAATTGCTCAAAAAGGCAAACCACACAACATCGGAGAAGAGTTAATTTTGCCAGCAATAAAGGAAGTAATAACTACTGTGCTTCATAAACCGGCCGCAGATATTAACCGAAAAATTCCTTTGAGTAATAATTCTGTGCAAAGACGAATTGTTGAAATGGCTGAAAACATTGAAGAATCATTGTGCAATCATCTGAGGACTAGTCAATTCTCAATTCAGCTCGATGAGTCCACTTTACCAACTAATGAAGCGTTGTTGCTATCTTACGTGAGGTTTATTAAAGATGAGAAAATACGTGAAGAACTATTGTTTGCCAGAAATTTGGAGACAGATACAAAAGGCGAAACCATATTCAATACATTGGAAAAGTTTTGTGAAGAGAAAGAGATTTCTTTGAAAAATATTATATCAGTTGCTACGGATGGCGCTCCGGCTATGACAGGGCGCCATAAAGGCTTCATAGCATACTTAAAGAATAAAATTCCAGATGTCCTTGCTATACATTGCGTTATTCATAGACAACATTTGGTTGCTAGAAACTTAAGTGAACGACTATTTCAATCACTGCAATATGTCATCAAAGCAGTCAATAAAATCCGTAGCAGCTCTTTGAATGATAGATTATTTCATCAGCTTTGTGTTACTAATGACGAAGATTTCAACCGTTTGTTGCTTCATACTGAAGTTCGTTGGCTGTCAAGAGGCAATTGTCTGATTCGATTTTACAACTTGTTTGACTCTATGATAGAGTTCTTGGAAACTAAAGATACAGAACTGCGCAACAAGCTCATAACATCAAAGAATGATATAGCTTACATGACAGACCTGTATAAAATGTTCAACGACATGAACCTCCAACTGCAAGGCGATGAACTAAATTTAATTAAAACAAAAAATGTCGTTGCTGCTTTCGCAGCCAAACTGCTTCTGCACAAAAAGAATATGGGCAGACGTGAGTTTCACAATTTTCCGAATTTATCAGTATACTGCAGTAACGACGACTTGTTTGCCTACTGCCAACATTTGGAAAACCTCCACATTGACTTCACCGAACGATACCAGGACATTTTAAAGTTGGAAATACCAGACTGGGTGTTGGATCCGTTTTCAAATGTCAACACAGCAATGTCACCTCAGCTGAAAGAAGAACTTATAGAATTGACAACAAACGAAGAAATAAAAATCAAGTTCAAAAATGGTATCAAGAATTTTGGCTACAAAAACCGATCCCGCAGTTGTACCCTGGATTGTGGTCAATTGTTCAACGATTTTTGATAGCATTCCCATCGTCATATTTGTGTGAACGTGGATTTAGTGCTGTGGCAACGCTGCTTACTAAAAAGAGAAATCGTTTGCGTGTTACCGAACGTGGCGACTTGCGGCTGTTTTTGAGTAAATTGGAACCTGATATCAACAAACTTATTGAACAGCATCAGATTCAACCTTCACATTAGTTTTTATATAAGAATTGATTATGTTTGTTTTATTTTCAATAAAAGATACTCTGTCCGAATACTATAAATTTGCGTTTTAATAATCAGTTATAAGTGCTTAGCGGTTTTTAAGTATGTTTAAAAAGGGGGGCGTTAAAAAATAATTTATTCTTAAAGTGAGCAGTATACAAAAAAAGGTTGGGAACCCCTGCTCTAAATATAAGTACGTATTTGCGCCGAGAACTGTATAAGTAATGACATCCCTTATTGCCATTTGTAATTCTAAACATGGCCAACCGTCTAGACGTTGCATTATTTTGCTAGGTAGTCACAGGCAAATAAGTGGAAGAACACCGTGGGGTTTTAGCCACTAAGAGTCCGGCATGCTGCTCCGCCCTTGCCATGGCGCAGGAAGTCCGTGAGAATTACACCACGACAAAAAAAAAGGTACCCACAGGCTCGTAAATACTTGCGACTGAGCTCATCAATAGATCTGTGAGATTAAGTGCACTTGCCGCTGTTATATCTTCGATGGGTGACCGTTACTTACACATCAAGATTTTATCTTCTACTTGGGAGAGCACAACCCTCCGAGATGTGCCTATAGGCGTAGCACCAGTGGGTGGCTCTAGTGTGATCCTGGAGCCTCCCTTAGGTGCCGAAGATGACCGCTCCAGTGGCTTTTACCGGTAGGAGTCCGGCATACCCCTTCGGCCTTCCCCAGGGTTCATAGAGAATACCCACTTGGCACCAATAAAAAAAAATAGAAAAAGTTCCGTCAAAATCGGTCCAGCCGTTTCGGAGATTACCCGGAACAAACAGACAGACAGACAAAAAATTTAAAAATTGTTTTTTTGTTGTATGTGTCGTATATACTTTCTTAAGCATTTAGTAAAAAGCTGATATTTTGACATTACAAACAGACACTTCAATTTTATTTATTTGTATAGATAATACTACTACTCTATTAGTTTTATTATACTGTTATATAATGTTATAGTTCGTTACCATAAAATGTATAGTACATCTCGTTTTACCTAAAATTATCATTTATATTTGTGAATTTTGGTTCACCTGTCATTGGCAACTGTATAAGCCCAAAACTTATTGTTACCTACTGTTATTCGATATTTTATATACAGAAGCTGTTGGTGTACCTTTATTAATAAATAAATAAATAATTACTACTTCTAAAAACCTTTATACATATTTACAGCTTTTGACAGACAAATGAACTGCTACATAAATATAGCTGGCACATAAAATTGCTGGCACAAGCGGACATCGGCGCACTCGATTCACTGAATCGCGGCACTGTCGTAAAATAAACAATAACTAACACCCTGGCGTACATAACAAATTATTAATATAATAAAATACCTGTCCTGTGCCTATCATTATTATTATACCTGTGTAAACGAAAGCTACAGACTGCTTTAAAAAAACATGAATGAGTCCGCCCCTGACCTCGACCTCGCCTGATGAACAGCGATGGATGGAGGTATACGAGTGGACGATTACACACAGAATATGCCTATTCGCTCTTACTCTAACACATTCAATGCTAAATAAGCTTTTCCAGACATTATTTGGACTTTAATAGACTCAAAAACGTATTTAATTAAAATGTAAACAAATGTTTCACACATCAAAATGCTAGTGAGCTACGTAACTACTATCGCAAGCGTATATTTCTATCGATTCTGTCGAATTAGTGACTCATGGTGCCGTTTCATATGGTGACAGTTGAAAACGTCAGTGACTATCGAGTAGATTACGTCAGTTTTCTTACCTATCGAAATCTATGTTGCTCATAGTACGAACTTTAATTCTTTCGGTGACCGCTAGGGGCGCTTTACAATCTTTCATATTTATACGGAGACGCTAGCGAGTGTTGACCGTGTAAACTCATGGTAGAGCTACTGGAAGTGATCGCGGATAGCGATAAGGCCGACCATTATACTGTTTATAGTAGTCTCCAATCTTTTGGCCGGTCTGAATGTAGCGTTAGTCGATCACAGTACGTGAAATTAGGTACATTGATGACATGCTAATAGTCATCCGTGTGGTGTCTGGATTATGAATATAGCACCACTCCATCTCCTCCCGTGGATGTCGTAAAAGGCGATTAAGGGCTTCTAAACCAGAGGGATGGGCAGCAGCGGGCTTCTGTGAAACAGTAGCTATTCTACGCTCACCAACTCGCCTGCCAAGCATAGTGAGTACTGGCAAATTCTCCCCAAAATGACGATACACGGCATGTAATCGACCCTCTTATGCGCGACGCTCTTATTCAGCAGTGAACGTTTATTTGGCTGTTATGATGACGGTGATGAATGATTTATCTGTAACATATATACTATATATCATCATCATTTTTTCACCATTTCGGCCGAATGAAGTCCACTGCTGGACACAGGCCTCCCCAAAAATCACCACAACGACCGATATGGGTGTATTGTGTGCTCATTGGGGGGTTTCGCCATAATCGCCACGCTTGGCAGGCGGGTTGGCGATCGCAGTCGAGTTGTTACTGTACTCCAAGGATACTGCTGCCCATCCTCTGGCCAATTCCATAGTCGCCGTTTACGACACCCACGGGAGGAGATGGGTTGGTGCTGTTGGCAGCCGGCCCATACACGGTAAAGCGCAAAATTAGTAAAGATATAATCCAATCAAATATGATTTATACAGAGAACTTGACTTATTATACTTTGACTAAACATAACAAACAGAAACATCGGCTAGAACTATCACCATATCTAAAACACACGTACATTAACTTATCAATATCATAATGAGCCCTCGTTAGGACTAAAATGGCCAAGACGTGCCTACCACGAGTTCTTCATCGTTGTGGTTCTGATAAAGCTGTATTTACCTCCTGCGCATTAGATTTAAAACCCTCCTATAGTACGTTTTTATTTTTATTGGGCCCAGTGGAAGTTCTATATGAACGTCCTCTGCCCTGAGGAAGGACGAAGGATCATGCCGGATTCCTACCGGCTAAAACCACTAGGGCGGTCATCTTTTGCCACTCTTCGGAGCCTGGCTCCAAAGGAGCGAGCGCGTCACATTCCGCCTGATGCAGGTATTCACCGGACACGGTTGTTTCGGGAAGACAGCGGTGTGCATGTGGTCACGTACCACGGGGATGGGGGGGGGGGGGTCAGGTCCTCGTATGATCACACTAGAGCCTCCTGTAGTACCTAATAGTCGAAATCACAGAACATAAGGATACCAGAAAAATCCCTTCGTTTTCTGTGGTAGATTTTTAGAACCTTGTCATTAGACGAGCAATTCATTCATCTGATGGTAAGCATGATGAGGTGACGAGCACCTCAAAAACTTCTCCTCCTCTCCTCTCCTCTTCCTCTTATTTAGTATCTGCTCAGTAATTTCAATAGCTATCTGACACACAGCAATGTCTAAAGTTTAAACACTACTGCTTCATCAGCATCAAATCGGCCAAAGGATATTTTTACCTATTTATCGTTATCTTTTTAGTGGCGTAAGAGTAGCATCAAATCCGCGCTCCATAGACACAGCAGTAGAGGGTGAAGTAACAAAAAGTGCTAAGCTGTGAACGTATATAGGGTCTTACTTTACTAACGGAAAATATTTTAGGAGGTAAATCTATAGGTAGCAATGATGCGTTTTAGCAAAATAAATAAACGTAACATCAACCTTTATTTTATCAAATAGTACAGAGTAAGTAAATCTTTCGCAAGTCGAATGTTTGAATATTGATTTATTTATTACCAGTAAAACCGATACTTGATATTTGAAATGAATTCTATACCATTCATAGACCCTAGCCTTAAAATATGATCCATTATTAATGTAAGACCCTATATAGTGATAGCGAGTTATTGCGTTTATAGTTTCTTTTTACTTTCTAGGGTCATGAAATTGTGACAAAATCGTCGATTCATCTAAATCTCTCTATTCTATCTACAGGAATTACAATTCACACTAACGTTTTAGTATGTTATTTAAGACACGTTTAAATTAAAAAATATCGTTGTAAGTGTAGGGTATGTTTATTATTATAGATGTCGGTAGACGTTAATAAACCAGTGGTCACTTGGACTTGCTGTTTTACAGATCGCTACAGCCGGGAATCTTAAACTATTTGTGATTAAAAATGGTGGGCCGCCACTTTTAGGCAGGGCGTGGCTTACAAAATTACGCATAAGTAAGATTAATATTGATGATCCTTTATTTAATATGACCGATAATAATCTCGTTGAAATGTTACAACGTGAATTTCCGTCTGTATTCGTCCAGGGTCTCGGAACGTGTACAAAAAAAATGTCATTGAAATTGATTGATCCATTATTATATTATTATAAAAGCAAAATCCAGTGTTTATTAAAGCTAGGCAGTTACCGTTGGCGTTACGCAAGCCTGTTCAGCAGGAGTTAGAACGACTCGAGGCTGGGGGTACGATACGAAAAATGGATTATTCGGATTATGGGACGCCGATCTTCCCAGTGATTAAAAATAATGGAGAAAGCGATCAGCATAACAGCAAGCCCAAGTGACAACTGGTTTATTAAAGTTTACCGACATCTATAATAATAAACATACCCTACAGTAAGTATATCATACCATAACTTTTTAGAAAAGTAATATAATTTCATTTAAATTTAAAGTGAATAAACCCATTTAAGACTTGACCAGGTGAAATACCTGATAGAACAATCAATTTTAATGAGTGAAAACGCTGATCCGGATGGGTGACGGTTAGATAAGTAATATCGCCACGGTTAAGACTATGACAAGTCTTGATCGTGTCTCTTACCAACTATAACAAAATAAACTATGTTTCTAGTAAATTACGAATGTACATCATAATATATGAAAAATCATGAAATCATGAGTTCTGTATGGTTCCGGCAAAAAATAAGCCACCTCTCTTTACCTAAACAATATACTGCCACCAATCCACATGCCAAGCGTGGTGATTATGGCAATATCTCCTATGACCGTTCATCGTAGTGATCATTGGGAGGCCCGAGTTCAGCAGTGGACTTTAACAGGCTGTACTTTTCATAACTGCCTCTTTGATTTTGTCCAGATCAATGAGATGTGCCACTATATTTGAAGACTCAGGAAGAACTCTATCGGCCGACAATAGAAGGGAACTCGAGTCGAACCAGCTCAAATTACTGATGTTGTCGTACCTCGCCTCTTGCCTCTGGTGGGAACAACATGGCGTGTTTCACTAACCACAATCAAACAAAACAAACGTGGATTCCCACAACACAACTGATTGAATATTCAGGCATGATAATCATGTTCTAATTTGTTTACAGTCATCCTTGTCGGAGCGAATGATCTCTTGAGCTGCGGATTTTTAATGCATTAAGCCTAATGTGTAGATTAGATTACGATAGTGTCAACATGTTTACGTTTACAAATGACATTCAAATATCTGTGAGTGTACAATGAAACACAAAAGCAATTCGATCGAGATGAACAACGGAGGCCCAGTATGAAAACAATAATATTATTATTATTTTGCTGCGCATATAATAGGCCAACGGTAGAAATATTTGGTCCGTGTGGAAATCGAACCCGCGACCGGTAGCGCAGAAAGCCAATTGCGTAGTCACGCGCCATCCGTGCCATAAAGGCAAGCCAAAATTATCATATGTGTGTGGCAACAGGTGAACCGGGGCTTAAAAAAAAACTTCAGCCGAAAAACATCCACTGCTGAGCATGTTGTGTGCCCATTGGGGATTTTGCCATAATCGCCACACTTGGCAGGCGGGTTAACGATCGCAGTTGAGTTTACTCGAAGGACGGGGGTGCTGCCCATCCTCCGGTCGATCCTATAGTCACTTTTTACGACACCCACGGGAAGAAATGGGGTGGTGCTATGTTCAGCCGGAACCACAAGGTCATTTCTTCATCATCATATCAGCCAAACCACGTCCATTGCTGAACAAAGGCCTCCCCCATGATTTCCACAACGAGCGGTTACATGCCGCCCGCATCCAACGACTCCCAGCGGCCTTCACCAGGTCGTCTCTCCACCTCGTTGGAGGTGGTCTCACTCTGCTCTTTCCGTTGCACGGTCTCCGCTCGAGAACCTTTTTACGCCATGGCCATCAGTTCTACGAGCAATCATTTAGTCATTGGGTTAACCTACTGTACACTAAATAGTAAAATTATGATTATTTCTGCATGAAGTTAAATCACGGTCATCTATATAATACAATACCTACGCCAATCATGCACGCCAGTTTGCAAAGTTTTTGCGCTACGCAGCCAAAGGCAATTCTAATCGATTTGGAACGGTTTTACGATTAATGTTACCACGCTAGATAGCTTTCAATGAGCCATGGTAGTCAATTTTCCGAGTGGTTTCCGGATTAAGAATATAGCACCACTCCCATCTCCTCCGGTGGATATCGTGAAAGGCGACTAAGGGAATCTAAACCAGAGGGATGGGCATCAGCGTCCCTTCTGTGAAACGGTAGCCATACTGCGCTCACCAACCCGCCTGCCATGCGTGGTGAGTATTGGCAAATACCCCCCCAAAATGATGACACAGTTGTGAAAATCATTGGGGGAGGCCTTTGTTCAGCAGTGGACTATAAATGGCCGATACGATGAGCCCATCACTTCTCCAGGATGTCGTTTATCTGTATTATTACATTTTAACGACACCGTTAGTTCCACGATAGAATTGCCGCATACAATTACATCATCATAATGTCGCGTAATATTCCAAATAGAGCACGATTTTGAGTGTTTCGTAGAATTTCTTGTGTAGTCAAGGCTTCAATCGAGAAGATGTAAATGCACTTATTTGTCTTCCGTGTTTAGCAGCCTGGCAATGCAACGTCTCGTATTACTTTCAATTAATAAAGGCTTTCAATACATAGATTAGTGAACAAATTCGAAGTTTAAAAACCGTGGCGACTTTTCTCTTCGATTTTTTCATTGGCTGGATAGTATTCAGATAAGTTCCATGCAGCTATTAGCTATTAGCTGCATGATACTGGTAAGTCAATACCAAAGCTATTAAAATATAACACAGATCACTGACTCACTGACCGACTCTATCACGCTGTAAGATAGTTCATTCTTTAGATGATTCATTTTTTTACTTTTTCAACGAGCCGCCATACAACTCATTAATCGTCCAATGTTGAGGAAGATCTGTGTGGTGTCCAGATTAAGAATATAGTACCACTCCATCTCCTACCGTAGATGTCGTAAAAGGCGACTAAGGGACTACACCAGAGGGACGGGCAGCAGCATCCCTTCTGTGGAACAGTAGCCATTCTGCGCTCACCAATCCGCTTACCATGCGTGGTAGTATTCACTGGCAAATTCACTCCCAATATGATAACATCATCATTTCTGCTGAATGAAGTCCACTGCTGGACACAGGCCTCCCCCAGGGGTCACCACAACGACCGATATGGTTGTGTTGTGGGCTCATTGGGGGGTTTTGCCATAATCGCCACGCTTGGCAGACGGGTTGGTGATCGGAGTTGAGTTGTTAATGTATTCGAAGGACGCTGCTGCCCATCCTCCGGCTAATCCCTTTGTCGACTTTTACCGACACCCACGGGAGGAGATGGAGTGGTGGTATTCTGAGCCGGCACCACACGGTAAAATAAAATATGATAACACAGTTGTGGAAATCTATGGTGGAGGCCTTTGTTCAGCAGTGGACGTTGCATGGCCGATGATGAGGAACCGGTACACCCATTTCTACGCACACGCCCGAAATTGCTCATTGGTCATTGAAAAATCCAGTCGGGTTTTTTTACTTCGTATTATTATGATATAATTATAACAATTTGGTAAATTAAATTAGAATATTCAGAACAAAATCAATGTTATTCTTGTACATTCCAATGTATGGAATAAGCCTAAAGAGATAATGTAAACATTATCTAAATGGGAGTGCCTTTACCGATAAAATACCTTCTACGACGGGTAATGCTTCATGTTATCTTCAAGGTACTCGTATAAATATGAATGTGAATGTTCCCACATACATTAACTAAACAAATCTTTTGTAGACCACTTTTTCTTTTTTATACCTGTATATCGATATCAGTTACAGATTTATATAATGATATACATGTTTGCCCACGCTTGGGCGAAGCTGCTGGATTGCGGACCACAAGAAATTAAGATAAGGAACACGTTAATATGGGCATTAGCGTTTTCCTTATCTGGTAATGCAATACTTTAAGAAATATAGAGAAGACTATTTATGTGCATTCATTATTATCATTCTAAATTATTTACAATTTATAAAAAGAATAAAATTTATTTTTTCATCATGTATTTCAGCCGAAAAACTTCTACTGCTAGATAGAAGCCTTCCAAAGGATTGCTACACAAACCAACTAATGGGCCAACACACAACACGTGCGCCACACAAAATTGCCACATTTGGCAGACGGGTTGACAATCGCAGTTGACTTATAAATGTACTCAAAAGACGCTGCTGCCCATCCTCCAACTAATCCCATAGTTACCTTTTACGACACCCACAACATGAGATGGGGTGGTGGTATTCTTACCTTCTTTTCTATAAGATGTCCTACAAAAATAGAGAAATTTATTTCAAAGGAAAAATCAGCGTGTTATATGGATGATATACATCTTATACTTCCCCCGCCCAGGGGAAGGACGGAGGGGCATGGCCACTCCTACCAGCTAAAACCACCGGAGCGGTCAGTTCCGACACCGAAGGCGGCTCCAGGACCGCGATATCTCTAGCGATGGGGAGGCGACTGTATTAAGGCCATCTTCAAGGTACATCTCGGGGGGGATTGTAAAGAATCCCCCCGAAGTCTCGCTGTGCGCTGTGCTGCGCACACACCAGCACGTAACCACGTGAGCGCCACCATCTTCCTGAGGGTCACTCGTTATGAGCACGCAGACTCCCCAGTCTGCGCACCCGCGACCCCAGAGGCCCCCCGTCATATGACGATGGCAAGGGGCTCCCGTTTCAGTCTATCTCCGTGTGGTATAAGCCTTCTCCCAACCTCGCTCTGCGGTCTCCGTCTGCAGCACGACACTCTCACAAAAGGAGACAATAGCTCTCCAATTTTCATGCTCTGCCAACATAGACACTACTGCCCGCAGAGAGAGATCTTGCCCGATCTGATCAACCAGGATGCGCCGGTCGGCAGCCCACGCAGGGCACGCCTTCAACAGTATTTTGGTCCGCTTTCACAGTGGTGGCACAGTGCCTTGATATCACGGCCTATTACGTGCAGGCACCGAAACAACCAATGAACACCTGCGTCAGGTAGGTGACGCGCTGGGTCCCTTTGAGCCAGGCACCGAAGAACGGCAGGACGGCCTCGACAACGCGCTTGGTTGCGAACCGCAACCTTAGGCGCTCTCGCCACTCCTCAAGTGCACTGCGGTGGTACGTACCTAGCCGGACTCTAGCAATACAATAAGCACAAAGTATACAGTGCACAGAAAGTACATCACAAAAACAAAGTACGTATCTTAATCGGTTTGAGAACCAACATACACCCAATGTTACGCTCGGATGAGCACAGTGGGTCGGTGTCTGGAACTGGAATTACATATAATTAGCATCGAAATACAGTAGGAAACATATTCCGATATACACAACCAATCTGGCTCTCTTAAAGTCGATTAAAAAGTTGAGGTGAAGGCTAACCTGCACCGCCGGTATAATTTAGGGGCGGACCTCACTTTGCATATAATAGCGGCTTACTTTTACATGAAAGGCAAACGAGCTGGCGAGTGACAACCCACCTGACGGCAAGCTGTTATTTATTACCGACTGCAATGTGTTTCAATAAGTAATAAATGAAACTATAAACGGCATGGTTGGTGCAGTGGTTGATACAGTCAGCTGCTGCGCTCCGGGTCGTGGGTTTGATTCCCGCACGGAACAAATATTTGTATGATCTGCGGGTAGTTGTTCCGGGTCTGGGTGTATTGGTTGTGGAATTCATGACTGTAAATGCACCCACGGCACAGGGGAAATCCTAGTGTGGGACATAGTTTTTAATATCATTATTATATCAGCTGAAAACCATCCACTGTTGGACGTAAGCCTCTACCAAATAATATCGCCTATCTTCTGTATTTTGGGGAGTTTTTCCACAATCGTCCCGCTTCGGCTGGTCGACAATCACAGTTCAGTTTAAATGTTCTCGAAGGACACTGCGGCCTATCCCCCAGCTAATCCCATGGTCTGCTATCACGATGCCCACGAGATGTGACGGGGTGGTGCTTTTCTTAGCCGGCACCACACGGCATTCATAACATATAACATTTACAGTTATCTACAGTTTTACTTATTGTAAGACAGGGTTCGCATACGGCCGTAATAACTTCCTAATTGCTATTAAATATCGCGCTTTCAAATCGATGTTCTAATCATTGTATCATGTTAGTAGAATACAATGCAACTTTTCCATCTACTTTGAAACACCTCCTAATCACATTTTACCACACTTTTGGGAATTAAATTATACGCTTCCATGAGCTACTAGTTCAAGAACAACATATTATTAAAATTAATTATAATTATTATATTGTGTGGTGTTATGGGTGTAGGCTGTCGTGGAAACGGCGGACAAGAAATGTAAGTGGTACATTTGGGCTATTATCATAGTGAAAGGTAAGGTGTCGGCACGGTTGCTGCAGTGGCCGATACAGTCGGCTGCTGCACTCCGGGTCGTGGGTGCGATTCCCGCACGGAACAAATATTTGTATGATCTGCAGGTAGCTGTTCCGGGTCTGGGTGTACTGTATGTAGAACAGATGTCTGTAAACGCACTCACGACACAGGAGAAATTCTAGTGTGGGGCAAAGTTTTTTTAAGAAAAAAAAGAAAAAATAATTAGTTGCCTCGCTATAAATGCTACCTACTTAAACATTTAATTTTGGTGTTGCAATAATCGTCGAAATCAATACTTACAAAAAAACATTCATTTTTTTATTTGAGTATACAATTTTAACGATCATACTGCTTTATTCATACTAGTCGTAAACGGCACGCTTCGCTGGGCTGTAATTAAAAGTTACGTGATAATGGTGTTTTATTATAAATCAAATAAAGTCCTATATGCTATTCCACGACATAATCTATCTCTCTGCCAAATTTTATTAGAATTCGTTCCGCTGTTTGAGCGTGGTGGAGCATCATAGACTATACACTTAATACATCAAACATATTAACTTTGACATTTATAATATAGTAGTAAGAACGCCCATATAATATATAGGTGTAGTAATATATAATCAGTAGGTTATAGGAACAACACTTAATAAATAAAAGTTGTAATTCACGAAAATAAACCCTATTATTTTGATAAAAATATGAATAAGTTGCTATCAGGGTCGCCATTTTACTGAGAAAACGCACACAGCTTAAGAACACGTGCCGCTTACGATGTTATAAAATAGTGGTTTTTTTTAAGTCTAGTACTTATATCTAGTATATATATAGCAACTTTCCTCATAATAAATCGAGACTATTTTTATATTACAAAAAAGAGCAGTCCGAGCTATTTATAATATGGGCTCTCGTGAGTCACTCCGGGAACTATTTAAGGAGATAAACATACTAACTTTGCCATCCTTGTATATATTCCAAAATATTATGTATATCCGCAAAGACATTGTTAGTTTCAATAAAAGAAGTGACGTGCATAACCTAAATACTCGCAATAAGAACAAGCTTGTCTTGCCTGGCTTTAGACTTAGCAGAACCAGCAAGTCGTTTATGGGAAACAGTATTAGGTTCTACAACAAAATTCCTTCTAGTATTACTGATTTACCAGAACTAAAATTCAAATCTTTGATTAAGCGCGTTTTAATATTGAAAGCCTACTATAACATACAGCATTACATCGATGATAAAGATGTGTGGCAAACGATTCCCTTCTGCACACTGCGACCCTCTGGCGCTGTATAATTTATTTTATAACGTCTGATAATTGACATGATTGCAAGTGTTTTAACTTGCAATCAAAGGCATAATGTCTACAAATTGGAATTAATTATATTATTATTGTATAAATAACTTGACATTTCTAATATCGCATTTAAAATTGCAAATATTTATGTTATTTACTTATAGTTAATAAATTGACATTTGACTTGACTCATTTAAAACATTTAAAAAAAATGTAAATTTACTTATATACATTGATTGACTATTTGTTATTGTTAATATTGTTCTTGTGACATCAAATTATAATATTCTTACAAAACCGTAAATGTGTGAGCATTATGTAGGCATTGATGATATATATTTGGTACTTAATTTTGATTGTGTCTTTTGCCTGGCTGTATTGGTCTGTCATGCTCACTAAAATGTCTTGCTGATGGTGGCGTTGTGTATCGGGTCGTTCGGTTCCCTTCAACATGGTTGAGCTAAGTGATGCTGATGCCTGCGTTATGCTCGTGAACGGGTGCCGTCTGTTGGGACTGGTCAGTCATTAACTGCCACAGCAAAAAATATTATTATGGTACGTTCCATCTTTAGACATTGACCTACATTTTTCTCGGTATTTGTTGTACAATCATTTTTGTATCAATCAGCATTGTAATCTCCATTATTTTAAAAGAGTATCCATGGAGTTTCTTGCCGGCTCTTCTCCATGAGATCCACTATTTGGAACCGTGCAACTTAGATTCTGACGTTTCATAAGTGCCAATATTTGGTTTATTTGAAATAAAAAACTTTGACTTTGACTTTGATAATTATTGCAATGAATATGGAAGTTACAACTTGTTTTTTTAAGTAACGCAATCCCTATATCCTAGTGATTATGCCCTTGAAATAAAGTTCACTAGTCTTTCGTTTTCGAGACTATTATAAAATTTCGTTACTGATTATAAAAAATAAAATAAACGACAAATCGCGTTTATTATAGATTTTTGTTTTTCACAAACAAAGCAGTGTTCAAAACGTCAGGAAAAACAAAAATCTATAATATACGCGATGTAATCCGTTTAAAAGTGTTTTATTATAAAAATGTTCACTAGTTTTTTTTTTTTGTATATACAAAGGTCAAAAACAAGCAACGAATTTATACATTTTATTTAAATTTTGTAAATCGAAACTGTTTTTTTCCTCAAATATGACATTCGTCGTTTCAGCCCAATTAAGTCCGCTGCTGGACACAAGCCTCCCCCAAAGAACGCCACAACGACTGTTATTAGTGTGTTGTGTGCTCATTGGGTGGTTTTGCCAAGATCGCCACGCTTGGCAAGTGGGTTGGCGATTGCAGTTGAGTTGTTAATGTACTCTAACACCCATCCTCCGGCTAATCCCGTAGTCGCCTTTTATGACACCCACGGGATGAGATAGGTCGGTGCTATTCGTAGCGGGCACCACATGGCAATGACATTCAATATTCTAATATCCAGAAACTTCTTAGTATAGGTACTGAATCTGTGTCGTATATTTGGTTTCGTTACCAATTTACGTATACTGCTACCTAGTAGAAAACTAACATATAACTAATTCTGTTGTTCCTGATAAGAGAAGCCAAGATAAATTTTATTGCTTGGCGTTTACGCACCGCAGTTCTTACTACGATAATATTTACTACGTTCGCGTGAAGTTTAGAACAGCATTTAATTAGCTTAAAACAGTGACAGCAGACGCAGCAGCCAAGGATGACGGCACGGTTGGTGCAGTGGCTGATACAGTCGGCTGCTGCGCTCCGGGTCGTGGGTTCAATTCCCGCACGGAACAAATATTAGTATGATCTGAAGGTAGTTGTTCCGGGTCTGGGTGTATTGTATGTGGAATTCATGTCTGTAAAACGCACCCACGACACAGGAGAAATCCTATTGCGGGGCAACGTTTTAGAAAAAGAAAAAATTGCCAACTCGCCGGATATTGAAAGGGATGGATTTTTTTTTAAATTACATTGTTTGTATGACCGAGTGTGCATCAGCGATCTTCGCCTGTTTAATCGCTATCGGCAAATACGTAATGCAAAAATGACGTTTCACAGCGGCGTCTACGCAATTTACGCCTGTCGCAAACAGTCTATGACATACGTGATGTATGTGTACGTAACGTGCGACTCTTAATTAGTAACGTCTATAACGGGTTTATCATATTTTCGGTAGTTCTTCACAATCTGACGACCTACTGTGAGTTTTGTGAGCAATTTACGTTTGCGTATTACTATTAATAAACTGTATGTGAAAAACGTAAACAAATTAGCTACGAAAATTGCGGACAATACGGTGCCTACGTTAATTATTGGTCTATTATTGGACGTCAAGCTAGATTTGTGAAGAAAAAAGTACAGTGTACAGGTAAAAGTGTATAAGGACGTGCGTTAGGCTGGCCCGACCACCAGGACTTGGTAATGGGGTATATATATCAATCAAATGTAGGTACTCTTCTTCACAGACATATGTACTTTTTTTATTGATGTCCAGTGGAAATTCTACATGAAACTTCCTTCGCCCCGGGGAAGGGCTAAGGGTATGCCGGACTCCTACCGGCTAAAACCACTGGAGCGGTCATCTTCGGCACCGAAGGGCGGCTTCCAGGTCCTCGTAAGATCACACTAGAGACAGACATATGTACTGCCTTCATTTTCGATGTACCGCTTTTATAAAAAGATTTAAAGTACTTATTAGTGGCCTATGCAGGCTTCTGAGCAACTTCCGATTATTTCAAGGTAAGAAACCCGTGTGATGTCCGGATTAAGAATATAGAATCACTCCATCTCTTACCGAAGATGTCTTAAAAAGCGACAAAGTGACTAAACCAGAGGGAAACATGTGAAAAAGTAGCCATACTGCGCTCACCAAGCCACCTACCAAGCGTGGTGAGTACTAGAAATGCAAGTATTGTTATTATTGAAATGTTAGTTTTTTGTACCTCTTTCAATGTATTTCTTTTTTAACCCAAAGGTTGACTGGTAGAGAATGCCACATGGCTTTAAGTCCGCCTTTTGTACCACCATTGTACATGAAAGTGTAAATAAATAAATAAAATTCCCCCCGAAATGAGTACACAATTATGGAAATCCATTGGGGAGGCCTTTGTTCAGCAGTGAACTACCTTTGGCTGATATGATGAAGAAACCCAGAACTTATATTGTATCTTCGGGTCCATTCAATAAACTACCTATGTAAAATATGGTTTTTCACAAAATAGATCATTTCCAGTGTTATCACTTCTATCGCCTCTTGTTATCACTTGATCTGCCTGAACAGAATCCCCTGATTTGTGGTTTTCTATAACTGTCCTGATTTCTACAGCATATTGTTTTGCACACCTAATCTGGCTGGCCAGAGACCCATAGGGAATAGCTCAGTTTGTTAGAGTAAAAAAGTGGACAGAAACTACAGTAATAAATGACTTGCTTTTTTAATGTTTCATACCTAAGAGAAACAAAATATAAACAATAAGGTTGCAGGAAAGTAAATAAATGTGCCATATCTAGCATGTGTAAAATTGTAATCTCGTCACAAAAAAAAACCTTTGATATAAGTATTTTATTCAAAAATAAATTATTTTCCTTATTTATTTATGTAAGAGTTATGAGGTTGTATTCAGTGGCTAGAAAAGAAATGGCCTGCTACAAATAAAAATTGCGCTGCCTTATAGGCGCAATCGGTTAAACGACTTTTTTACATATACTTTTCGGCATCGAGGTTTGCAAAAGTATTTATTTTAGAATTTATTAAATTCTTTTACGAAAATACTTTTTACTGATCGACTTGTCCATATGAACAATTTTTTTTATAAAAACAATTAGTACTGTTCATTTAGAAATAAGAATACAAAATACGACTTATTACAATGTAGATCCCCATTTACCTTAATTTGGGAATCTTGCGTAAAAAATTGTTAGCAAGTTTTATTTATCTATGATTACTATAAAAAAATATAAAATGGTTCACATTAGTATGATTACTAAAGTGAACCATTTTACTAACGTAGATTAAAAAAATCTCACGTGCTTCAACTCCCAGACACCGAACCACTATCTGTAGGTGATACAGATATTTAGTCCGTGCGGGGATCGAACCCGCGACATGTAGTGCCGTAAGCCAAGCGTCTAGCCACTGCGCTGTTCATTTGCTAAGTTCTATATAGATACCTACAAATTTGTACTCCCTCAAAAAGTATGTTTCTTTTGCCATATAGTGTTCGTGGTTGAGCAAGTTATAAATTATGGGTAGTGTACAGTTTGCCTTATGTGTTCTACGACTCGTAAAGTTAATTATAGCATCTAATTTATGCTATAATTAGCTACCTTAATTACTTATAAGGATAACCAACGCTCGACCGAATTTATCAAGAAAGCTAGCACAAAAGTAACGAAGTTATGGTCACTATTATCCAAAAGAAACTGATAATTACAAATTTCCTAGACTGATCGATTGTTAATCTAATCAAAAAATGTATTGATAAAAGTAAGCTAGCACACAATCATATTACCGACAGGAACAATGTACAAAAAACTTTAGTCATCAATGAGTTAACCCTACGAAATTCAACTACGTCATTGCTTGCGAAGGAAAACCCATATCAGTTTCAATGAATGCTTTCGCAAAAAAAAAACTTCTCGTGAAGGTCGCCGAATTAATCGTAAGGGCTAAAAAATCTTTAAAATGTTGTTCACTTTGTTTAAAGATATTCTTTTACTTTTTATTTATTTATTGGCAATTTGAAAGTTTACACTTTCCAGATATTTTATTCCGATAATTATGTGGTGATGTCAATATAGAGTCAAATACTTATTAATTATTTAGAGTCTTAAAAAATATTTAATATAATATCTGTATCATGTTATAATTACTTTAATTGCAATGTAGTTAATAAACTCGAGTTCATTAAATAACTTACTACACTGACCACGTGACGGATTATTTGATGAATTAAATAACGTTGACTCAAAATCGGTATTTAAATACCACAATGCAACTGTACTTCAATTATTTACCTGCAACTTTTTCAGCAATGTTATATTGTCATAAAAATCCAAGTAACACACTATAAAGTCAATTAATTTCGTTAAAAACACTTAATATCACTGAACAATTGTTAACTTACACCCGCGAAAATAAATAAAACCGATTTCATTTACGAAATGATAATCAATTTCCCGCCACGCGCGTGCTGTGCGGCGTGCGCTCAAAGACAACACTTTCCACAGACTATTTTTTTTCACTTCCGGCTGTATACAATCCCTCCAAGACGATACCTGTCAGGCGCCCACAAACTGTTACATTTATTTACTTTTACAAATAGTTGCGTAACAATGCGTGTGATTATTTGATTTGTTAACGGCATTGCTTTTTAATTAGAATGTTTTTTATGGTAAATTTTAAGGTGAGATAAACGGTTATTGTGCTTGTTACGGTCATGGAAAGTTACGGCAAATTGAAATATGATTGAAAAACATAGTAGAATCATTTCAATTATAATTACACTTATATTGGAATTAGGATTAGGAAATATAGATTAGGATTTATTTTATAGTACACCAAAAGGTAATACTTTTTAATGGGGAAACATATACTACTTATTCAAGTTATATCTATACAAATAAGTAAAATTGAAGTGTCTGTTGGCCGGCCGTGTGGTGCCGGGTCAGAATACCACCACCCCATCTCCTCCCAGCAGCGTTCTTCGAATACATTAGCAGCTCAACTGCGATCGCCAACCCGCCTGCCAAGCGTGGCGATTATGGCGAAACCCCCCAATGAGCACACAACATACCGATGTTGGTCGTTGTGGTGATCTTTGGACTTGTTCGGCCGAAATGAATCGCTTCGTTGGTCGATCTGTCTCAAGCGTGGGTGCCGAGGTGAATTCCTGAGTCCTACTCGTAGGTTCTTGTTCTCTGGCTATTCTTTGAGAAGTTCTCTAGTATTATTATTGGAAAACGGTGAAGGAAAATTTGCATATTTACTGCAAATATATGGGTTCTTAGTCTGGATATTCGATACACCAGTTAATTGTCAATCTACTTGTAGGTGGGATGGCAATGGGGATTGTTAAAAATTTCTAACCTATAGTTTTATTATTTTTTATGGAGAATACAGAATATTTTAGATCTAGATCTATTCTTGATTCATGTTTTGAATATTTAAATAATGGACCCAGTAATTTAAGATTTAAGGACTTAAAGTTTTAAGGGCTATGACGTCATCAATGGCGTAAAAGTTTTGTGCCGTAGGACACCATAAATTGTCTTCGGTCAAATATAGTCAAAATATTTATGACTTAAACTCTATTCAACTTATAACCTGTATTGCACCAATTTCGATCGACGTCATAGCCAATTTATTGCAGAAAGCTGTTTTTAATTTGTAACAAGTACGTTAATGACGTTGCACTGTTTTACAAAATCATCGTCAAGACTAAAGCGCCATAGGGGTGCTATGGCGCTTTAGTCTTTTTATCTTTACACTGACGATTTGTTTACCCATTATAATAAAACACTTCTAAACGGATTACATCGCGAAAATCTAAGACATTACGATTTGTACGTGACTTTTAACGGTACGTTGCTGGTTCAAAACCTGACATAATCAATGTGACTTTTCAATGTCATATGTAAAGATTAAGTTAAAATAAAAATATTTTTATTCATGCGAACCATTTACAGGCACTTAGGAATACGTTAGAATAGTATTAGTCAGACATTTAATTGCCGCGCTCCAAGGTGTAAATTTCTCATGGACAATAACAGGCAAGTAACTCCATGATTGCTCCTAAAGATCGAAACTTTCGGTGCCTTTATAAGAGGGCAATGAAACTTATGTTCTGACGTTTCATAAGTGCCAATATTTGGTTCATTTAAAATAAAACTAAAACCTATATAATTCGAAAGGTACTAAGATATATGTGCACAAAACTACACATAACTACAACTTTCAGATATTTTTTATAACTGAAGCGTTGGGCATTAACAAGGTTAACATGAAACAATCGTTAAAAGAGCCTTTCTTTTGCCGCTTCAATAAAATACTTATAAGACTTGTGTCAGGCGCCAAAAAGGCTAAACAGCATTACTGGCCTAAAATATGAGATCGCCCTATTCCTCCGCGACCATCTTAATGACATCATGTTAGTACAGGAAACCTTTAGAAAACCCTCCCCCTGTAACAAACAGCCAATTTCTCCGAATCTACTGAACCGATTAAGTTGAAATTAGGTACACGTATGGATTTCTGCGACTTAAAAACGGACGTGTAACGTAAATAAATGAATTTAGAATACCGGGGTTACTTTTGGAGGGTAATATAGAAAATTTAAGAATAAAGTTTAAACTGTACCGTGTAACATATTAAACAGAAATGGTTTGTTGTGAGGACCTCAAATATATTTAATTTAATCATTTTAAAATAAATAGTTTTAAAGTTATTTACGAAAATAGGTGAAAATTGACCATGACCACTCCCCTCCTAAAAAAAAAAGATTACAGGCAAACCTATAAGAATAAGAAGTCTATGATCTTAAAATAACATGGTAAAACTTTCAATATATTGCGTACAAACTTACGTTTGCAGTTAGAATGTATAGGAGAACATGATTTTCAACTACAATGTTAAGTTTTTTCTTGGAATAAGTTATTGGTACAAGACCGAATTAAACAATAGACAATATATTCAGCAACTTCCCTCTACAATCCGGTACCATGCACACATTTTTAGGTACGCCAAACAAATTTGGATCAGATTTAAAATAAAATACAAGCTAGATAACATATTAGCGATGGCACGGTTGGTGTAGTGGCTGATACAGTCAGCTGCTGCGCTCTGGGTCGCGGTATCGATTCCCACACGGAACAAATATTTGTAGGATCTGCAGCAGATTTCTATACATTTACCAACGTATTGCATAGTGTAACATATGGGGCTGAAAAAATTTAAAACGTGCCATAGATATGATAGAAGAAGTATATCGCCTAGTCAGACGTCGCGGGACGCCTGGCCGATGAGAATCATTGAAATTTTACAATTTCGATTCACCGATATAGTGGTGAGCTTGGTGCGCCGAATCGAGGCAGAGGGCGTCATGAATCTGGCCGAATGGCATGCCATAACATGCCATATCAGCAGTTTCTACGCCTGTATAGGCCAACATGTGTTTGACGTCAAAAGTCAATCATTCAAAATCAGAACAATTATGCAGCTTTAGCTCCGTTCATATAATTTGCACGCCTAGTAAGTATAACAGCTTCATGAAATCACTCACTTTTACTTACAGCCTGTTCCTATAGTGTTAAGGTTACAAGAAGAATACCACTATCAACCCACCCGAAAAACTTACAACTCCCCTGTTTACTTCGTGGGTTTATAATAAGACACCCATGCTCAGACTTGAAGGCTCGATTCTCATGGTTTTACATAATATTATTACCATATGTGACTAAAATCATATTTATATAATTATCATGTGACTCCAATAGTAATGCTACCATTTAGACACATCAATTGCGAATAGAATGTCAATCAAACCAGGGCTTGGAATTCGTATCATGTTGCTTTAGAGAAGGGCGTTTTGCCACATTTAGAATTATCTATTAACAAAGACTCTCGCCACTGATATCAGTACAGAATCATGCACCTAACTGATGCCTTTATCTAAAAGATAAAAATTTCGACGTCGAGAGTAGGTGTCAGATAATGTAGACAAGACAATGTTGTTTCGAAAATATCGATCAGTTACGAAATAAGTTTGAGTGTCGAATATTAACAAGTCAATATTTTGTTATTTATTTCTTACTACAATAATGAAAACGTTATAGTATTATACAAATTTAATGTGGGAGACTGGTGCCTCAACTAGGATGAAGCCTGTATCTCAGGTCACCAAGCCTTCCACCCCAGAAGTCCAATTTTGCTCTTTCATAAACAGTGCCAAGCGAAATTTTTCCATTTTCTTGTTCTTCGTGTAGGTATCTGATTGTATCAAGTTGTTACCTCTTGTTAAAGTTCTCTTGATGATTACTTTTCAATACGTTGATATAACTTTATCAGGCCCTCTCACTGCAGACAACATCTTCATATAACAATAAACTCACTGTTGTTATAAAATGTGTATATTATGGCTTTGATACACCCAATACTCGTCTTCTTCTCTTAAATTATGGCTTCTGTAGAGTATCTTCCACAATTTCGCCAATCTCAAGTATACCTTTTCACCCATTCTTTACATTTAAAGATTTAATTGGTTTTATTATTCTTTTGTTTTTATTAACCTTAACAAACCTTAAATTTTATTCCGGCTAACCTCTTAGCTACACCTGTGCATCCATAGGCAACGTCGTACGGTATTTAGATTAATAAATCTTTACATATTCATAAAATATTTCTCAGAAATGAAAAAATCTAATAAATTATTATCCTTGCATCTTACAGTGGCTTCTTATCAAGCTCATATGTGAGAGAGAAAGCCTTTTATTATTAACCAGTGACGTCACTGCAATTAAACCAGCAGGCCTCGCACTGAGCACTGACTGCCATGGTAAGACACAAACAGGTCTTAGTCGAATCCATTGTGACATGAATAAAAAAATATCGGACAAGTGCGAGTTGAACGCGAGTTTGCTATTATTCCGAAATTGCTGAATATAATGTCTATTGTTGAATTCTGTCTCGTACTAATAATTTATGCCAAGAACAAACTTAACATGTAGTTGAAAAACATGTGCTCCAATTTCTCATGTGTTTTCTTTCTCCGATACCTACATTCCAACTGCAAATGTAAGTACTTACAATTGTGCGTACAACACAATATAAAAAGATGTGGCATGCTATTTTAAGACTACAGACTTCTTGTAGGTTTTCCTGTAATCTACAAGTAAGATAATATAAATAATAAGAAGAACTATTTTCTATATTATTTTCATAATTTTAGGCTCAGTACTTTCAGAGATAAGGGGGGAACGGTAAATGTTGGCCTATTTTCTTAAATAACTTGAAAACTGTTGATTTTAAAATTATAAATTAAATATATTTAAGACCTGCACATTAAGACCTCTCATTTTTATATGTTACACGGTACAGTTTGCAAAACTTACTCTGGTCTTAGATCAAAGTAAAGCTGAATAGATTGTGTGAGATATGAAGGAAAAGAGAGTAAATGATGAGGTGACGGCTGACAGAGACGAATAGAAGAGAAAAAGATATTGCGCTGACATAAGTATCAGGAACAGGGCAAGAAGATAATAATGATGATGTAACTGACCCACTGTAGGGCAAATGTTTCTTCTTATACGGAGAAAGCATTGGTCACCACGCCATGGCTGCTCACTGCGTGTTGGAGATTTCAGACCATTAGATTGAGCTTTCCTTATGATGTTTTCCTTCACCTGAAGTCAGTGAAATCTTATATTAACTAAGAAACTACACGACATTGAAAAAGTCACGCTACTGTATGTAGGGTTTTGAACCCGTGCAAACTTGTGTATAAGAAGCGAATCTGTATACCTCAGGGCCACTCATTGATTTAAGTAAAACAAAATCTACTGAGCCTGTGAGGCCCCGCTGCTTATAATGGGGGTCGGTAGCGGGTTGACTGCGAAGCGGGCCCGCGTCATCATATCGGCCATACAACGTCCACTACTGAACAAAGGCCTCCCCCACAGATTTCCACAATTATGTCATCATATTGGGGGAATTTGCCAGTACTCACCACGCTTGGCAGGCGGGTTGGTGAGCGCAGAATGGCTACCGCTCCACAAAAAGGACGCTGCTGCCCATCCCTCGGGTTTAAAGCCCTTAGTCACATTTTACGACCTCCACGGGAGGAGATGGAGTGGTGCTATATTCTTGTCCGGACACCACACAAAAAAAACACGGGTCCGCGTTTGTTTATATTTTTTTTAAACGTTTCGCCACACTAGGTTTATCTTTTATCTTATCTTTATCATACAAATATTTGTTCCGTGCGGGAACCGTTCGAACCCGTGACCCGGAGCGTATCAGCCACTGCACCAACCGTGCCGTCAATGTATCTCTGTATCGATGTATGTATGTATATCAATGTATGTGTCTCTAAATTCAAACTTTCAAACAGACAGACTTCTAAACTTTCTAACGGTCATTTAGAATTAGTCGTCGTATAAATATGATTTTTTACTTCATCATATCAGCTAAAAGACATCCACTGCTGAACAAAGGCCTCCCCCATACGTTTCTACAACGAGCGGTTACATATCGCCCGTATCCAACGACTCCCAGCAACCTTCACCAAGTAGTCTGTCCACCTCATTGGAGATAGTCCCACGCTGCACTTTTCGATATGCAGTCTCCGCTCTTTTTACCCCAACGGCCATCAATTCTACGAGCAATATGCCCCGCTTATCTTAAATTACTTTAGATTCTGAAAAGAGACCAAACAATGCTGGATACTTTATATAAAATGTACTCTGTGCTGGGTACCTCAATATTGGTAATTAGAAAGGACTTGGCTTGAGGTAAGAGAAACTTAAGGTAAATGTCCTTCCCTGGAAACGCATGTTTGCTAGCTTGTTCAGTAAACAGCGCGATTCACGACACTTCTCAGAAATCGCGTGCGTCCGATAGTACAATATATCCGCTGATTTGTTGATGTCGGTCGGCACGTTGCCGAACGGTGATTATGTAGAAAAGGTGCAATTTAGAATAGATAAGTCATAATGTAAAACTAATATATATTTTCTTATATAACTAGACTACGGTACACGCTTGAGTTTAGTTTTTTTAAACACACATATTTACTAATACTTATAATGTAAAGGCATTAAACATCACACACTTCAGTCCGTCCACTGCTGAACATGAGCCGCCCAATGATCACAGTGAGAGTTCATAGGGATTCATATTGCTATAATCACCACGGTTAGCTAGCGGATTGGTGACCGCAGTAATCGTTATTAGCACACCGGAGGATGCTGCTGGTCATCCTTGATGTCGACCTTAGTTAGCTTTTACGACACCCTTGGGTGTAGAGTGTGTTCTAAGCTTTACCGAGAACCACAGGGTACTAGGTCACACTGAATGTTTATAGAATTGGCCAGTAAGAAAAGATGCCGATGAAAAATGTATTTAAATTTTGAATAAAGAACTTTTTTGGGAAGCTGTCAAAAGCCAATGTACATTGAATTCATATGTCGATTGTTTTTACAAATTAGCGGTAATTTTAAAAGTGCGTGTCGTGCGTCAAAATGAATTTGACTTGAGAAAATTTTCGCCCCATGATTTTTTATGACTTTCGTTGGGGTCTTAATCAACAACTATGTTATGATAGACTTTGATTGGCATTTTATGAGAAAGCCCCATGTCGTGCCACTGTTTATAACTGGTTTAATGAGTTCAAACGTTGACACAGCAATCTCACTGATGATATGCGCAAAAGACCTCCTTCTACGGCGACCACTGAAGATAACATGAGTGCTGTGCGGCAAATTTTTATTTTATTTATTTGTCCTGAAGCAAATTTGGCCCATAGATACACATACATTATATTACAGATTATTATATCTTATATACTAATAAATACTAAATAACTTAAGAATATATAATTATATTATAGAATATGTTGTGTCGGCGATTTCGTGCTAATAATTAATGAATTTAATGCTTGGTGACGCATTAAGATTGCCTTTTCAAATTAATTTAAAGGGTTTTTGTGGTGGAAACATTTAGCGGTTTTGTTCGCCCCACCTAGAGATTAAACGTAAACAAGTATCCGCCAATTTTTCAAGGCCCACTCTTGTACTTGACTGAATAAGCAGAAGGCCGTCGTCTGTGTAGCCAGTCAATGAACAGCCATATAGTAATGGGATCGCTAGAAAATCATCGAAACCCTTGTTCCATAGATAAGGACTAATAACGGATCCTTGAGGAAATCCCATGGTGAGTTCCTTCAATACAGCGTGATGACCAAGTTTAAGTTTTACAGATCCGTGTGCAAAGTATGAGTAAACGATAGCGTAGATGTTTTTTAAGCAACCATGAGCTTTCATTCTAAGAAGTAGCATTGGCCACCACGCGTTGTCGAAGGCACCGGAGAAATCAAGGAAGATCAAGCAAGGCCAAAAGGAATCCTCCTAACCTCCTCCTCCTATCCGATGATGATTTACAAAAACGTTTTACGGAACCTACCTTTCGGAAAGGCCAGCACCGCGCTGCTACGTTTTTAAGATTGTGTCAACAACCTACAGTGCGGCACCCCGAGAGAACACGTTCCTGACACCTGCCAGTAGGACTGGTTTCTTTCATATCGAAAACTATCGTTTTAGGTCCAATCTATTTTAGTTTATTGTAGGTTGATATTAATATTATTCTTTTAAAATTCATATTATAACATAAACCCGAGTGGAGACCACGCACCGGAAAATGCAGCGTGAGACCACTTCCAACGAGGTGGGCAGACGACCTAGTGAGGGTCGCTGCCGCCGCTCGTTGCGAAAATCTGTGAAGGAGGCCTTAGTTTAGAAGTGGACGTCCTTTGGCTGTAATGATGATATTTGATTGTATATGATGATTAACATTTGATGTAATTTTGAAATTAATAACCACTACACCGCTACATAAAGGATTACCATGAACCACACGTCACTAACCAACCAACAACGTTTGATGTATATAACTATTTGATGTATTTACACGTAGAATGAGTCGTAACTGTATCTGTCTAGCTCACAGAAATCTCAGTAATTTATTTAATTTTCTGCGGCCTACCCTCTAACTTTACTATTTGAGCAAATCAAAAGGTAAATATTATCGAATCATAGCGAGTAATTATAAAAACTTAAAAAGTAACTGTCACCGCACGTGAGGTTCGGACTTACCGCTCTACATTAACCAGAATACATTATCTGCATAGCTAGCGTGCCATAAACTATTCGATCGAAATTATGAACCATAATCAGATGCAGACCATAGTAAGTATGTGCGTGTATAGTATTGAAACTACTAAATAAAAGAAGGCCGTAAGTCAAATCAAACCGTTAATCTATTGCATTGCGAGATTGCCACTGGTCTTATGTACGCCACCGTACATTCAATTCATATGTCAGGTGTTTTTTTACAAATTGGTGGCAATTTTAAAAGTCCGTGTCGTACAATTTTTGCTCCATGATTTATTGTGACGTTCGTTGCGGTCTGAATCAATAACGATGTTAAGATAGACTTCGATTGGCATTTCATGATAAAGCCCCATCTTACTGCCACTGCCATTGCCACTGTGTTTACAGCTGGTTTAATGAGTTTAAACATGGTCGAAGTAATCTCACTGATGATTTGCGCGAAGGACGTCCTTCTATGGCGACCACTGAAGATAACGTGAGTGCTGTGCGACTAATGTTAGAGGTTGATAAAAGGTGACATATCAACAGATCTGGGCAAGTTTAGGCATTGGTATTAGTCAAGTGCATAAAGTCTTACATGAACATTTAGGCGTCAGAAAGCTTTGCACCAGATAGATTTATAGATACCTCATAATTTAACGGAAGATCAAAAACGCCATCGTTTGGATTGGTGTCGCGAAATACTTGAAAGTATAACAGAGGTGACTCGAATGCTGTGTATGACATCGTCACAGGTGACGAAAGTTGGATATATTGTTACCAGTCCGAAACCAAAAGACAATCTGCCCAACGGATGTTACCTTTCGAAGATTTACCAACAAAAGTAAAGAAGAGCAGGAGTCGAGGGAAAAAGGAAATTGTCTCATTATTTGGACAAACGGGTCATCATCGTCATCATCATCATATCAGCCACAGGACGTCCACTGCTGAACAAAGGTCTCCCCCTTAGATTTCCACAACTAGCGGTCACATGTCGCTCTTATCCAACGACTCCCAGCGACCTTCACCAGGTGGTCTGTCCACCTCGTTGGAGGTCGCTCCCACGCTGCGTTTTCCGGTGCGCGGTCTCCATTCGAGAACCTTTGTGCCCCAACGGCCATCAGTTCTACGAGCAATGTGCCCTGCCCATTGCCACTTCAGTTTACTAATCCTTTTAGCTATGTCGACAACTTTAGTTCTTCTACGGATCTCCTCATTTCTGATTCGATCTCGGGTCATTTGGCAACAATTGCACTAGAGGTTAAAAGGGCCATTACTACAGATCGGTGTGTTAGTCATTGTTTACCGGTCGTCATTAAAAATATTCGACATCAGCGCTCAAGAAGCATCAATCAAATCAAGATCCTCCTTCATTACGAAAGCGCTCCAGCTCGCTCCGCCATACGGACAATCGAATATTTGTCTATGGAAGGTGTGGAACTAGTGAGTCATTCTCCTTACATTCCCGACCTGGCACCTTGCGACTTTTTTAATTCCCCAAAATAAAAGATAAGCTTAGAGGAATTCGCTTAATGAACTCCGAAGAAAACGTGGAAGAGATCCCTAAATAAGAGTGGGCTCCTGCTTCAGTCCACGGTTTCATGGCATGCTTACGGTGCTTAGAAAGCAACGGAGACTATTCCGAAAAAAAAAAAACAATTTTCATTTTCCAAAAACTTTCAGTGTTACCCTTGTACAGTCTTCAAACCGGAAGACTGCATGTTTAAAGTTTAACCCTACTGCTTGGCGGTGAATATCTAGCAATGCGGCAATCTACCTAGCCTGACTCTTGCAATATGAGACCTACCACAAATAAAAAAGAAGTTGTATGTAACTCAGAGTAAGTATTGTCAAGTTTCAACAAGTTTGTCCCCTCATCATCTTCTACTCAGTGTTCATAACCTGAAACCAGGCAGTTATCGTACCAGGGCAATCAAATAAAAAAGAAGCTTATGGTATCCATCAGGACAATGACTGCAATACATAAAAAATCATATGAACCGTAACAATTCAATTCCTTTCGTTGATTTTAATCGCACATATTTAAAGATTTCTGAGTCGGGCACTGCATTTTTCAATAGTGTGTCAGATGAGTCAAAGTACTGAAGGAGATGTGAAGTACAAACATTACCGAAATATCGATATCGAACGACTAACGATTGCTAATTGCTAGCAACCAATAAAAAAGGAAAATTGATTGAAGCATGAAGCGGCAGCTTGTTCCTAAGATAGAAATGAGCCAATAGATGGCGCTGACAGTAAAAAACTATCGTAGGTATTTGTTATTGGGCTATTGGCTATCAGTGTAGTTCTCAAATTTTGCAACTGGTTTTTTATAGCTTGATGTGTAGCCGTGTATACGATAATTATCGTACGGTTCCGAACGCTTTCTTTTTGTTGGGGTTCTCGCATACATTTCTTGGAAATGCGGTTGCTTAACCGGTCGTTTCTGGCGAAGCCAAAAGGCCTCCAGCCAGGCTTAAAATTAATATTTACAACCTAAGCAACTTGCGCTAAGGGCGCCCCCACGGGACACGGACCTCGGCTTAGGGGGTTGCTGGGGATAACAAGCTATTGTTTTGGGGACAGCTGGATCGGTATTATGTTCCGAACGCTGCTTTTACTAGTATATCTGTATAATCTATGCACTGCTTCTACTCCATAATTAATTATTTTCAATTCAATTTTTTTTGTCGTTCGCCCATTTAAGCAGGCTATAGTCTATTGACTATACTGCCTAGTTTGACGTTAATTATAATTTCTTCCGATTTGTTTTCTATAATAAATATATTTTTCGATCTTCGTCAAAGATCTTTGGTCTTTGTTATTTTATCAGGTTATAATAATGAAGACCAAAGATATCTCAAGAATTTGCCTTTGACAGTCAGTATTATTTGTTTAGACTATATAATTTAAAAAGAAATACAATACAGCAGTAACTTATGCTTTTATTGAATTATTTGGTAGTTTAATAGTAGATTCTATACATTCTACCAAAATATTATGGTTCACTGAGAATATCAAATGTGCCAGCTGGTCTATATACCTAAATCTCCTTGGTATTTAAAAAAAAAATGGTGTGACATCGTGGTACTGTTCTGTCATGTCATTTGTGAATTGTGTTCGATTGGCCGTCATTAGGTTTTACGACGAATTTCGTCCTTTTGTGATGAACTAGAACATTCGTATTAAATTGATTTTTATTTACACAAACCCAACAAATATGTATTAAATTATTAGAAATTGGAAAATAGTACTGATTGTATCAATCGCCCTGAATCCCACAGAGGATAGTTCACTCTAATCACGTCGTATGTACTGAATAACATTGGCCTCAAGAACTGTGATGGAAACTTACTCCACCGCGACCTCTAGGCGGAAAGAATCGGCTGAGGAGGGCTACAAATGATTTAATCGGCGACGAAACTTTCGTGAATCACGTTGAAGAGGTAAAGTGATCGTCGACAGACGGGTTTTATGTTCGTGTGACGGTGACATGAGCACAAACAACAAGCGGCGCGGAGCTAGCAGTTCCAGTTGTTCTGTCCCTGGGGTGCCCGCACTCGTGAACGCGCCGACCGCCATGTCCGCCGACCTTGCCTCACTGTTCGAGTGCCCCGTGTGCTTTGACTATGTGCTGCCGCCGATCCTGCAGTGTCAGAGCGGGCACCTTGTGTGCTCCAGCTGCCGCCCTAAACTCTCCTGTTGCCCGACGTGCCGTGGCCCGCTCGGCAACATACGCAATCTCGCCATGGAAAAAGTCGCCAGTAATGTTATGTTCCCTTGTAAACACTCCAATACAGGCTGTACTGTCACTCTTGTGCACACAGAGAAGGCGGAGCATGAAGAAGCTTGTGAGTTCAGGCCTTACTCATGCCCATGCCCGGGTGCATCATGCAAGTGGCAAGGTGGCCTTGACCAAGTTATGCCACATCTTATGATGTCACATAAAAGTATTACTACTCTCCAGGGTGAAGATATAGTGTTCCTAGCGACCGACATCAACCTCCCCGGAGCTGTGGACTGGGTAATGATGCAGTCATGTTTCAATCACCATTTTATGTTAGTTCTTGAAAAACAAGAGAAGTTTGATGGACATCAACAATTTTTTGCCATAGTGCAACTAATAGGATCTCGTAAAGAAGCGGAGAATTTTGCATACAGACTAGAGCTGAATGGTCATCGCAGGAGGCTTACTTGGGAAGCAATGCCACGCTCCATCCACGAAGGAGTATCATCTGCCATCATGAATTCAGATTGTCTTGTATTTGACACATCTCTTGCACAATTATTCGCGGATAATGGAAACCTCGGAATAAATGTCACAATATCCATTGCCTAATCATTACCACAATGTTAATATTAATGGCACAGTAACCTGAGTAACTTTCCTAGGCTGTTAACAATAATCTAATTATATTTTCATGTCAATGGAGTACTTACCACAATAATATAGTTAGGGGATACAAGAAACAAATCTGGCATATTGTAATTGAAATGAATCCATATTTTTGTTACAGTTAGTGGTGTTTGAGAAGTAATTTTGACTTGAAATATTTTGTATTATATTTATGGAATAATCAACATCAAAGTAAGCCAAAAATAGTGTTTTTTTATTATCTGTACTTTATAAATGTGTGTTCAACTTTAGTGTTTAAGTAGTGGAAAGTTTTGAATTCTGAGTGAATAATAAAGTATTCATTTTAGAATTGCCTTGTCAACATAGTTTATAAAGAAATTATGACCTCTAACAAGAGAAAGTGATTATTTTATTCCAAACTGAACAAATTTGTACTAACATTATAATCATTTGTATATAGGTGCGTAAACATTTGATGTTAAGTGTGAGTGAGCTTTGTGGACTTAGTGTGCTGGCTTCAACTGAGTTATAAAGTCACAATGTGTTGATTGACACCCAAGGCACTGATTTGCTGATAACAAAATATATGTTTGTCACATAAAAGTTGTGTAGGTCATTTTATTGCATTTGCGTAAACTAGCGGTTTCTCACTGTTAGCGCTAACTAGTTTTCTCAAGTCAAGTTGGTAAATATGTGCAAACATTTTAACATATTTCTAAAGAACAGTGTTAAGACCGTCTTAGTAGTTGTGGGATCACCTTGAATGCAAAATTTCATGTCTGAAATTTACAATTAAAATGCAGGCACCTGTAGAACAAGTAAATATGTACAAAATATGTGGAAGGATAAAATGAACTGTTTTCAATCAGTGCATTTAAGAATTCACTTTGATATATTGGTACTGTATTATCTAAACATTTCTGTGTGATATTCTTTTTCTGCCAGTACTTGACTGCCTTATTTATAATGAATTTGATTTATAAATTAATTAGTGCTCTTGGGCTTGGAATGTGTCTTTGAATACCATGAGACTCATCACACCATTCTCCTTTATTTTGTTTATAAGTTGTGTTTATTCATACATTCATACATTATATACAGTGGTGAGCAAATAAATAGGAACCCCTTGATAGTGTGAGTTTTTCGTAATCAAAGTGTTTTTGTGATCTGTATCTTGAAAAAGGATATTAAAGTGTATATATTGGACAACAGTCAACAGTTTGCTATGCCTTATGAAGATTACATTCCAAAATTCAAATGCTTTGGACTGTCTATTTATGGACTTGCTATCATTAAAGACTACTAAAAGCTTATAATATCGATGGCTAATTAATTGCTCGCCAGTGTACGTAGCTACGGCTTAAGTTTGTTTTCTGAGAACAATAGCTCAAGATTACCAGAAATATATTGTTTTGTACATCATGACTGTTATGGTTAATGAATATTTTAGTTAAATTTAATTCATTAGTTTTAGCTTTCATTTTATTTATACAACCCGTTACTTAATTGTGTAGTTATAATTGCCTCATCTATATCACCTTCACGACTGTGTTACGTTGAACAACTTCTGCCGTAACTTTATTTAAATCTAATCTAAGAATAAAAACTGAAATCTTTTATGAAAAATTCTAGTTGAAATAAATTTTGTAATGTACATTGTAGTTTTCATTATTGTCCAGTCGCCTAGCAATTGTTTGTGTATGACATGCATTTCATTTCAGTCATAATTATTTAGTACCAACATTATCATAATGGCCACGGGTAGGTACTATATCTTATTTTAACGTACTGTCGTGGATTTTGTCACCTGCATTACTTTCTCTGGGTGTCAACAAATCATGATCCTGAGCAGAACCATTTAACATGTACCTACCTAGCAAGTGTGCAGAATTAGAGTACGCCGCGACGGGCTTCTCCCTTCACCCTTTATGGAGAAGAGGCTGGAGAGGCGGCGGACAAAGGTTACTTGTTGTAATTATAACCAAATATTTATAACCTTTTTTAAACGATGCCCTTAAGATTTCTGCTGTATCGTGTGTACAGTTTATAGACATACATCTAGCACGCAAATACACATAGACCCGAAACTACTATCGGTAGATCATAGAAATACATGTTCCGTGCGGGAACCGAACCCGCGTCACTTGGCGCAGAAAAGGAATCGTTCAGCCACTGCGCCAATTGTGCCTTCAGCTATTTATTTATAGGTCATCACATCCGCCAAATGAAGTTCACTGAGCAAAGGCCTCCCCCATACACAACCGGACACATGCCACGTGTAATTTTTGGGGGGAATTTGCCAGTACTCATCACGCTTGGCAGGCGGGTTGGTGAGCGCAGCGCATTCCTCTGGTTAAGAGTCCCTTAGTCGCCTTTTACGAAACCCACGCGAGGAGATGGAGTTCATAAGTCATACATTAATAATAATTAAAATAATATAAGTAAATCGTGATTTCCCAGACGTGGTCAGTATAGCCCGTCCGATGCCAAATTGGAAATCCCCGGGACCGGACGGGCTGCACAACTTTTAGTTTAAATGGCTGCGTAGTTCACATACTCACTTGTTACCTACCTGCTCCACAAATCAGGTAGTGCAGCGTAGTCCAAAAACTATAGGCCGATCATATTTTTACCGACGGTCTATAAACTTCTTACATCTATATTTAGAGAAAAGATCACTGATCATATCGACAAAAAGGCCATCATGTCTGCCTCTCAAACTTGATGTAGGAATGTGTCCCGTGGTGTTAAGAAGCACGGATCTCCTCTTTTCTGATTCGATCTCGTAGAGAAATACCAAGCATAGCCTCTCCATAGCTCACCAAGTGACCTTGAACTTTCTTATGAGGCCATAGTGAGGGAACATGTCTCTGCCATATGTGATCACTGATTAAAGTCTTGCCTTGATAGACTGATCCCAATTGACATGGCCATTAGCCAACAGGTTCGTCGCTCCCGTAAGAATCTATCGACATGTTGTATAGATTATAAGAAGGCCTATGACTCGGTGCCGCATACATGGCTCATGAGTGTTGCGAGGTTTATAAAATCAAAACAACTCTACGTACTTTCCTGGCGTCATGTTTGGGGCAATGGAGGACGGTCCTTCGCTGTCCAGGATGTCGACAAATTCAG
Organism: Diloba caeruleocephala; assembly: GCA_947459985.1. Classification (NCBI taxonomy): domain Eukaryota; kingdom Metazoa; phylum Arthropoda; class Insecta; order Lepidoptera; family Noctuidae; genus Diloba; species Diloba caeruleocephala. Next base: position 2,718,511 of record OX381608.1, read on the forward strand.
GGGAACAGTGAAAGATAAGGATTGAGGGGGAATATTCCAGGGCGATAATCTGAGTCCCCTGTGGTTTTTTGGCCTTGAACCCTCTCAGCACATTGCTGGAGGGATAAGGGTTTGGCTTCTCGTTGCGAAGAGGTGGTCAGGTTATATCCCACCTGCTTAATATGGATGACCTGAAACTATTTGCTCATAGCAACTAATAACATTACTGAAAGTAACTGAAATATTCAGTAGTTCTATTAGGATGGAATTTGGTATAGATAAATGTGCGATCATGCATGTAAATCGAGGGGAGATTATGGAATCCGAGGACATCCAACTGTCGGATTCCATTAACCTTAGATCACTCTCTCCAAAAACAAACGTTAAATTAGTGTTTCTTTGGCCGCCTGAAGAAAGAACTTCAGTCTTGTGAGATGCACTCAATGATACTCCTTTAGCATACTCAAGTGAATACAGACGGAACTTGATGCCCTGGACAGGCAGATTCGTACAAACTGACTACAAATCGAAAGCATCACCCTCGATCTTCGGTAATGAGGCTGTACATCCCACGGAAATGTAGAGGTGGAAGGCTTTTTCAATGTTTAGACTGTCCATAACTGCGAGGTATGCAGTCTCAGGGAGTATTTTGTCCATACCAAAAGAGCGGCTGTACCAAAGGGCAGCAGACTGTATCAGCCACTGCACCAACCGTGCCGTATTACATATACCCGACTCTGTTCTTGAAAATAGTCATGTAAAATTGTATTGGGAACGGTCTATCATCACTGATAGGACTATTGTCGCCAATAAGCCTGACATTGTAGTGATAAATCGATTAGAGCGCCGGTACGATTATTGATGTTACCACTCCACATGATTAGAATCTCGTGAAAGCGGAGAAAGATAAATTATCTTGACTTGGCACACGAGATTGTCAACAAGTGGGATGTGAACTCGGCAATCATCGTACCGACCGTTGTGACGGCCAATGGCCTCATTATCATGAGGCTCGAACAACATCTAGAGGTTCTCTTTAGGCGGTTGGATAAACGGTCAGCTACTAACAGAAGGCAGTTCTTCTCGATATGGCACGTGTAGGGAGGTTCCTCTCGCTGTGACCCTTAACTACTGGCATCTTCGACCGTGTGCCAGATACCGGTTGGCTAATTTTATATTTTAAATGTATATTTTTGGGTGTGTATTTAAAAATGTAATTTATATGAGTATATCTATACTATAATATAATAAAGCTGAAGAGATTGTTTGTATGAACGCGATAATCTCTGGAACTACCAGTCTTGTTTGAATAATTCGTTTTGCATTTGATAGTCCAGTTCTTAAGGAAGGTTATAGGCTATTTAACATCACGCTACGGCCCTTAGGAGCCGAATAAAAATATAAAATGACACTACTAGCACGGGCGGGAGGTGCGACGCGGTGGGTCACCGACGAGAACCGAGCATTACCGAGAAGAGCCGAACTGTGCATGCTATTCCGAAGTACTCTAAATTATTTATAAATGATCCGATTTCTTTTAAATTAAGCGGCGATGCACATCTAGTCTATGAAATAAAGGAAATTAAAGTACTACTTGGATAAAAAAACTACAAACTTTTTGGCATGCCATTTATTACATCAACTGGGACGAATTAAACTATGGTTTAAATAAATAATAGACAAGAACAAATCAATTTTAGACTTTCCAACTTCGTTTAGCACCAACCAATTTGGTTCATAGATCTAACCCAACTTAAGCTGAAGACCACTAAGTTGGTTTCCCGCTGCTTTGCGGTTGCAGCGGCGATGGTAGTAGGCAAGCCGAAGTCGGCGAATCATTGTCGTCTAAAATAGAAGTTGACTGCTTTTCCGGGCTAAAGGGATCATTTCCAGAGTCTTCTTTGAACTCAACAGGGCTAAATGGGTCTTGTCCTCTGTGTATTACTTCAAACGGATCAGTTTCCTGTTTTCTATGATTGACAAAACTGAATTCGTCAAAAGTGTCCAACGCTGTTTCGTAACCTCTCGAGGTTTGTGGCGCGAATGGGTCGAAGGGCGCCGTTTTCTTCAATCCTTCTGGACTGAAGGGATCCTTAGGTTCGGATTTAGGCGCATCCTCAGCAATGCTATTGTCACCGCTAAAGTCTGAGAGGTCTATATCATAGTTGATATTGCTCAACCCAGGAGGTAGTTGATCCGTCCCGAATTCCTCGGGTGTCATCAGTTCGTCTATCGACCGGGAGTCGAACGGGGTGAAACCTAACGGCGATGGAGTTAATAATTCTAGTGAGCTGGTCTGTTTTAAATCCCACATTTGGTCGAAGTTCTGCGGTGACTGCGATTGTCTTTCTATGACTTCGAAACCCAAGATGTTTAGTTTTGGCTCGTTATCTGGTAGTTGAACGGTAATATTTGGCTCTTTGGATGCTCCTGGCACTGTCTGTCCTGCTTGTGGTTCTGGTTGAGGCTCGGGCTTTGTTTGGGGTTCTATGTGGATGTTGCTGGTACTCAAGTCGATGAGCGACGCGGTGCTTATTTCTTTGAACTTCCCAATGCGAGGTAATTCTCGGCGTGGTTTTATTTCTAAGGGGGTCTTCGCCAGGACGTCTTGGACTTTCTTGGCGATTTGCTCCTGTTGATGTAGCAGAAAACTTATTAAAATATATAATCTCAGTGCTAAACATTCATACTTAGATCTACCTCAAGCCACAAGTATACAAATAAATAAAATGGAAGTGTCTGTATCATCAAAAAAATTTAAAACAGTTTTTGACTAAATGCGTAGGAAGTATATACGGTAGTTAAACAAATAAACAATTCCAAAAAAATGTCTGTCTGTTCATCTTTTTGTTCCAGCTAATCTCTGAAAAGGCTGGACCGATTTGGGCGGGACTTTCACTGGCAGATAGCTGATGTTATAAGGAGTAACTTAGGCTACTTTTATTTTAGAAAAAGCAAAAAAATTATAACCCGTGAGATCCAATATTTATAATGTACATATATGTCAAGTGTCTATTCCGAAGTAATGCGATTTCTTTAAAATTAAACGGCAGTGAAAAGAAAGAAAGAAAGTTGAAGTGGTTTGCAGGATTTGTCCTTGGCATCGAATGGTAGATAGTAGCAGTGTTTTGTAACAAAAACTACGGAATTAAAATTTATCAATTTAAATTTTTCAACTAAATCTTCCTAAGTTCTAGTATTTTGAACTAAAAAATTAAATAAAAAATTGTCTTAATTAATTGTAGCGGATTGAGTCGGGCCCGGTCGAGCTGTTGTCATCAGACGGAAAGACAGTCCAGTACGGTCCACTCTCGTTTGTGATTCTAGTCAGTCTTTATGATAATATATACCTCGAAGGTCTTGGCGTTGGCGGCCAGTCGGTGCGCCCGCGCCCGCGCGTCGTGCGCATGCGCCAGCGCGCGCTGCGCCTGCGCACGCAGCTCGTGCGCGTCCCGCGCCGCGCCGCACAGCGACAGCGCCGCCGCCTGCGGAGCGCACGGAACACGTTATTTTTTTTTTTAGCTTTTTTTTTTTTCTTTTTTTTTTTAAACTTTGCCCCGCTCTATGATTTCTCCCGTGTCGTGGGTGCGTTTACAGACATGAATTCCACATACAATACACCCAGACGCGGAACAACTACCTGCAGATCATGCAAATATTTGTTCCGTGCGGGAATCGAACCCACGACCCGGAGCGCAGCAGTCGACTGTATCAGCCACTGCACCAACCGTGTATATGCAGCTATATTGATTTAGCAGATATTTATAGATCATGATACTGCAATTATTAAGTTGCCAGAGCGTATATAGTGAGCGCCACGCCTGTCCACAACAATTGTAATACTACCAACAATGTGAACACACACTGCATACATCACCTCGAGACACCGCTTGGCGGTAGAATATCACTGCAATGGTAGCCTATTTTTTTAAAGGACCTAGTCGAAGTAACTTCCCCCGCCCCGGGGAAAGACGAAGGGGCATGCCGATCTCCTACCGGCTAAAACCACTTGAGCGGTCACCTTCGTTACCTAAGGGGGGCCAAATCCTCGTATGATCACACTAGAGCCGCCCATTGATGCTACGCCTATAGCCATATCTCGGTATAACTATAAAACGAACCCCCCCTATTTGGTCCACCGTGAGACATATATTATTAAGTACCTACGAAGGTTTACGTTAGTTTTATTTGGACTTGTACATTTTTATATTTTTAAATATTGTTATCTATGTCCCTGTTTTTACAATCGTGTCTCTGTGTTGCGATCAAAATAAATCTTTCTTTCTATTTGTCCTATAAGACTTATCACATCAATCGCCGACCTTGACCCTTATAGCGAGGACCCGCGTCCTACACATCTAATAACTAGTATAAAATATGACAAACTATAATAAATAAAATACAATTTACCCAAGCACTACCGCCGATAGAGGCCGGTAAGGCCATGTAACAGTCGAACTCTTTCTTGTCCATACTGAGAGACTCCGCCGTCAGGTTCTCGATGAACGAAACCGCACAACACTGGAAACGTTTAATAACAGACATTATAAGCTTGAAATTAGATGATACAGCAGCTGGACTGTAGACCAGAAAGCCCTTTGTCTATTAGACATACAGAGACGAGAAAGAAACGGGTATTATTGTGGTGCCGGCTCAGAATGCCACCACCCCATCTCCTCCCATGGGTGTCGTAAAAGTCGACTAAGGGATTAGTCGGAGGATGGGCAGCAGCGTCCTTCGAGTACATTAACAACTCAACTGCGATCGCCAACCCGCCTGCCAAGCGTGGCGATTATGGCAAAACCCCCCAATGAGCTCAAAACACATCCATATCGGTGGTTGTGATGATCTTTGGGGGAGGCCTGTGTCCAACAGTGGACTTCATTAGGCCGAAATGATGAACGTCTTTTGGCTGATATGATTATATGAGGAAGTCTTACCATTAACTAAATTTCCAGTGTAGGCTGACCTCGGATTGTACGGAAAACATATACAATGCGAGGTCAGCTTATACTGGAAATATATAGCTTGACATATAGCAGTGTGTACATATAATAAAACAAATCAGTTGAGGTCTTCAATTGACTCGTATTAAGAGCTTTTGGTAAGCCTCCTGAAGACCAATTCTCGTAATTTAAAAATGTTCAGAATATAGTTCCGATCTAGTCTCAGTGTCAAAAATGTCACAAATAGTTTTCTCCTAAACTAACAAACAACGTCAAGCGTGAACTTACACTGTGATGAGATCTAAAGTTGATCGAAGTCAAAACGGTATTCTGCTAACATTTCGAACTGTCACATGTACACAATTTTCATTAAATAAACGTCAAAATTGAAATCGAAATGGTCTAGTCTCGTTTCGAGATTATACTGAAATCCGACTGAACTTTAAGAGTAGCAGAATACAATTTTTTCGGTCAACTCATAATTTAATGTCAGTTCGGTCAAGTTTCAGTCATAGTGTCAATTAATTACGAGAATTGGCCCTCAGGTCTGTACACATAGTTATTAACACATTTACACCTTAGGTTCACACAGAGATGCCACACAACGTGGCTTGCAGTTGAAGAAACTAGTAATGTTGTTCTTACAAGAACCCGCGCTGCGTAAAGCGGCGCCTCGAATTGTATCGCGACGCCGCCATCGTCACAAACCGAATTTGTACCTTTTTATATAGTAAACAAGTTCTATATTGTATCACCAGCTTAAAAAGTGCGCACTGTGTCAATTCGTCGCCTGCCTGTGTGAATTGACCTTATCGCGCGTAGTAAGTAATAAAGGAGGAGCTATTCCAGCCAGCGAGACCTCTCGCAACCCTCCATCCCCGCAGCCTTGTCACCGCTCCACCCACCAGAGCGCCCGCGCGTCTCGACAGTCTTCAAATCCCCACCAGGGAAGTAACGCGCGTGCGTGGTAGTACGCATATTAGGTCGCGATCGTACACTCTCATTGTTAGATTAACTTATTAGTAATAAAATGCCGTGTGGTGCCGGCTCAGAATGCCACCACCCCATCTCCTCCCGTGGGTGTCGTAAAAGTCGACTAAGGGATTAGCCGGAGGATGGCCAGCAGCGTCCTTCGAGTACATTAACAACTCAACTGCGATCGCCAACCCGCCTGCCAAGCGTGGCGATTATGGCAAAACCCCCCAATGAGCCCACAACACATGCATATCGGTGGTTGTGGTGATCTTTGGGGGAGGCCTGTGTCCAGCAGTGGACTTCATTCGGCCGAAATGATGAATAGTAATAATAATTAATTATTAAGTGATTATATAACGAATATACGGATTTTTATGACATCGTGGTTTTTCTCGATAATCATATAGCCTAAGCCCGATTAAATTTGTACCCGACTACGGCCGATTTCAATCGGTGAAAGCCGGTCTGCGATTCAACGCGACTGTCGCTACACTTGACGACAGTGTAATGGCAGAACTGTTATATATGCCTATTGACAAACGAACTGTTATCCGGGAGTCTCAAAAACACTTTTTAAAAAAGAAACTTTGATTTAACTGAAAAATAAGTTTATTTCGCGGATACAGCTTTAAGAGAAAAGGCAAGTGTTCAGGACCGAGGTTTGCGGGAGACTGGTTCCTCTCGGATACTCATGGTCTGTCCGTGGAGAAGGAAATGCTGACGGAGCGTCTACGCGTGTAGGATTCTATACATCAGTACAGATATAACAACCCCCCGGTTAAGAGGAAACTTACGGAAAATGGAAGTTTCCATAAAATTAATCGATACGTAAGCGGGGTGGATCTGGTCTCATCTCGATACCGGAATCATCGGGATTCTCAGTTTTATTTGACTTTATACAAGGAAACTTTGAATACTTGCCCTTTTTACAAAGATATATTAAAATTAAAGTTATACACAAAATTATTGATAAGACACTTAAAATTGGAAAACTTATATGGTTATTAAAGTCATATGTTGTTTCTACACTTTCTAACTCATTTAATGTTTGATCAGATATAATATCAAGGTTTTTGAGATTATCTAAATTAACATTCTTGATTTTGGAAGCAGGGAGGTTTAGTTTACTGAAACGGGTAATACTACAACAGCTATCATTAATAATATTAAAGTCTGAGGATACACTTGGTATGTTAATACTAGGGGATATTTTCCTTACTAATTTATTATTCTTATGATAAGCTACACAATCTAATGGGATATTAAGTACACCTGTACCGGATATTATAATTTCAGAAAGATCATTATTTTGGCACTCTACGGATATTTTAGTTGGTTTAGATTGAACAAATACCCATTTATCATCGTTCAGCTTGTGCCATATATCTATATTACCGTATAGAAATCTATATGGACAATTTTCTGGTAATGACGACAAAGCTTTGGTAATTATTTCAGTTTCGCAAGATGGATTACCTGATATCGTATAGATATTGGCTATTTCACAAAGGTAAGTTCGGGTTAGAATGTTTTTACAATAATTTAAATGATTGAGAAATGTGAATGATGATTTGTCTTTACTTAGAGCCAAATATTCTCCTGATGGTAAAATCATAATAAAAGATTCAGGGTTTTCAGTGGTATGTGGAATAGGTAAAGGTATACTTTTATACAGATTATATTCTACGGCATTTACTAGAGGTATTTTAATAACAAACATAAACTTACCATCTAAATAATAACAAACTAGGTCAGCAATATTGATCAGAACATGAATATTATTTAATTCTAGGTTTATTGGGAAATCTCTATACTTAGGGACTACCTTAAGATTACTTACAATATCTATATATAACTGGTAAGGTGTCAGAATAGATGGGTGAATAGTATTGCTCTTTACAAATAGAACGGAGTTTAGGATATCTTCGATTTTGAAAGACAAGGTAAACAGGTTTGATTGTAGGACATTTAGAGCAGCATCAAATCTTATTTTAAAACTATCTGCTAATACAATGCCGGATATGTTATTTAGTGCCACCGTTGTCCTATCAATGACGTCATTCAATTTTGCTTGGTTAATGTTCATTTCGTATAGGGAATGATTTAGGTTAGAAATAGCAGATTGGGAAACGATAATAGTTTTCTTTACCGAATCTTTCAGTATTTTGTCATTTTTATATAATTGTTGTATAGCCGTATTATAGGCATTTGCGTCATCTTCATCTAAGGTGCCGAATATGTGTTTGAATACGACACCTACGCCGGAGAACCATGCGGATCTTTTGGATTTACTATTAGAAATAATGTGGGAAATAGAATCAAAATCACGTAGAATATCTTTATACAATGAATCTAATGGCTCTAACTGATTGAAGCATAAGGTGTCATCTATTTCTTCGCTTTCTCGACATTGAAATCGGATTATATTGAATACGTTTTGTATGTTTTCGATACGTGTTTTAAAAGAAGACACGTCGACTGGGATAACAACGTGAAATTGGTCGTTTATGATTTTTAAGGTGCCAACCGGATCGAAGAGTATACCAGGACCTTTGTTGATGTATTCGACATAATGGTTGTTGCCGGTTGCCATGATATAAACGGCGCCCATTCTGTAATAATTTATAATAACTGATATAAACTAATCATTACGCTAAAATATAAAACATTACATCTAATGACACTGTGTTAAGTTAAAAAAATAGGATGTAATTAGATAAGATAGATAGATTCAGTGTTTGGCTTGTCATTTATATGGAAGTCGAGTTATATGAAATATAAATTAATTATATAATCTGTCTTAATTTAGTTATTTTATTCTACTTATGCCTAATTATCCTCATGTGCCGGTTTTACTTCATCAAAGTGGTGTTTGACATGCCGTCGGTTGATCAATAGAGATAAGGTATTGTGGCCATGAAGTTTTACTTTTTTAAATGGGCCTTTCCATAAAGGTGACAAGGCTTTGCGTAACCTGACATGATTCTTTAAATATACATAATCGCCAACTTTATATTGAACTGGGCGAGTATGTTTATCATAATAAGTTTTCGATTTTTCCTTTGAGTTATTAATGTTTTCTAGAGCCTTTTCGCGTGATATTTTGAGACGGTGGTGGAGCATCTTAATGTATTCGGGATAAGTGACATCGGGATAAGAGCCGAAAATAGAGTCAGGAATATATGGTTTATGACCAAAAATAAGTTCATACGGTGTGAACCGAGTTGTTGTATGGACGCTACTGTTGTAGGTAAGCATGGCGGTGTATACAAATTTGTGCCAGTCGGTTTGGTTTTCATTAACGTATGACTTCAGGTACTCTTTCAGGGTCGAATGGCTTCGTTCTAGGGCTCCCTGGGTTTGCGGATGGTAAGGTGAGGACCAAATCTGTTTGATCTTTAAGAACTCACATGTTCGTTTAAATAGGTCAGCAGTGAAATTAGTTCCCTGATCTGTAAGAATGGTTTTGGGGATACCAAATAGGGAAATAAAGTGGACCAAACATTCGCAAGATTCTTCTGCAGTGGCATTTGTGATAGGGTAAGCAATGGAGAATTTTGTAAGGTCATCTTGAAGGGTGAGTATGAATTTCAGTTTATGGTGTCCGGCCTCAGGCAGAGGTCCGACGATATCAAGACTAATTCTATCAAATGGGCGAGTGGAAGTAGTTGTGATTTGCATCGGAGATTTGTTGATTTTACGTAGGGCTTTGTTGGATTGACATAGTTTACAGTTTTTTACATAGTCTTCTATGTCTGACCGCATGTTTTTCCAATAATAACGCTCTTTGATTCGGTCATACATTTTATTTGAGCCAAGATGTCCTGCAATTGGTATGTCATGATTTTCCTTTAGAATTTTTGCGATTTCTGTAGGTACAGGGTAAATTATACTATTGTGATGTATGTTAACTATAATGTTAGTGTTATTGAATAAATACATCAACATGCCATAAACTTTTACAAAGGAGTTCTGTTCAAATGGGTTTTTAAAGTCTGATATTGCGAGTTCATTTATGGTTCCGGCGAGTAGGATGTCATCTCTTGCTGACTTTAGGGTTTTGAAAATGTCAGGGTATGTGCAATTATCAAAGTAGTAGACTTTTGTAAATAGAAGATAGTAAGTTTTCCCTTTTACTTCTAATCTTTTAAAAGAGTGAAGTTCACGTTCTTCCTCTAGGATACTAGGCGAGTTGTCTAGGGTAGAAATGATATCTTGGATGTAAGGATTTGAGTCATCGAGGTCAATTGATACTGGGATGAAAATAGTTTTCGCTTCGCTTTTGAGAAGGTTCTCGTTGTGTTCTCTTATCAAAGTGTTGAAGGTTTCGTCCTTTTTGCTAAATGACTTCAGAAAGTCTGAATAATCATTATTGAGGTTAGAGGGAGATTCACTAGGGGTGTGTATCGGTGTAGGTGGATTCAGAGGGCTGAAATCAGGGTTTTGTTGGTTTAGTGGACTTATATCTAACGCACCCAGGTCGATCAGATCATCAAGGACGTCTTGGGGAATTTCCGATTCTTGATTAAGGTTAGGATTATCTCTTATTGTAGGAGTTGAAGGTTGAGGATCCGGTTCTTTATCTATAATTGGGTTGACTGGGAACCGCGATAACGCATCAGCGTTGCTGTTGATTTTTCCCTTTTTGTATTCTACTTCATAGTCAAACTCTTCAAGTTTGAGTCTCCACCTCACAAGTTTTGAGCCCGGATCCTTGCAATTAAACAGCCATTTGAGAGGTCGGTGGTCGGTGATGATTTTGAAACGACGACCATATAGGTATGGTCTGAAGGTTTTGGTGCCAAAAAGGATTGCTAGACATTCCTTTTCGGTTACACTGTAACTGCATTCAGCTTTGTTCATGGTTCGTGATGCGTATGCGATAGGGCGGTCATTACCTACCGTTCCTTGGGAAAGAATAGCTGAGATTGCATAGTTGGATGCGTCACAGGTAAGAATAAACGGTTTGGAAAAATCGGGATAAGCTAATATAGGGGCAGAAGTTAAAGCATTTTTTAGGCTTTCGAAGGCCAGTTGTTGTTCGTTTTGCCAGTTGAACGGAACATCCTTTTTCAGGAGATTTGTAAGGGGCTTAGCTTTTTTGGATAAGTCTGGTATAAAGCGACGATAGTAGGACACTAGTCCCAGGAAAGATTTGATATCTTTAGGGCACGTAGGTAATGGGAACTCCTCTACGGCTTTGGTCTTCTCTGGATTTGGTCTTACTCCCTGATCTGTGATAATGTGACCAAGATAGGAAACTTCTTTGCGAAGGAATTCACATTTATCAGGCTGTAGTTTGAGGTTGAAATTACGAAGTCTGTCAAATACATTAGTAAGGTTTTTCATATGGGTGTGAAGGTCGTATGAATAGATAACGATATCGTCTAAATATACAAAGCATTGGATGCCCTGTAGGCCGGATAGAGCGGAGTTCATCAATCTCTGAAAAGTTGCTGGCGCATTTTTAAGTCCAAATGGCATTCTGGCAAATTCAAGTGTCCTTGTGGAACTGAAAAAGCAGTTTTAGGAGCGTCGTTCTCCGACATTTTAATCTGATGGAAGCCAGATGCAAGGTCAAGGGTGCTGAAGTATTTACATTTGCCTAATTGGTCTAAAATTTCGGATATGTTTGGTATTGGGTATGAATCTCCGATGGTGATGTCGTTTAGTTTGCGGTAATCAATGACTACGCGCCATTTGCGTTGACCGGATGCATCAGTTTTCTTTGGGACTATCCAAATTGGTGAGGACCATGGGGATGTTGATGGTATAATTATCCCTTCATCTAGCATTTTGTTGATTTGAGATTGGACTTCTTGTTTGTGTATGTCTGGGAATCTGTAAGATTTCGTATTTATTGGTATAGAAGAGGAAGTGGGGATCTCGTGCTGTAAAGCATCGGTGCTTGTTAAGTGATCGCCAGGAAGATAAAATATGTCGGAATAAGTAAAGCAAAGGTCATATAAGGCGTTTGTTTCTTCTGAATTTAAGTGCGATACGCGTAAAAGATTTATCACTTGCTCAGTTCGATTCAGGGTGCTATTCTGCTTAACATCGGAGTTGGTTGTGTGGAAAATTTCATGTTTGTCGTTTTTATGTAAAGGCAAGATTTTCATTTTCAGGTCTGAGTTTATTTGTATTGGGGATTCTGAAATGTTGACAACAGAAATATTGATTCTAGAATTTGATTTTACTTTAACAACACAATTTGCTATTAAGAGGGAATTAATTATATGTTGATCAATGATAAGGCCTTCTTCTACCTCGGGGTTCAGTACAGAACATTCGATTATTGTTTCAGTTCGGGGTAGAATGGTGTAGATTGGTTCAGTAAATTTCAGGGTGAGTTGTATTTTGTCAACAATAAGAGCGTTTTGTGTATAATCGATTTTGCAGTTGGAAAAGGACAAAAAATCGTTGCCAATTATTCCATCGTAGGGAAAGTCTAATTTTGGGACAACGTGGAATTGATGGCTGAGTGAATTAAAGGTAATTGGTATATGTCCCAATGAGTGTAACGGGTTGTCCATTGTTCCTAAACCGTGAAATTTTATGATATGTTCTGTGATTTTAGGCATTTTTTCAATGACATTTACCTTTATAAGACTAATGGATGCACCACTGTCAATGAGAAACTTTAAGGGCTTGGAAGAGACAGGCGTTTGGACTTCTACAAAAGGTAAGTACCTTTTCATTGGATTTGTTGTGACATTGTATGTTCCTAATGTATGTATTTTATTTTCAGATTTCGCGCAGGAAGGACAAGTATTGGGTATTAATTGTATGGTGTTAGCACGCGAGGTTCGGATCTTGATAGGTTCGGGTCTTTGTTGGCGAGCATCGAGGCCGCTATGGATTAGGGGTTGATCACCCCGTTGTTTAGAAACAGTGTTATGATATGAGCCACTATGATTTTGGGGCTGGTTACCCTGTTCGTTAGTGGATGAATTAGAAACAGCGTTGTGATATGAACCACTATGATTTTGGGGCTGGTTACCCTGTTTGTTAGTGGATGAATTGGAAACAGTGTTAGAACCACTATGATTTTGGGGCTGGTTACCCTGTTCGTTAGTGGATGAATTAGAAACAGCGTTGTGATATGAACCACTATGATTTTGGGGCTGGTTACCCTGTTTGTTAGTGGATGAATTGGAAACAGTGTTAGAACCACTATGATTTTGGGGCTGGTTACCCTGTTTGTTAGTGGATAAATTGGAAACAGTGTTATAATATTTACCACTATGATTTTGGGGCTGGTTACCCTGTTTGTTAGTGGATGAATTGGAAACAGCGTTATGATTATACAAATATTTTGTGTCGCTTTTACCCTTTAATTTTCCCGCACGACACTGGACGGGTGGCCTTGTTCGTTTAAATCATGACTATCTGTATAGTCGGCGTGTTGCTCTTCGATGAGGTTGGCAGTGTGTATAGGTTGGTTATTCTTAAAGGAATTCATCGATTGGCGATTCGGTTGCGTGTTTCCAAATCGTCTGTTATTATACTCCCGTTTACGGCATACGTCAATAGTGTGGCCTATAACTTTACAATAACGACAGACAGGGGGAGCCGAAGACGATGCGGGTCCTTGAATATTGGGTCTGTTTGAGACATTTTGTGGTGTAATATTTCGATTTTGTTGGAATCGACGCTGTGGCCAGCGTCCTTGATTAGGCGAATTCGAGTTGGAAGAAGAATTCCGCTTAAAGGCGGTTTGTAAAATCTTTTCTTCAGACACGGCAAAACCGATGGCGTCATTTAGGGTTTCAGGGTCACGGCATCTAACTACAGTTGACAGACGAACATTTAATCCGCTAATGAAAGTATGCAAGGCTAGGTCTTGCATTGCCGCGACGCGGCCAGCCAATTCGCCTTTCTTTTTCGTTGGTATTGATATATTGATTTCAGTTAATAATTTTGAAAGACATGATTCTAAACGGAGTGCGAATTGATTGACTGTTTCGCCATTCATTTGACAACAATCCTGAAGGTCAGAGAGTAATGCAGCGTAGTGTTTTCTTTCACCGAATTGTGATTTTAGGAAATCTTCTAGTTGGTGCCATGTTTCGAATTCTTTAATTGAACACGCACTTTCAGCACGGCCTTCAAGTTGGCTAATAATATATTTTAGCAGTGTATCTTGTTGTGACGGTGACGCTAGACTCATTGCGTTTCTACAGTTGTTTAGGAACGCATTGAGCTTTTCGCGGTTCCCATCGAACTTATTTATAAACTTACTTAAAAAATTCATATCGATCTCTTTAGTTTCCTTAGATGACATTGTAGTAAGCTCTTCTTTAGGCATGTGTCTGAGCGTTAGTCAAAACAAAGATAAGGTACTCGGCGCGGAATTGCGATAAGGAAGGAATGCTGCACTATTCTCGGAACTGAACGACTAAGTTATACAATGAAATGAATTAGAATGTACTGAATGTTATTAAGCCTATTAATAGCACTTGGTATGAGTTGATTTTAAATTATAAAAACTTGTTTTATTTAGCACTGGCACTAATCACGTTACTTGGTTAACTTCGATGATGGACGAATGTTTATTCACTTCCTTGTAATGTTGGTAGCGATATTAATTGAATTCAAGGACTTACAGGACCACGGCGACTGCAGCTGCAACACGAGTCATCTGGTGACCAGGTGTTATACTTCTTTTCCAAGGTGAGTGTGTGGGCACCCAGAAAGTACTCCACAGAGTAGGAGCTAGTAGGTAATGGTAAGTTCGACAGGATGCGGCGGCAATAGGCGACGGGATACAGCGATATAATACGGCGATATTCTGGGGCACAAGATACGGTGAGGTAGTAGGGTATTGTCCACTGATTTTCTTTTTTCACTGAACTGACACTATCACGGATTTAGTTATATAAATTGTAGTTTTCGCACTGAATTGAATGAGGCGTACCGAGGATTTTTAAAATCCCTTAAGCTGCCACCAATGTTATCCGGGAGTCTCAAAAACACTTTTTAAAAAAGAAACTTTGATTTAACTGAAAAATAAGTTTATTTCGCGGATACAGCTTTAAGAGAAAAGGCAAGTGTTCAGGACCGAGGTTTGCGGGAGACTGGTTCCTCTCGGATACTCATGGTCTGTCCGTGGAGAAGGAAATGCTGACGGAGCGTCTACGCGTGTAGGATTCTATACATCAGTACAGATATAACAGAACGAACTGTGTGGTTGGTGCAGTGGCTGATACAGTCGGCTGCTCCGCTCCGGGTCGCGGGTTCGATTCCCGCACGGAACAAATATCTGTATGATCTGCAGATCCGGGTCCTCCGGGTCTGGGTGTATTGTGTGTGGAATTCATGTCCGTAAACGCACCCACGACACAGGAGAAATACTACCGTGGGGAACGTTAAAAAAATAATTCAACAAACTATAAATTGAACCGTTTTAAAACTGTTGAAGAAAAAAACAGCTTTTCGAATCTGTTATTTATCTGGAAAAAAAGCTGTTACATCACATGGCAACGAAAACCGTCAATCACTGTATTATTAGCGGTGGGCCTAATAATAACAATCGTACCAACTTACAAGATTGGTGAAGTAGTAGCCTCCCTCGCCGGTCATCAGCCGCTGAGCATTGCAGAACCGGGTCACGAAGTTTATGTTGCTCACCAGCCGAGGTGGGTTAGCCTTCAACACCTGATAGACAAATACACGATACAGTTTATGAAGAAAATTTGCAGTTCATTCCCACTGGTGTACAGGATGTCTAGTAAATAGCACGACAAACTGCAGGGTGTGAGAGCTTGGGTCAATACCTACCAAAAAAACACAATATATGTTCAGCAAAATCTTACGGGTTTACAGTAGTACAAAACCCATCTAAAAAATGGCTAACGCGCATGTTTTCACTTCTGTCGGCACTCCCGGAGTGCAACCCGTATTTTTTTTACTATATCAGTGTATCATAATAGTCCATCATGTACTTGTGGTGGTAATACATAATGAACTTCCTCCGTCCCGGGGAAGGGCGGAGGGCCATGCTGGGCTCCTACCGGCTAAAACCACCGGAGCGATCGACGTCGGCACCGAAGGGGAGCTCCAAGTCCCCGCACGATCATACTAGAGCTGCCCATAGTTGCCACGCCTATAGGCACATCTCGGAGGTGATGACTGTAAAGCGGTCGTCACCCCCTCTAGCGGAGGGGAGTGACTGTAAAAAGGCGGCCCCCCGGGCACTTCTCGGGGGGATTGTAAAGGATCCCCGAAGCCTCTCTGTGCGCTGTGCTGCGGTACAAGGCGGCACGTTGCCACGTGCGCACCGCACCGGGGTGGTACTTACCTGGCCCTCTTGTAATACCACCAGTATCTGATCTAAGTGACCAATCACGGTGTGATCTATGTTACTAAATATTATGATCTAGATCTCAAATATCAAACAGCCGCGCACACACAGAAACTGAACATGAACCTCGCAATAAACGGCCATATAAAAAAAGAACGATCGTTTTTATTTCTACGCGCAATTGACGCACACCACTTAAAACTAGACTTTCTACAGAAAATCATCATTTCGGCCGAATGAAGTCCACTGCTGGACACAGGCCTCCCCCAAAGATCACCACAACGACCGATATGAGTGTGTTGTGTGCTCATTGGGGGGTTTTGCCATAATCGCCACGCTTGGCAGGCGGGTTGGCGATCGCAGTTGAGTTGTTAATGTACTCGAAGGACGCTGACGCTACTGCCCATCCTCAGGCTTCGGCAGCAAATAGAACATCATAAATTAAACATAAATATAAAAAATCGTACCACAGATAAAAAAATCTTATTAGTCTGTAAGATACTAATCTGTGATATATCCAATTTATAATGTCCACTGTGCAAGAAAACAATAACAAATAGATTACAATATACACAAAAAATAAAATAACATAATTCTATGTTCGTGTAATAATGTCTTAGGTTTTCGCGAGTATTGCACATTATAATAAAACACTTTTAAACGGATTCTATCGCGTATATTTCAGTTTTTTGATTTTCAGTCATCCTGCGACCACGAACCCTGCAAAGTGTTCGAAACGTCAGGAAACATAAAAATCTAAAATATACGCGATAGAATCCGTTTAAAAGTGTTCGAGGTTGTGCGTCGCATGTGCGCAGAAATATAAGTCTTTGCTCAGCATAATGCTGTCGCTTCCGCCGAACTTAAAGCCAGCAGCGCTGGTTTTCAGCAACAACCTCTCAAAGGTTATTGTCATAATCACCACACTTGCAGCATTATGAGCATAGTTAGATTAGTTCAAATTTGATGTACGTGGACAAAAAATACTCTCCTACTCCAAACGGGGAGAGAGGTGTTCTAGTCTCCCGGAAACTACACGGCCATATAAGCTGGAAATACTTACAGTGAATATAAGAGCAGGCAGTAGGTCGTCTGCGGAAGCAGGCGCTGTGCCGCACAGCCGCAGCACGTGCCGACAACAGCGACGCACGCGGGATAACTTCCCACCAGGGGACAAAGCACTGTCCATACCCAGCAACTCTAAAAATAGTTGATAACATCAAAGGATCTATCCAGCGTGCGCTACAGGTGTTGCTATGCTTAACAGCTGGATGGGCAAACATGACCATGTTCCGTAGAACGCTTACCATCATCATCATCATCATATCAACCAAATGACGTCCACCGCTGAACAAAGGCCTTCCCCATAGATTTCCACAACAAGCGGTCACATGCCTTTCCTTCGTACCTTCACCAGGTCGTCTGTCCACCTCGTTAGAGGTCGTCTCCACGCTGCGTTTTCCGGTGCGCGGTCTCTGGAGAACCTTTATACCCCAATGGCCATCGGTACTTCGAGCAATGTGCCACGCTCATTGCCACTTAAGTTTACTAATCCTTTCAGCTATGTCGGCAACTTTATTTCTTCTAGGGATCTCATTTTTTATTTGATCTCGTGGAGAAATACCAAGCTCTCTCCGCTTACCGCTGATGGCTTATACAGAAGCTGGCAACTGTCAACGCTGAATGTAACACTCCAGATGTTGTCAAGCTCAACTACTGAGTGGTCATACATGGCCATAGCACATTTACAGCTAATGTTCTCGTACAGCAGTTGGCGCCATTTAACGCTGGATCTGTCCAGCTGGACTCCAGGTGTTCCAATGACAGCTGAACTCCAGGTGTTCCAATGATATCCATCCATCATCATCATATCAGCCAAGACATCCACTGCTGAATATAAGCCTCCCAGAAACGACCGGTTGCATGCCATGTCGTCATTTGAGGGGAAATTTGCCGATACTACCTCGCTTGGCAGAAAAGTTGGTGAGCCCAGAATGGCTGCTGTTCCACAGAAAGGACGCTGCTGCCTATTCCTCTGGTTTAAAGTCCCTTATTCGCCTTTTAAGATATTCACGGGAGGAGATGGGAGTGGTGTTACATTCCTAATTCGAATGAATAGACAAAGATGTACCATACAACACTTACCACTGATGGCCTTATACAGCAGCTGACGGCATTCTGCATTGGATCTGTCTAGCTTGCACTCCAGGTGTCGCTCACCGACCCAGCTTAACTGCTGGATGCGTTCGGACATCGCGCGGTCCAGACGCTCGTCTTCTGTGCCGTTTGGGGAGAATACTACCGATGGTAACCTTGTGACACAAACGTTTAATTTTCAAAGAGTGCGAGAAAATACTGTTTCAAACTTCTTACTCGCTATGTGAAATAATTACACACAAGGAACGCGATCGAGACGCAATAACTGAAATATACAGGGTGTCCAGTAAATAGCACGACATACTGCAGGGGGTGAAGCTTGGGTGAATACCTACCAAAAAAACACAATATATGTTCAGCAAAATCTTACGGAATTACAGCAGTACAAAATTTTCCGAAATATCAAAAAATCTCTACCTTGACACAGATTTTTAAGCATCTCGTAATGAAAAATACCTTTTCTAGTTTTTTTTTTACCTCAAATTATTTGTGAATAGTTTACTCATTGATAAGTCTTTATTCCATTAAAAACTAAAATGTTTTCAAGAAATACAATTTTTATTTATATTTACACACTACAATTTTCTTATCTATAAAATTTTGTACTACTGTAAATCCGTAAGATTTTGCTGAACATATATTGTATTTTTTTGGTAGGTATTGACCCAAACTCTCACCCTCTGCAGTATGTCGTGCTATTTACTGGACAACCTGTAAAGTGTAAATATCACGTTACGCGATTGGAATTATTTCACATCCGTGTGGTGTCCGGATTAAGAATATACTAGCATCAGTCCATCTCCTCCCGTGGATGTCGTAAAAGGTGACTAAGGGGCTCTAACCCAGAGGGATGGGCAGCAGCGTCTCTTCTCTAGAACAGCAGCCATTCTGTGCTCACCCACCCGCCTGCCAAGCGTGGTGAGTATTGGCAAGTTCCCCCAAAATGATGACGCAATTATGGAAACCTATGGGCTCCCCTGTGTTAAGCAGTGGACATCCTTGGACTCATATGATGATGATGAATTATTTCACATGGCATACTGGTCTGAGGCGATGCCAGTTCAGTGTTAGAAGTTAAAGGAAAATGGCACACCACCGATGACAGAGATAACTGCCGGCAACGAGTTTGTCAATTGACTGCAAATAGTCGAGGAGCGCTCACGTATAACGTACGTTCTAATAGCAATATTAATATTGATGTCGAGGACTCTCAGGTTTATAAGAAATAAAACAAATCTATTGAGCCTCAAAAACTACTTGTATTCTCAGTATAAGACTACAAGAACACAACTTACATGAAATTTTAATTAAACCGTAGCACACAACGTATGCCGTGTGGTGCCGGCTCAGAATGTCACCACCCCATTTCATCCCGTGGGTGTCGTAAAAGTCGACTAAGGGATTAACCGGAGGATGGGCAGCAGCGTCCTTCGAGTACATTAACAACTCAACTGCGATCGCCAACCCGTCGGCCAAGCGTGGCGATTATGGCAAGACCCCCCAATGAGCACACAACACGCTATATCGGTCGTTGTGGTGATCTTTGGGGGAGGCCTGTGTCCAGCAGTGGACTTCATGCGGCCGGGGTGAGGGTGAGGGACACAACGTATTGCAAATCGTTGTAACTTTATTCTTGCAGGCGCTCCAACAATTGATTAATTGCTGCAGTTAAAAACTTGATACTATTTGGAATTACAAGGTACAAGATTATAGTAACCGAATTACCGTATAGAACATCGACGTCGGTATTTGTAAAAGCCGTAACCGATTCCGAAAACGAAACCACCTACTATTATAAATAGGCAGGCAAGATGGGCAGCAGCGTCCCTTCTGTGTAACTACGGAGCCATACTGCGCTCACCAACCCGCTTAACAAGCGTGGTGAGTATTGGCAAATACCCCCTAAAACGACGACACAGTAGTGGAAATCATAGGGGGAGGCCTTTGTTCAGCAGTGGACGTATAAATGGCTGATATGATGATGACATACCAGTCCTATTTGAATATACAGTCCGCTTTTTATTTACGTCCCAGTAGGACCCTAACAGCTCCTATACTTATGTTGGAACCGACAGCTGCCGCGGATCCCAGACTCAGGCGCGTGGACGACTGCAATTAAACGTGTCGTTGCCAAAGTGCCACTCGTCTGTAAAAGCCCTTAGTTCAAGCTGAATACTTATTTAAACCCTTTAGACAATTTGGCCTCCGAAGCACGGAGACGCTCAGTTGAAATAACACCATGAGGTCACCCATCCAGAGACTGACCGCGCCAAGCGTTGCTTAACCTGGTGAGTGCAACTGGCTATGAGCGTCTAGAGAACTTGATAATGCAACATAACGTAGTTATCCTGTTTTATTCCATGAAATAATCTATCTCTCTGTCAAATCTTATCTGTTCTTAAAGCCGTTTCAGTGTGATTGAGAGAAAAATACATATTTGGTTAGTAAGATATTAATATTTCAGTTAACAGCGAGAGCGAAGGTAGAGATCGGCAAACATCTTGAAAAGTGACCTTGGCTATGCAAGTCAAGGTCACTTTTCACTGGTGTCAGTGACACTGGTCCTCTTATTGCAAGAAAACATTTGTTTACTTAGTTGAAGTTTGTACTTTGTAATTAATGGCTACGCGTTTGTTTTTGTTCCATTATTATGTTGTTTACGTTGACTTGTGTCGTGTTGTTGGACTGCCAAAATTATCTTTTGTTAGGTTTATCAGCGATACTATTTTTACATCCTTACAGTAGCAAACTAAGTATAATTATATTTACCTACCCACAAAAATATCTTAATCTTAATCTCTCTAAATAAAAGGAGATTCTATTGAGAAATAATAATGGTAGTTTAAGATTTGCTAATACTTTTGTGATTCAAGCCAGAAATTTTTTGGACCTTACTAGGTTAGTACATTAATAGTATCTCCAGCTTTGCTTCGACAAGTTTAAACACAGAATCTACCAAGGCTTTTATTCCAAAACAGATATACCTAACTAAATAGACTCGCCTCTATTTAGTTAGGTATATCTGTTCGTCTTTGTGTTTTGCATACTTTGTTGTATGGAAGTATGCAAAACACTGAAATGGAAATGAGCAGGATATGCTGAGAGAGAAAAATTTTAAATGGACTAGAAGAACATCAGAGTGATACCCCAGGCATGGCAAAAGAAGTAAAGGTCGACAAATGAAACGTCGGGAAGATGACCTCAAAAAAGTTGCCGGTCCAGAATGGATCAAAATTGCTAGAGACAGAGATAGGTGGAAATCTTTGGAAGAAGCCTTTGTCGAAGGACAAGCTGTCGTTGGAAAAACGATCGTCAGTAACCGGACACCACACGGAAATTATTAGTACAAGACAGAATTCAACAATGGACATTATATTCAGCAATTTCGGAACCCTCTCCACGCGAGTTCAACTCGCACTTGTCCGGTTTTTTAATAAACGCGATCACCGTTCACCTTATCCTCGGTGCTTATTGTCCACTTGAAAAACGGTTCACTAATTTTAGAGTACCTACATATGGTGTATTTTTATTCGTCGAACTTTCTCCAACTACGCCACTTTTTGTTCAAGATATTTGCCGGTATCGGTATTATCTCTATGCTAGATTCCGGTTATGTGATCTATACAAATAAATAAAATATAAGTGTCGGTTTGTAATGTCAAAATTTTTACTAAATGCATATGAAAGTATAAGCGATACATATAACAAAAAAACATTTTTATTTTTTTTGTCTGTCTGTCTGTCTGTTTGTTCCGGGTAATCTCTGAAACGTCTGGACCGATTTTGAGGGGATTTCCACTGGCAGATAGCTGATGTTATAAGGAATAACATAGGCTACTTTTATTTTAGAAAAATAATTAGGGATCCGCGCAATAAAAATAAAACCCTTGAAATCCAATATATATATTCTATGTCAAGTGTTTACGTCGAAGTACTCTAAATTTCTTTTAAATTAAACGCGGGTGAAACCGCGGGTCCCAGCTAGTCACAAATATAATCTAAGCACGCTGCGTTATCATATAATTCTTAAGTAAATGTTTACCGTGTTCCAATAAACAATATATAGATTATACTACTCACTCGTGTAAGTACGTCATGGCGTGTTTCTCTACGAAGTCCATGAGCAGCTCCTTAGTGTCGGAGTCCACGTTCGCGAAATGAGACGACGTGTCCATGTATTTCATGAAACGCTGGAAATAGAAAAAAAATCGTTGTAAAAACTAGACAGAAAATAATCATGATGTGCCTACGAAGTGAAATTGAATACTGAAAAGTTCTATAATAGTCTATATAGGTTTGCGGTTTGCTGTGTGGTGCCGGCTCAGAATGCCACCACCCCATTTCATCCCGTGGGTGTCGTAAAAGTCGACTAAGGTATAAGGATAGGCAGCAGCGTCCTTCGAGTACATTAACAACTAAACTGCGACCGCCAACCCGTCTGCCAAGCGTGTCGATTATGGCAAGACCTCCCAATGAGCACACCACACACCCATATCGGTCGTTGTGGTGATCTTTGGGGGAGGCCTGTCCAGCAGTGGAATTCATTCGGCCGAAATGATGAAGTTTCCGGTCTCCACACTCCATCAGAACGTTATCCTAGATCTATTCACAAGGGGTTGTGAAGCTGACCTGGTACTGCCTCTGCACCCTCTCCGAGAGCTCGTCGACATTCATGACGTTGGCGCACTTGATGACGTCCATGATGAAGCCGTGCACGAACACGCGCGCGTCACGATCCACAGCCGACCCCAGCTGTGAGAAGCGCACGCGGAACTCGCACTTCATGCCTTCGTTCACGAGACCCGGGATTTTGAATTCGGGCGGCCGTTTTTCGGCCGTGTGATCGTGGTCATCTAAGGGTAAAAAAAAATATAAAGCTCCACGAACACCAGTCAGATGGACGACGACCCGAAGAAGATATCTGTGAGACGACTGGACACGGACTTGGGAAAGGCTGAGTCTAACAATGGACTGCAATCAGCTGTATATGGATTATTATCAACAGTAGTCGAGCAGCATTGGATTTTTATTCGGGTTTTTTAACAATAATGTTGCCGCACACTAGAATTTCTACTGTGTCGTGGGTGCGTTTTACAGACACAAATTCCACGCACAATACACCCAGACCGTCGGCTGCTGCACTCCGGGTCGTGGGTTCGATTCCCGCACGGAACAAATATTTGTATGATATGCAGGTAATTGTTCCGGGTCTGGGTGTATTGTGTGTGGAATTTATGTCTGTAAACGCTCCCACAACACGGGAGAAATCCCAGAGTAGGGTAATGTTTAAAAAAAATTAAGTCACGTCTCACTTCGGAAGATTAGACAAAAAATGAGAGCAGAAAGAGAATCTTTCGCATTTATTATATTAATTTAAAATACGAAATTTAAATATTGATAAAAATAATTAATTAAAAACTACCTGTGCTGCTAGTCTTCTTAAACACGCTAAACTTGAGCAAGTTGGCCTTCTTGAGCGTCTCGCTCTGCCGCAACCTTTTCTCCTCAAACCTGGAGAAAGAGGAGTGGGCGGCGACCTTCTGCCCTCGCTCCGGCTTCTTCTGCTCCGGCTTAGGTAGAGTAGCTGATGACGCTTTTTCTGTTCAACAAATGAATTGTTTTAATTTTTCACTCTCCTCCATTGTTTAGGTTCTTTAACTAAATATTATCATTTTTCTAGACACATTTCAACTACAACCCAATTTTCTCGTAGGCAACCAAATGTAGACCCTGGCTTCTATGCCCAGTAGTGGGCTGTTCTTGTTCACTATTGTGATTTATGGAATCACAAGTGTCGCATACAGCAAAAATACCTCTGCTGCTCTGTTGTCCTCAAATTATATTTTTAGTATAATGTTACAGATATAGTTAAGAACACAGCCTCCTGACGGCTACCTAGAACAGCCGTTGTATCATCGGCTAGGTTGATACCCCCCCGGCTCTAGTGTGATCTTTCGAGGACCTGGAGCCCCCTTCGGTGCCGAAGGTGACCGCTCCAGTGGTTTTAGGCGGTAGGAGACGGGCATAGCCCTTTGGACACATGGAGCTTCCTTCCCCCCGAGGGAAGGCCTGGGGCAAAAGAAGCTCCATGTAGAATTTCCACTGGACACCAATAAAAAAAAATAGATACCACCCCAAAGCCAGATATTCGCCGCTAAGCAATAGTGTTTTAACTTTAGACATTACGATGCTCCGGTTTAAAGGTAGCTAGTGAAGTTCCTGGGTATAATAGACTAAATAGTTTAATGTCTAGCTGTAACGAGCGCAGTTTGGTGCCACACTGGGCTAGTTCTAGGTAGCATTACAATTGTTATGGGTAGGCCGCAAGCATGACGCTTACCACCAGGCTGATGACTAATGACTTGATCGTCTAGTCACAAGAAAGAACAAAAAAAATGTCATGTCAACAAATATTTATAACTTTTTGCCATGTCTATTCAACAAAAGAACGTAAGAAACACTTAAAGCTTCTCAATACCTTGTTGAAACTGTTTATCTTTTTAAAATTAGGTAAATATTTTGAATATCACATCACTTTAGTTTACTTTAAAACGATTTATTCAATAAAATACAATAATTTAAAGGTCAACCCCACAACGCTGTTGTTGTAAATGACCCCAACTTAAAACAAAAGATACAATAACTACCTAATGCACTACATAATAAAATAGTAAAACAAACACAATAACAAACCTAAATGTGCATCTAGGGTTCCCCAATCCACAAAAAAGTTAGTGTTTCTATAAAAGCCAGTTCAGAATCACCTACAGATTTCTGCAATGTATGTTTGCGCTGATATAAGTGAGTAGATTTTTTGTGAAGTGCGGTGTCTCCTCTGGTGCGTTGTACATGATAGCTCAATGGTTCATGTATGTAGACATTGTTTGTGTTGGACTATTTTGTATCGCGTAACAATAAATCGTTCCAAAAGCGAGTATTGCGCGGACCGCTGCATTATGAGTCGAATAGTGGACGCATGTTCCAACATGATTGAGTAAATTAATTAAAGCAGTAGGTAATTAAGTATTAAATAGGTTTAATTTAGGGGTTTTCAAAAAGCTGATTATTCATTTAAGCTGAATGGATGGCCTGCGGTGTCTGGATTAAGAAAATAGCACCAGACCATCTCCTCCCGCGGATCCTGGTCGTAAAAGGCGATTAAGGGACTTTATACCAGAGGGATGCGCAGCAGCGTCCCTTTTGTGAAACCTATTGTTTCATACTGCGCCTCCAACCCGCCTGCCAAGTATGGTGAGTACTGGCAAATTCTCCCAAAATGATAGCACAATTGTGGATATCCATGGGGGAGGCCTTGTACAACAGTGAACATCCTCCGCTGATATGATGAAATGGATGGCCTAAGAATGTACAGCGGTATTACTTTATTGAAAGAATTGTCAATAAAGCCCAATTATTTCTTAGTACCCGTGGTTATTCTGTATGCTAACAACATTTTTTTATTACTAGTCTGTTTGCAGAATGTGGTTACCAATTTACCATGCCTTCTCTCCATAGTCCTCACAGCCATTAATTAAAGCTGTCCATGAGAAATGCTATGTTTAACGGTGGATATTTACTAGCTAATATCACATATATCAAAACACCAAAGTGAATTACCTTGAGAAATCAACTGTTACTATCTCATATGATACGTGAAAACCATGCCTTTATCATGATAACTGGCAGGAAGGTGAAGTTCACATTATCTACACAGTTAAAGTCAAAACACCTTTACCTTTAGTTCAAATTATCATTGATTAAATTGATCTGATATGAATCAAATCATGTTACATAATTTCTTGCAAAAGAGGTTGTTTACACCAATTTGACTTTGACTTAGTATTGCATTCATTTATTGATATCAACTGAAATTTTGCCACAGATGCATAACCTTCTGCAAGGACAATTTTAGCAGGATAATAAAATTATCGTAGTATCAGCCTAAATTATGCTACTGCGAGGCCAAAGTATCTTCTCATACCGAGAATTGTTCACCACACTTGCTGTGTGTTGATGTCAGGCCAATAGATCCAGGTTTCCTCATGATGTTTTCCTTCACCATGTCAGTCACAGTGATGTTTTAGATTAACTAAGAAAGTACAAAAGACATTGAAAACGTCACTGTGGTACATGTCAGGTTTTTAACCAGAAACCTAAGGCTTTATAAGCCCATTGTTAACCTCTTGGCCACCACAAGTTTCTTAAAGCCAACGTCCAAAAAGAACGAGCACCAAAACACCAACTGAGGGATTTCATATATTTTTTCTTTAAAAAAGAAATGTTATATATATAACTGTATTGTTGAGAACTATGCCCAGTGTAAGATCCCAGGTGTAGGATTATTGTGAGCCACAGAAGATAATTATTAGGTTTAATTGGGATGCTTGCTACTATTACTATTGTAAGAAAATGGCACTTTTCAACTTCCATTGCATATTATGATTATTGGATGTGACCCGGTATCACAATTTTGGGTATATACGTTAATGGCCTAGACAGTTTACATATGTATATAATGGCATTTGCAGCAAACAATAAACTTTGTTGAGAAAAAAGTAATTATAGAAAGTATGTATATGTATACACAAAAAGATATCTCTTGATCTAAGTTAATTAGAAATATTACACTCATTATAATGAATATTCATTATTTTTTATCTTGTACCAGTCAGCTGACCTAATAATGAGTTACAATAATGGACCTTATGAATAAATAATCCATATCAATACCAGTTATCAGAGTGGTGTAAAAAATATAGCACCACTCCATCTCCAACCATGAAGGTCGTAAAAGGTGACTAAGGGACTCTAAATCAGAGGGATGGGCAGCAGCGTCCTTTCTGCATAGCCATTCTGCGCTTAGCAACCTGCCTGCCAAGCGTGGTGAGTACTGGCAAATTCCCCCCAAATGATGACACAGTTGTGGAAACCTATGGGGGAGGCCTTTGTCCAGTTGTGGATGTTGTATGGCCGTTATGATGAATACCAGTAGTTTTTGCACCATTATTGTCTCTATGCAATATATATATAATTATATACTTAACGGTGAATTAGGAGACTGATCGTTACTTTTTTTAAAACATTATATAGCTTCATAACATTAACTGCAACTTAGTTATGATCAATAGGGTATATTTTAAATTAAATAAATATATATATTACTACATCCCGATAAAGGATTACACATTGCAAGTTTATTATGAGTATATAGATTTGTTTTGAATCAACCAAAACAAATCTTCAAACCTTTAGAGTTGCTAAATATAAATAATATACACAATAAAAATGATGTCACCTAATATAGCAAATGAAATAAAAAGTAGAGAGTACCAATGCAATTTTTTTTCCTTTACAGATACTATCTATAATATGAATACAATATGTGACTCACCAGCCTTCCTTTGCCTTTGCATCTGTTCCCTGTGACACTTAGAACAGTATCCCTGCCACTGCGGGTTACCAAAGTAATCACAGCCATTCTTGCACTTCAGATCACTCTGGTCTATCCGCAGAGACGGCATCTTGGACGCAAACATCATATACTTGTAAGACCTCTGTAGATTCGGACCAAACCACATAGTCACAGTTACAATCAATGACTAAACAAATTTAATTTGGGCAGATACACTATTATTTTGGTTCAAATTTAACCACCATTTAATTTAGAATACTCGCCCGTGGCGAACAACGCCCCAACAAAATTCAAGTCGGTACTCTACGATTTAGTCAACTTTTAGCGCTCTGCACTCTAATGGTCTTCCATCAATTTCAGTGACGTGATTTTCAGCCCATGTTTGGCAACTTATGAGAACGGCGAGTGGATTTGCGAGGAAAACAGTATTCATTTCACTAAGTAGCGTTAACGGTGGCCGTTCAACGATTTCCTCCGTTATATAGTCACCCCTTATCATGAAAATGTACCTACTCGAGTATCTGATAACCAAATGAATATATCTAAATGCAGACTATGTAAACGTTGCTCACGAATAAATAATTACTATAAAAAGAATAACACGCTTACCTTTGATAGTTTAACAATTGCAGGGTTCTAATATATTTTAATAATTAAAATATTACGAATTAAAACATCGACACACACAACAAATCATTATATTTTGACTTTGACAATAGTTACATTTTTAAAACGTCATTATAGATATGAATGAAGCGTTTACAAAGGAACAACAGCATACTGCTTATAAAAAAAAACAGTTTTTATCACGTTTCGGCATAATTCTGATTTTTATGAGTATTCAATTTTATTTTAAGATCATTTTCCTAAATGTTAAATTTATTCTAGCACCTGTTAACTTTTTTCGTTTGGGAAGCGAATGATACCATATCTCATTTGTCGGTGGATTCATGAATAAAATGCTGCCGTGCTCCAGTTCTATTTTCACTGCAAAAGAAAGAAGATACTAAACTGAACATTTTAATATTGACAATATACAAAGTTTAGTCCACAGAGTACTTTTATTTATAGGAATGTCATCTTTCATATGGGCTGGGCTAACTATGTCATGTAGGTATGCTGATCATAAAAATATACAAAAGTATGTTGCGTTTTGATACCGATATTGTAACTGTTCATAGTTTACCCAATAAACCTACATATAAGGAGAGAACGTAGTAGAGTATGCTACTATTGATCTTGTTCTTAGATGTCTGTGCTGTTGCTATGGTAATTAGACTTTAAACACGAGGACAACAAAAACGTGAAAATAGAACCCATTTAATACTGTATTTTATGGATGATTCCCAACTAAGTTAAGACTTATTATAAGAGAAGAAGAAGATTCTCAACTAAGTTATGGATATGATAATGCAAATAAAAGATGGTCAATACACGAAAACTATTTATACAATGGTAAGTAAGTAGGTAAACAAAATCTGTTAGTTTAGGTCAATGGTCAATGATATCAAAAAGAAGTAGATATGTTACATGCATGCCAAAAGTAAGAACCAAAACTCCCCCAATTGTAGCACCTCGCAATCGGTTCGCCTAGATAGCTATCTCTTTTACTCTTGTTGTTTTTGTATCTTCTTTCTCACAACATGGTTGTGCAAGCGAGACTGTATTTTGCGCGCTTTTGAATATGGACGTAACATATCTATGGTATAATATCATTGGTTTAGGTATTGTAATTTGTAATGCTTTAGTTCGCATTTATTTATCATCCATCCTCTATGTACGCGTCAGCTTCCAGTCTGTATAGAAGTCCACAATAGTTCAAATAAAATAATAATGAAATATCTATCAATCAAAAATACCGGAAATACCTACATATTTATTGTTATCTTAGAATCAGACAGTGTAGTGTATAGGTACTTGGCTATTTAAAAAAATAGGCAAGTGCTAAAAAAAAATCTAATATTTGCCAGTACTCACAACGTTTGGCAGGCGGGTTGGTGACCGCAGTACCTATGGCTACTGTTCTACGGAAGGGACGCTGCTACTGGTTTAGAGTCCCTTCGTCGCATTCACGAGAGATGGAGCAGTGCTATATTCTTAATCCGGACACCACACAGAATTACGCACTCAGCCCGCCGAAGCCCTCCGACTTGGCTCCCGTACTGCGTTGCCGCCCCCCATTTAAGACACCCATCTATAGGTGGACTGCACCGAGCGTTGCTTTACCTCGCCAATTGTATTGGGTATGAGTGAAGAAAACGGCTGTAAGGGCGGAGCCATTGGCTCAGGGGACCATGTGCCACTTCCCCCACCGGAACATGGGATGCCGTTGACGTTGGACCTACAATGATCTTAAAACTTAAAATTAAACCTGGATCCGACCCTGCTACTTTGCCAGCAGAAACAATGTGGCAGTTCTATTCATAAGACTGAATTATATGTACAACAAGGTAGTAGGTATTACATAATAAGTGGTGGTTCGAGTGGCTGGATGCTAAGCTCGCTTCAAGTTTGTAAGCACGTGATCAGCACGCCTGAAAACTACTATGAGTTGATGACTATTGATTTAACGGGATCTACTTGATATTCTTACTTGTTGTTTACACATGATATTGTATATAAGCTCAAACTCACCATTCTTCATCGGCGCAATGAGGTGGTGACATTTAAAACTATACGAAAAACGAAGTCCACTCGCCAAGACCATCTATCCGGCTATCGTGAATTGTTTAGAGTATAACAACTCACGATATAACGGTCACTTCAAAATAACAATCAGTGCTTCAAAAGTAGCGGAAGCGACTTGGTCTCGCAAACCGTACCTATTTACGATAACACCATGTTTCACATAATCAAAATATTATCTACAACCGGTGAAACCCATGAACACAAGGAAATAGGTTTCAAGGCTATAAAATTGCGAACAATAATTTAAACGAAAATTATCTGCAACAGATGTCGTTAAATAGATAACGGGTATAAAGGATTTAGTAAACCGACACGCATTTCGTTTAACGAAGGAGAGACTGATTAGATTAACGGACGGCAGCGACAGATAAGTATAATACTTTCAACCTACATTAATATACTTTCTAAAATTTGACACACCTAAATTTATTGAGACCGAATTAAATCATCAAAAAAAAACTAGGTTAAAGAGGAAAAGCGTGTACTGGGATAAGGTCTGAAATAAAAAATGGCCAATAACGCATACCTAGCTAAATGAATGTGCGATTTCCGTAACGAATTGATAACAATATTACCACTTTATCTTTCATATCATAATTGATCAGCTCGCCAGAATGAAAAATCTTAGCTCAAAACTAAAATCTATTTTCTAAACTAAATCCAAGCAAATCGAATCGTAGCACTAACTGAGAACTGCACGAAAATCATGATGATAACTAATCAATGGACCTACGTTATTATAATATAACTCGTATCATTATTTATTACATAAAAGGAAACTGACCCTTCGGCCTTGAATTGTTTTCATATTTCACAATAATTGATTCTGTGCCCATAATCGTATCATACTCAAGTCCTATACAAAGGCACGTGCATGCCTCTTGTTGATGACTGATGACACACACACGATGCAACACCTAAGTTAAGGATAACAAACACTCAGATAACCTATTTCTAGCTACAAAGGACATCCAAGTATACGCTAACTAGGTATAAACCTATCAACGCACGACGCATATCAACCCGATAAACGATGAAAAGAGACACTCGGTTTCAGCATGTTAAAAACGTCCTTTTATATTCCATTTGTAATTTAAATAATCAAATAAGATAATCGTAGAATACAAATCGTTGTTGCGTTAGAACCTTGTCTATTATCGTATATCGTCTGAGATCTAAAATCGATATATCAATTGATAGATTGTATAAAAATGACCCTTAAACTATTTCTTTACATATTTCCAGATAAAGGAAGCGAGGTACGATGAGGCAATCAAGGCTCTCAATGACGCTATAAACTTCAGCCCAAACCGCGCTGGACTGTCCCTCCTAGGCTTCTGTTACTTTAGAACACAGTCATTCGTTGAAGCGGCTAATTGCTACGAGCAATTAGCTGCAATGCATCCTGATATCCCTGAATATAAACTCTACTTTGCCCAAGCTCTGCACGAAGCTACAATGTATGATGAATCTTACAAAGCCACAATGCAAATTACGGCGCCGGAACTGGAAAGAAAAGTGATCAAATTGCAGTCTGCTATTAAATATGGCGAAGAAGATACCATAACCGCTAAAGGACTTGTGGATTCTTATCCCCAAGAAGACCCAGATAAAGATATCAATCTCGGATGCTTATTGTTCAAAGAAAATCAATATGAGGACGCCTTGCAAAAGTTTTCACGGAGTCTCAACGTAGTAGGATTTAACGCCCATCTTCATTACAACATCGCTCTGTGTTACTTTAGGCTTAAAGAGTATCCTCAAGCATTAAAACATATAACTCTTGTGATTGAAAGAGGAATCCGCGATCACCCTGAACTAGCTGTGGGCATGCAAGCCGAGACATCCGAAGTAAAATCTGTTGGAAATACGCTGACTTTACATGAAACTGCACTGACTGAAGTTTTCAACCT
This sequence comes from Diloba caeruleocephala, assembly GCA_947459985.1. Classification (NCBI taxonomy): domain Eukaryota; kingdom Metazoa; phylum Arthropoda; class Insecta; order Lepidoptera; family Noctuidae; genus Diloba; species Diloba caeruleocephala. The sequence goes on from OX381608.1 coordinate 2,750,884, forward strand.
AAAAGCCGCTATTGAGTTTCAATTGAAAAACATAGAAGCGTCGCGTGAAGCTCTTAACGATATGCCACCCAGGCATGAACACGAGTTAGATGCAGTGACATTGCACAACATAGCGTTAACTTCTATAGACATAAAACCTACAGATGGCTTTGAAAAACTACATTTTCTGCTTCAACAAGACCCTTTCCCAGCAGAAACGTTTGCTAACCTGTTACTTCTATATTGTAAGTTTGAATACTTTGATCTAGCAGCTGATGTGTTAGCTGAAAACGCACAGTTCACATACAAGTACTTAACACCATATTTGTATGATTTCTTAGACGCTATAATAACCAGCCAAACATCACCTGAGGAAGCTTTTCAGAAGTACGAAGATATTGCTTCTAAGCACGCAGAACAACTAAGGAAGCTCACAAAAGTCGTGCAAGAAAGTCGCTCTCAAGGAGATAACGACCAAGTGAAGAAAGCAGTTGTCGAATATGAGGAGGCTCTAGAAAGATACATACCAGTGGTCATGGCCCAAGCAAAAATTTACTGGGATATGGAAAACTATGGACAAGTGGAGAAAATCTTCCGGAAATCTGTAGAGTTCTGCAACGAATCAGATGTCTGGCGCCTGAACGTAGCTCATGTGCTCTTCATGCAAGAAAACAAGTACAAGGAAGCCGCCAGTTTCTACGAGCCTATTGTTAAGAAACAATATGATAACATTTTAGATGTAAGCGCAGTCGTTTTAGCTAACCTATGTGTATCTTACATAATGACCTCGCAAAACGAAGAAGCCGAGGATATCATGCGTAAAATAGAAAAAGAGGAAGAACAGCAGATATTTGAAGACCCTCAAAAGAAATTTTACCATTTATGCATTGTGAATTTGGTTATCGGCACATTATATTGTGCGAAGGGAAACTACGAATTTGGGATATCACGAGTTATCAAATCGCTGGAACCTTTTAATAAACGTCTAGGAACTGACACTTGGTTTTATGCCAAGCGTTGCTTTTTATCGTTTCTGGAGAACCTAGCTAAACACTTAATTGTTGTTAAAGATAACACTATAAAGGATTGCCTGCAGTTTCTCGAAGGTTGCGAGACATATGGGCGACGAGTGAGCACAGTCATTGAAAACCCTTTTCAAGAAGAAGACGCACACACTAAAGCCAAACAGACGGTTACGTATGAAGCTAGGCTATTAAGGTACATGTTTTATAAACTACGAAACATCGATGACTCGGTGACTATAAATAAGTATGAGGATTTGAAGTAAATACTTACCTGGCGGTATCGGTATTTTATTTTTACCAGATTTCCTGGCATCTTTATGTTTAAGCACAAAAGTGCGTTCTTGACCCAAGGATATTGAAGCTATAGGGTAGACAGGGTCCAATTCAGGTTCATTGTCTCTGTGTTCGCCCATATGATCACTCCCGTTTCTGTATCTATATGCAGGATGTTGAGATATTAATATTAGAAAAATATGTACCCAAATGTTATCTGTAAATCAAACTTATCAAAGTATTAGTTTTATAAGTATTGGCATGATTCCGTCGCATGATTCGGAATGCATTAATGTCTGACAAAAAGACGATATGACGGACGGCGTGACGGGTCGATTGACGCTGTGGCTCCATGATCGGTTATGGGCGCGAGGTGTCGCGAATTCAATTTCTGCATGGACCAAATATCTATATAAGCTACAGATATTTTCCTGCCGACGCGGCGACGGGGTGATTACGGATGTCGCAGACGGTTAGCGACAAGCGTAAATCGCGCCGACGCTGCTGTCAAACGTCATTTTGGTATTACGTATTTACCGATAGGGATTAATCTGACGAAGATCTCTGAGGCACGCTTTGTAGGACGATCAATGAACTAAAACTTGTATCGTCGCCTTCCTATTTCAGGCGATTTGCCACCTCCTTGGTAGCGCGATTGCCGTCGCGTCTGCTGTCGCTGTTTTAGCTAATCAGGGTGCGGGTCTCAGATTTTGTGTATGTGATGTTTACTTCTGTGAATTGTGTGTACATGAGAAATCAAATCATGCATCACTTGTATGAAGAAAAATAAATAAATCCACAAAACATTTTTAACATAAAAATCTTTATTGCATGGATTATTTCAATTATATAAAACTATGACGAGATAACTAATCTAACGATGACACGCTGTCTGCCGATCATGTTAATACGTCCATTGTTCTGTTGCTATGCTCTAGTTTGTTATCTGTTTATATATCATTACAGAAACAATCTATCACTATCATTAGATCAACCAGTAGACGTAGGTATTCTGAACATGCCTCATTCCTCGTGGACTTGAAACTATTCCTTTCCCTTCCTTTAAATACGATTTACAGAACAAAAGAAGAGATGTGACTAATCAGGTTATCGCCTCACTAGTCAGACGATATGGGAGAAAAGTGAGAGAGAGTGAACGTGCTCGTTCAACCCAAAGTGCTTAATCGTAAGCACCGGGATCCAAACTACTATAGTCGCCTTCTACGACACCCACGAGAAGATATGGAGTACCTATTCGTGACCTGGAACTACACGGGTTCTTTGTACCTCTATTAGATTTGATGTAGTGACGACGGTGGGCCCTTATAAATAGAAGCTATTACCCGTTTTTAAACCATCGCGAATTTTACTCACATTAGACTATGATTTCGGGACTTTTCGCGCACAGATAAATCAAAACAATATTTTGACTAACCTCAACGTTTCGGCCAAGTTGCATTGACCGTGGTCACGAGAGACTAAAGTATGTGGGTGTCATTGTCTTGGCCGAAACGTTGAGGTTAGTCAAAATATTGTTTTGATTTATCTGTGCGTGAAAAGTCCCGAAATCATAGTCTAATAGAAGCTATTACCTCCTCTTTTTTTATAGATTGTGAAATGAAATTCGAATGTGAATGTTTACGTAAAAATTAAACTCTATCACATCATATCTCATTCTTCTTCCTACCCTGGCCCCAAGTTCTACGGGTCAGCGTAGTATGTTTCTTATCAGATTACAAAGGTTTTGCTAGTGTTAGTGGTTTACCCGCCACCTGCGACTTGCGAATAACTCAAAGTACCTAATGGTACGCGCTGGGTTCCAAACTCCCGTTAGTCGCCTTCTACGACACCCATGGGATGAGATGTCTGATGTCACCCTAATCGTGCCAAGGAGCTACACGAGATTTTTCATCACATCTCATTATACAACCTATAATATAATATTAACACCCCATTTATTAATAGAGTGCGTAAAGGAATTCCAGTAAATCTAGTTTTCATTGTATTTACTTAATGATATAAGTAAATACAATGAAAACTCCCAAAGTTGATTATGGGTTGTTATGGTGCCCCGTTGTTCACTCATCATCATGTCGTTCGGTGCGGATGCATGGGTGGTAAGCGCGAGGAGGGGAGTAGGTAAGTAAGTAACATGCCAAGGTAAGCACATCACCGATGCGCTGTCGCCGGAACGGATAGCTGACTTGCGTGTTAATGTGTCGAAAACCTGGATTATTTTACAACTTACGTTTTGGGACTAAATAAAACATGGGTTAAAAACCATCGCAATTGATTCCATTACTGATTCAAAATAAACTATTTTAAGTTTTCGTGTAAGCTTAAAATAATGTTGCATACGCCATTCATTCTAATTTACTTTTTACAGCCGGATTTCAAAGGCTGTAAAAAGATAGTATAGTAGATAATATAAATGTATGTTTTGTTATTGTTGTCCCGTACTTTTTTTTCTAATGTGCCATTGGTACAGTTTACAGACGTAAATCCAATAGCCAGACCCGAAGTAGGTACCTATCTGTAGATTATACAAATTTTAGTTCCGTACGAGGATCGAACCCGCGATGCGTAGCGCAGTAAGCCAATCACCTAGCCACTGCGCCAACCGTACCGTCATGTTTGTCCTCTATGCGCTCCTATACCATACACCACATCCGATTGAGTTGAAACTGAACAGTTGTTGGCACGAGCATAAATTTTCTCATAAAGAAAAACAAACTTAACAGATAAAGATAAGATAAAAAGATTTTTATTCATTTATACCATTTACAGACACTTATGAAAAGTCGAGACTTTAGCTGCCGCGTTCCAGGATGTAGATTTCTTATGGAGAAGAACGGGCAAGAAACTCTGGTTACTCTTTTAAATCACGTTACAATATTTATGAGTACATTGCTTCTCGAAATTAAGGTTATGTGATGACAATGTAGGAGAAATGAGTTAACTTATTAAAGTATATACTAAATTATCCCCTTGTAAAGGACATTTTCACGTAGCTAACATAATAGGGTTCAAATTCCTTGGAGAAAATTCCTAGCCACTTAGAATTTAAACATATTATTTGAAATATTATGTGAGAAATTCGGGCTGCAGACAGCTAGTTTGTCGGGATTTAGATTTAGATATTATCTTATCTTGTATTCAACTTTATGATTGAATTGCTATGGCAGCATTAGGTTGACCAGTCCCAACTGGCGGCACTCGTTCACACAACAAAACACTTATGTGAGCATGGCATAATATTTACAAGAGGCATTACAACGCATGGCGGGCATTAGCTAATTATAAATAAAAATAATATATAAATGTAAACTTACTTGTTGATCAAAACAAAGTCATATTTAATCCCTTTGATTGTTACGAGAAAGTCTCGCAAAGCCAGCACGGGTGTCGGCCAAGGTAAGGCGGGAACTGTGACTCCAGAATACGTATAAGTTATACCCGGATCGCCGTAAGCAACTTGCTGGCGTGGCAAAGGATAAACTTTACCAAAAACCCTGAAATGTTAACTGTTTAAATTTCAACTCATTTAGTTGAGTTCATCTTCTGAGTCTACTGTTTTTTTATGAAACTTAAAGGTTCTGATTTTTCACAACATTTGTATAAAATTGATCTCGCACGTGTTTTCATTCCATATAACACCCATTGCAAAAGACCGTACCGTTTACAGCTCCCATTTCATACAATAGTCCTACGCCATGTAGAGTTCCCCGTCCCCGGTTATAGTCTCATTAGATTATAGATTAAAATTCTCTAGTCTCTGTTGGTCCCGTGTCACCATAAATAGCAATAAAATAATAACTATACCGATTTCAATAAATATCTCGACAGAATTGATCAACTAGTTTTTATACAAAAATTGTTGACGAAAAATTGTACACAGTAATTTGTATCGTTAGTTCAGAGAATTGAACGCAGGCTGTAGCGCTGCAGGCCATGGAATGCTGCAGCAGCTGTAAAACCCGTTATGCAGCAATGGCTGGCGAGGCGTCATTGCGCCCTTGCCTTCAGGCTGGCGCAGTTAGTCTTGGGACACGGGTAATCACAAAGTATATGTGAAATAGGCCGAGAGCAGATGCCCGGTTGTCACCACTACGGAGAATACCCGGAGGACACGGCACTTCAAACGCTGGAGGAGTGTGCAGCATGGGCAACGCAGTCAGATAACCTGGTCGCGGCGGTCGAAGTCAGTGATCTGTCGCTCCCGGCTATGGTTCTCTCCATGGCCTTTTGTGAGGAGGTGATGTACGCAAAGAAGACAGCGGAACGGAAGAAGAAGATAGCAAGTATATCGCATACTGCAGAAGACGCAGCAATAGGGTCCAACTAAATGAGTGGCAGGCCTGCCTGGGATGCGGTTAATGTGCGAGCGAATCCAAGGAATACCGTGGTGATACGGAGAACCCATCTCATCCCGTGGATGACGTAAAAGGCGACTATGGGATTAACCGGAGGATGGGCAGAAGCGTCTTTCAAGTACATTAACAACTTAACTGCGATCGCCAACCCGCCTGCCAAGCGTGGCGATTATGGCAAAACCCCCCAGTGAGCACACAACACATCTAAAGCGGTCATTGTGGCGATATTTGGGGGAGGCTTGTGTCGAGCAGTGGACTTTATTTGGCTGAAACGACGAAGATTCTGGCAAACCCCGCCAGCGAAGTTTTCTGTTCTTAGTGGGGTACATTGCATCGGCTGAGGTAGCGCACCAGCGCGTGGCTTTATCGCCGACGGTAGTCATTCTTGAGCGCGGAGAGGGGATATTTATCTGTGTAGCGTAGGCGCGAGTCTGAGGGGCCGAATGGCAACACAGTGTCGTGTTACCTCCTCTTTGGCGTTTTCCAGGCTTCTCTTTCTTCTTTGAGCCCTTGCATATCCAGATTTAAGTGATGGCCGAAATCGGCCACTTTCGGCGAAAACGCTCTCTTTGAGTGCACGCGGGAATCAGTAGCGGTAGTTAGGCTTATGGTCGAGGTTACACTGGTACGCACCAGTGTAACGCAAGACACGCGGCGCCGGCACGGCCTGAGGCTGACGCCATTGACGCCATAAATTCATTTCAAGTAGCTAGTGAACAGTACAGTGACTGCGGGGCTGGGGTCGGCAATTCCTGGGCAGCAGTGGCGACCTTAGGCCGGTGCAAGCAGTGCGAGTGAGCCGGGCGCCATCAGGAGGACGAGCATAGAATCGATCGTCTGCAAGTCACAGACACAAGTTATGCATTTAGGCGAATAACCTAGTACTAAATGCCAAGAAAACAAAGTGTATTAAATTCAGAATGCCGAATGTAAAAAATCTAGGTCCAACATTGCTCTCAATATCGAAGTACTCGAAAATGTAGATACCGATGTTCGATGTTCCTGGGCATTACAATAGATTAAAGGCTCCAGTGGGGCGCTCATGTGTATTGCCTCGCAGAAAGGCTCAACTCTGCTGCTTATGCTGTCCGAAAAGTTAGATAACTTACTCACGTGGACACAGTTCGGTTGGTGTATTCCAGCTATTTTCATATTATCATGACATACGAATGACATATGAATTCTGTAATGGGGCAAAGCTGCAGACATTGAAAGTATATTCATTCTGCAGAAACGAGCTGTCCGCGCCATATATCAATTAGGCGCAAACATCCAGTGTTGAGTTGTGTATATGAATATTTAAATCACAAAGAATTTATCAAAACTTTATTTAGATTAACTTACTTTATTTTAGACAAATTTCCAGTAAAATAATCCAACGTTTCTTCAAGTTCTCTTAATATATTACTTGCTATAATTTTGGGTATAGCTACAGCATATTCTAAATCAAGCCCATCTTGTTTAATAGATTTCCAAATCACCGAGCTCACATCTATTTCTGTAATTTTTTCCATTTCTAAAAATGGTAATTTCAATAATTGGGGGATTTCAGTTACATCCTTATTTCTTACGTTTTGAAGTACAACACTCCCATTTGTTAACCGGAAATCTACGCTTATCTTATATATTTGTATGTCGAAGTCAGATCGTAGAATCGGTAAAATCATAATGAGCCCAGGCACAACATGAAATAGCGCAACTTCGTGAATAGCGTTATATTTTTGGTAATGTCGCAGCAATTTTGTCAAGATTGTTTCATTGTAATTTACTCTAGCGTTATTTAAAAAATACGATTAGTTGTCAATTGTTCATATTTCTTACGAGAGATCATATTTCTTGTTGAGCTCATTTCAGAATTATCTTAATTTAAATACGTTTTCTTGGAAAACTTGTAAAAAGAATCAACTATACACCGAGCGCAATGGTAGGAATATTCTCACTATAGATATTCTATTGATAGGTTCATCATCAGCCCATAGCAGTCCACTGCTGAACATAGGCCTCTCCAATATCATTTCGCTGAGTACGATCCTCGGCTTTCTTCCATATCGATATTTCACTAGCGTCGATTTCTTCGCGTTCTTGTATCACACGACCCCACCAAATTTCTTAACTATATGCATATGTAAATAAATACATATTCATCAGTCCCATAGTCAATCTATACTATACCATTCAGGGAATTAAAACACATTTGCACGACAGGGATGTGAATATTAGAATATTCTTGCATCGTATAACGACACGAAATATGATTAGTTATATTGCACAAGTTTTATTAACTTATCAAAATTATCATCATAGCATTGGAATTTCGTATGAAATATAAAAATAAATATTCTATATGTTTGTGTTCTATGCTATTATAGTTATCTATCATAGCATAGAACAGAGATGGAAACTAAGCTGTGAACTATTTTATAGTACTACTCTGATCGTTTATCAGATTTAACCTTTAAACTATTTCGGGCTCAGCAACTAGACATAGGGAAATTGTTATTTTATGTTTTTAATATCATTTACGAGTTCATTGATTAAAACACTTATTAATTTCGTTCGTCGATGTTCTGATAAGGACTCAATTATTCGATATACCGATGCTGTATAGATATTGGAGTCTCGATATTTTGTCTGCCATTGTTTAACTAATATCGATGTATTATGTCGACCGACCACCCCTATTCTGAAGTCAGGTAAAAAAAAGTCAGATTTACTAAAGGAGGAAAATCCTGTTACAACAGGGGGAATCCACAAACTAGGCATTGAAAGATCCTTAGATAGGTATACCGTTACATCCAAAAAAAAAATTACAGACTAGCGATAGGAAGTGTCGTATATTTTTCAACTCTAATGATTTGATTGGACGTCATTTTTTATTCGAATCACAGTTCTAATTCGTTCGATAGCCGCAATCTAGTGTTGCGAATGGGATGCTTAAGTTCGAATGTATGATTCGAGCGACTGATTTGGGCACGGTTACGTGACAACTTACGAGTCGAGTTGACTTAATTCGACATATTTTGCTTTGTGCCTTATATGAATGAACAGAGTCATTGAATTGAGCACAGTAAGTATGCGATTTCACGAACATATGAAGTTTATTTTTCTAGCGGCGCCGAATCCTTCAGATCCTTTAAATTCGATTGATTTTTTTTTTATCCCAATACTTTCAATGCAAGTAGAGATTAGGTTTGAATGCTAAAACATATTACTCTCATAATTTCTGCCTAAAAACTTCCACTGCTGGACAGAAGCCTCCTCCTAAGATTGCCACAACGATCAGTATGGGTTTGTGTTGTGTGCTCATTGGGGGGTTTTTGCCATAATCGCCATGCTTGGTAGACGGTTGGCGATCGCAATTGACTTATATATAAATGTACTCGAAGGATGCTGCTGCCCATTCTCCGACTAATCCCATAACTACTCACCTTTAACGACGACCACGGGATGAGATAGGGTGGTGGTATTATAAGCAAGCACCACGCGGAGATAATACTCTAATATCTAAGATGTTTTTAATAATATAATCAAATATATTAATATAAAAAAACAAATAATATAATTTCAGTTGTCGTAGCTCGGTAAGTCGGTATTTATTGTAGTTCTTGTTGCTATATATGAAGTATTAAATTATGAATATTACACATCAAATCCACTTAACATAATTATAAATAAAATCACTAAATGGCGAGCCGTTCGAGTCGGCAAGCGGCATCAAATCGAGCGAGTCATGTGGTCGATCGAGTTGATTCGGGTAAACAAATCATGACGATTAAGTGAGTCCGCACGTCGAATAACGAATCAACCCGGCTTTGAAAAATCGCGTTTCGAATCAGCGAGTTTAAAGAGTAACTAGAGTTATTTGAGTTAAACGATTCGTATCGCCCATCGCTATTACAGACCGAGACGCGTTACAGCTTGCTGCTCTTCCCAGCTTAATTAAGCACTAACAAGGAATATAATACTCAGGGGATAACACTATGAATATGAAGCAGTGAAGGGTACGTGTTTATGGGAGCATGTTGACTATATAATTATATACGTGAAATCATCATCATCATTTCGGCCGAAAGAAGTCCACTGCTGGACACAGGCCTCCCCCAAAGTACACCACAACGACCGATATGGGTGTGTTGTGGGCGATTATGGCAAAACCGCCCAATGAGGCGGTTTTGCCATAATCGCCACGCTTGGCAGACGGGTTGGCGATCGCAGTTGAGATGTTAATGTACTCGAAGGACGCTGCTGCCCATCCGCCGGCTAATTCCTGAGTCGACTTTTAAGACACCCACGGGAGGAGATGGGGTGGTGTACTTTGGTCTTATAACATAAGATCATGATGTGGGGCGTTTTAAAAGATGCGAGGGCGAATCATGACATTCCAGATTCAATGAACCCGACTTCGGCATATCCTTATGTAGCATTACATAGTGTTACAGTAGCTACTGTTCATTAGTGCCACTGTGCCAAACAACAGACATCAATTAAAATTGCAACTATATTGCCGCGACGCACATCACCAATTATTTCAGTATGACAGTTTACATTAAAAGTTACAACCGTTATGTTATCTGTGATGTGATTACAACGGAAATTGACATATATATGACAGCAGATATAATAGCAGCGACGACACCCCCGGGCTCCGCGCAGTCACCACTAACATAATTCGGTTGCTCTGCACATTTATCCGAATAAAAGAAAGCTGATGTAATACCTTGAGAACCTCGATGTTAGAAAAATACTTAAATTTTCAGATAACCTCAAAAGCCAAACAGCAAACACTCCGTTTATAAAATATACTCTGTGGTCATAGTTTATGATTCATAAAACCATTGTCAAAGGTAATTACATCAGTGGCAATCAAGGTTAGATGTTGCCAAATTCATTTTAATAAATGCCCTTCGTACAATATTGATAGATGTCTAAGGGTGGTTATGCTATCTGTCCAATATCTTTGTCCAATGTCTTCGTCCAATATTTGATTGATATAGGTACGTTAATTAATGTCATACTCTATAGATTATGACACGTTTTCAATCCGTGGTATAAGATAATACGTGTTACTGCTCGTAAATTAGTTTTTTTTTTTTTGTTCGTCTCGCATACATTTCTGGGAAATGTGGTTGCTTAACCGGTCATTTCTGGCGAAGCCAAAAGAGGCCTCCAGCCAGTCGTAAATTAGAGCATGATGAGCAGATGCAGCTAATTTATCGCCATCTCTTACGAATTACCGATATTTCGTTGGCACATTGTCATAAGTTTGACAAATAAAGCGTTTGGTCTGTCAGCCGTAATAATTTTATTTATAATATACTGTATGGGGAACAGGATGTGGTGTTCCTCCATAGAAAAGGGAGGATCCAGCCAGGCAGACTGAAGCCCAACGATTGATGTTGGGCGACTGTATGCAGCGTTGCGCGAATACTTTAATAGCGTGATTCAGGATTCTATGACGTCATCGGAGAGTTGCATTTTGTAGTCTATCCACGGAGTGTGTTTTTATTACATTTATATTGGTTTGAATAGTAGACTACACACAATGCAAGTCTAAAAGTTCATAAGTGTCAACTATTTTGAACCCAAATAATTTAACAAAATATGGAACGAGCTTCCCCTTGATATAAAGAAAGCGCCAACAAAATTTTCTTTTAAACGTAAAGTTCGGGAATAGGTACTTTTAGGGTGAGATTCAGCAACGAATTTATGCTTCCACCTGTCAATAATAGGGGCGTAAGTAGTGCATTTTGACAGATGGAAGCCTAAGTTCACGCTTAGACTCGTTTCTGAATCTCGCCCTTAGAACTCGAAACCAATTTGACAATTACGGGCATGGTTAAAATGATAAATAGTACGTATTATATGTAGTATATTTAAACCTATGTATTTGACCGTTTCTATAGTATGTAGATTTTTATGTACAGGGTGTCCAGTAAATAGAACGACATACTGCAGGGGGTGAGAGCTTGGGTCAATACCTACCCAAAAAAAAACACAATAGATGTTCAGCAAAATCTTACGGATTTGTGTTGGGATAATGGGTTGGTTGACGTCAAGCTAGCCACCACTAGCCACTGAGTGACATAAGGCCGTGGCTGTGGCCATATGTTGAGTGGCAACGTCTTTGCGCGGTAACTACTTATCTAGTGACGATAGTAATATAAGTACACATCAGAACTAAAATTCAATGGCTGAAGTAGTAAAAAATAAAATACCATACAAAAGACACTTAAGCGTCAAAATACTCCTCCGCATCGCTGGCTTCAGGCGTTTCTATTTAGGCTGGAATAATAGACCTACCACCGGTAAAATTACGCCTTTTATGACATCCATGGAAGGAGATAGAGTGGTGCTATATTCAATATATTATATAATAAAATATAAGTCCAGACACTACCCTGGACTGGATATAAATCTAGTCTGATCACCGACAGGCAGTGAGCAAGCGATTAATGTTCATTCCTTCTCTGTGAAGTGTATGTAATTAATGTGTATGCTCCACAAGTAGATTTTACCTATTGTACACACTCCTTTATATGATATCCAATATTATGCATAGTATGTATTTTACCTGTAATGCGCAATTTTTTGTCTATTTCTTAACGATCTCATAGGACCCCCAATATCACATGGCGACCCTGCCAAAGGTTTGCCCAGGGGTGATTACAAATGATTTTATTTTTGTGGCTCAACGCTTTCAAGCAGAAATATATGTCGAACCATTGTGGGGAAGGAAGAGGTATTCTTGAGCCAGCACGTGGCTGGCGGAAGCAACAATGCCACTCTCAAAAATATCGGTGGACATCTTGAATGCCTTAGCATCACGACTTTCATCATTCTCGCCGTGATAGCTGTTCTTGCATTTTACTTCATGTTGATGTTATACAAAACTTGCCACTGCCGCTGGATGCAAGAGGAGATCGGGCTATACGCCATGCAACGTATAAGAGCGTTGTTACAAGGATAAGTGGAATATACAACAAGCAACTATGAGAAGAGGAATATTACCTACAGTGGAACAGTTACGGGCAGATATTATGATATAATATATTATTACAAAATGTGTATCATTCATCCAACCGATGACGACTGATATGTAAATGCTGTAATAACCAACCACGATCGATCGATACAGATCACAAAAGGCACACAAAGATATAATTGAATCGCAAATGTAACGTCAAAGAACCTAAGCAAATATCATAGGCAGAAGAGTTGAATAATCACCATTATTTTTCGTTTGGATGGCAATGCTAATTCATTGGCTACAAAATAGGCCAACCCTCTGAGACGTGCACTCGTACTCCATGACCCTAGCGTTTCTACCCAAAACGGCTCAAACATAATTTCCGGCGAGGTTCTTGTTTTGCGTCCTTTGAGAATTTCGAATTACTAGGTTCTAATACAGCTGGCACGCCGGAGGTGACAAGAGCACGACGAATAATGTCATTAATACTGTCGTGTCGTGCTATACGCCCCACGCTTCTACTACATGACAGGCCATGATGGCCGATGCAGTCGACAGCTTCACCGCAGTGGCAGCGATGCGCAGCATCACATGGAGCACCTAAGTGTAATCAAATCATCATCCCACAGTCTCTGGGAAGATGGATTAATGGGCAAAACTGTGTTCGGGCAAGTCATTTTCCAGGCGTTCACAGCATCGATCATACACGGTACGTCTTAATCAACCATTGAGGATGCTAAAATCTTGGTTCTCGTTCATTTCTCTGTACTGTGAACCAAGGACAGGAACGTCGGTAGACTAACACTGGAAATTTTGCAAATTGCTTTCTTGTAACCATCGACTATGTTTTCTAAAGCTGTTTGCACTGTATCTAATTATAAAAAAAGAAGATGGACGGGAGACGACAAACTCTTATAAAAAAAGAAGATGGACGGGAGACGACAAACTCTTATAAAAAAAGAAGATGGACGGGAGACGACAAACTCTTCAAAGGCATTTTGTACTGCCTCTCGGTTATTGTATTTTTTCCCGCCAAAAAGTTATCCAAATTCTGGTAAAAGTAGAAGTATGTAGGCGCAAGGTCTGGTGAATACGGCGGCTGAATCCCCGACTTCCCAGAACAAGACTTTGCTGCGGAGACCTCAACGAGTCATGGCAGTCAGGGTTATACTCGGATACCGTACGGTGTCTACCGAGGCCGCGTGCGCGCTCGCGGGGCCTGCCCCGTGGGACCTGGAGATACGGGTGCTCGCCACACACACAGGAGGATAGCGGATGTTAGAGAGTGACAGTCGCCCTCCACCTGAAGCTGTCACGGGATGGCGCAGGGAGGCTCATAGTGCTATCATGGACCAGTGGAAGGTGAGGCTGGAGATGCCCAGTGCTGGTCTTAGAACCGTAAGGGCTATCCAGCCAGTCCTGGACGGGTGGGTGCGGAGGCGGCATGGGACGTTGTCCTTCCATCTTGTGCAGGTGTTGTCGGGGCATAGCCATGCCCCGACAACACCTGCACACAGTGGCGAGGCAGGAAGCGAGTCCCGTTTGCCATCAATGTGGCTACAGTGAGGACACGGCGCAGCACAGTCTCGAGCAGTGCCGGCTTGGGCTATGCAGCGCCGGCTTGGGCTGTGCAGCGCCATGACCTCATTGCAGTGGCTGGTAGAGACCTCACGTTGCCGGCTCTGATAAAAGCCATGGTAGACAGGCTTGGGATGCATTCGCAATCTTCTGCGAGGACATTATCTCGCGAAAGGAAGCGGCGGAGCGGGTCAGGGGGGAAGACGCCCTGGCTGACCCAATCCGTCGCAGGCGGACAGGTTGGCATAGGCGGCGTAACGCCCTCTTGATGCCGCCCTAACAGTAGCCAGCGGGCGGTAGATCGGAGAGTCTGCCGCCCGCATTACACGGCTCTCGAGTTGCGGTGATGTACTATTTACATCGCCGTACGTACAAGTAGGCGCATACGTGCGTCAACAGCCGATAGGCCGCGAAAGTAGTATATATAGTATGCAGTTCTCGTGGCCCATCAAAAAGCGGATGCAGGTAACATGGCGGAGTTTTTAGTGGGTGCAAGCCCCACATAACCACACAGTCTCCCCGGACGGCGTGGAAAGCGTTAGGCATTTCCGCCGCCAAAAATAAAAAAGGTCTGGTGAGGACAGCGGCTGACGGAGACCTTCCAACCCCAGCTCTTGTAACTTGGAGACCGTCTGTTGTACAGTATGAGGGCGTGCGTTGTCGTGCAGGAGCAGCGGTTACGAGAGATTGATCAAAGCTGGTTGCAGATGTGCGAGCTTCTCCATCATAGCGTTCAATTCTTCACAGTACACATCTGCAGTGATGCTCATCCCGTAGCATATAGGTATCTGTAAACGTACTCCGTTTATAATATAACATAAAAATAATATTACATTATTACAAACAAAATTCGATTGAAATATAAAGAAAATAAATTTTATTTTCTAGTAACATCTCATCCAAAAGGCTTTTAAAAACTTCTATAAAATCAACCGCTCAATAAAGGTGGTGCTGGCAATCGCGGTGTTGACACCACATTTCGATTTTCTTCCATGAATTTTTGGAACGCTTCGGAGCCTGTTAGGAACCCTTGACTTTTTAATGGGTAATCCACACCAATATGACTCCGCAGCCTTGACGCTTCTGTTCTGGTTTCATTAATAACAGTTTTTGAACTGAAAGGAAAAGTAAAATAAATGTCGTAAAATAATAAGGCTTCGTGGCAAAAACATTGAGGTATAATGTACTACGAACTAGAGAAGACGCCTTAACTTGCATTATGCGGCTCACTCGCAAAGGGTTGAAAGTATATAGAGAGCTTTCACTAAACACCTCGCGTATAGCAAGTAAAATATCTCCCAGAAGTCCATATGACCAACGCATTGAATGCTTCAACATGATCTACGAGAAGGTCGGCGGTTACAAGACCTAATGTTCCTTTACAAATGAATCAGTAATAGATTTGACAGTGATGAACTCGTTACCTACACGTATTCCATTAAATGTACCTTTTAATATACCCAGATATCCTATAACCAAACCATACCATGTTCAGTCTTGTAAAACTAATATAGGACTAAATTCACCGCTTAACACAATGTGTAGAGAAATGAATTCATTCATGAAGTCAGTACCAGATGCCGACATATACCACGATTCGATAAATTCATTTAGATCCAAAATCCTGAATTCCATAAAAATACCATAAAAAAACTAACTTAATTTTATACTCTTTTGAGCCTTTAGTCTAGATTTGTAAAAAATGTAATACCTAGTCAATAATTTAAATTTCAAGCTTAAGCTGCCTCACCCGTCTGTTATTTTTTCTATTATATTATCTATGTTACTCATTATGGCAAATGTTGGTTAGCCCGTAATTGGCCGACATACACCACGATTTGATAAATTCATTTAGATGCAAAATCCTGAATTCCATAATATACATATAGTATTTACTATAGAAAACTAACTTGATTTTATACTTTTTTGAGCGTTTAGTCTAGATTTGTTAAAAATGTAATAGCATTTTTTTTTTATTGGTGTCCAGTGGAAATTCTACATGAACTTCCTTCACCATGGGGAAGGGTGAAGGAGCATGCCGGACTCCCACCGCCTAAAACCACTGGAGAGGTCATCTTCGGCACTGAAGGTGGGCTCCAGGTCCTCGTAAGATCACACTAGAGCCGCCCACTGGTGCCACGCCTTCAGGCACATGACGGAGGGGATGACTGTAAAGCAGTCACCCTCTCTAGCGGAGGGAAGGCGACTGTAAAAAGGTCGCCCCCCCAGGCACTTCTCGGGGAGGATTGTAAAGGATCCCCCCAAGCCTCGCTGTGCGCTGTGCTACGCACATGGTGGCACCCGATCACGTGCACGCCACCGTCGTCCCGGGAAAAAAAATGTAATACCTACTCCATAATTTAAATTTCAAGCTTAAGCTGGCCCACACGTCTATTATTTTTTCTATTATATTATCTATGTTACTCATTATGGCAAATGTTGGTTAGCCCGTAATTGGCTAGTGTGTAGGCCTGTTACCATATGTAAATTAATTAAATAGTATATTGTATGCACGAGCTGTGGGAAGACCTGTATAAATAAATAAATAAAACTTGATCCTGTCACACGTTTTAGAGCGCATACACTTTAACTCACCTAGTCTGTGCCAGGCCGCAACGTGACGTGTTTGAGTGCTAAGTTTTATTACTTAGATATGCCTTCACGTGCAGTGAGATATTGTTTTAATAACTCGAGAAACATATGTTAAAATCAAGGAGTGATTTTTCATCAGTTAGTTCAAATTATTATCTTTAAAACAAGCGAAAATAATTAAAAATATGATCAATATGTGACGCGTGGCGAGGCGTTACCACGGTGACGGCCATATTTTATTAACATGTTTCTATATCAATATAACACCCTCGCTCGCCCCGCACGTACCCCACGGTCATGAAGTTGCACGCTATCATTTGTTTGTAATAACTACTCTAGAGGGTAGTACATTATACATCAATGGGTAAAAGTAAAAAGTACACACTTAGAAAAATCCAATAAACAATCTTTATCGTAATAAACAGAATATTGTCTGATTCTTCTAATAGTATCACCGCTGTCTAAATCAGATTCATAATCATATTCGTATAATTTTTCAATAAGGCCATCTTTATCTTTGACCGTCCAAACATATTCCCCGGGAAGCCCTTTTAGTTTGGGTGCATCAGACACTAGAGGTACTAGGATGTCATCTTGGATGATTTCTGCAAAGTGAGGATTAGCGCATTTCGGCCAACTGCTATTAGATTTAACTTTGATATCTGGGCGCTCAGATAACTGCCAATTTGATGTTGAAGCCATAGCTGTCCGAGATTTGTCTAAAAATTTTTGGATCTCTGCGCCTACATCTGAGTTTAATAGATTATCTTTAGTCCTGACTATAAACCGACTGCAAAAAGCTTTCAGTTCGTTGTTTTTAGATTTATACACTTCGTTCATCAATTCTAACAAATTTTTCTCGGCTTCTCCTTTTTCTTTAATAAGTTTCTTTATCCGACATTTCAGGAACGTGTTTTCTTGGTGTGTGACTAAATATAACTGTTGGAAACTAACATATCTCGACCTGTTTTCTTTTATTACCTTTTGTGTATTTTCAATGTGCCGTGCTAGCCTATTTTTTGCCATATTCTCTAGTTGATACTGCATTCTGATGTTCTTATTTTCATGGATAGCTGCGATCAAGAGCTGACCTAGATTTTTCCTCTCTTCCCCAATTTCCTGTAATTTTTTTAGCAAAATCATATGTATCTTTGGCTTTTGTGAATCTTCTCGCATTAACAAAGCCCAAATTTTGTTACTTAGGTTGCGCTTCACATTTGTTATGTTTACCCAAATTAGTTTGCTTATGCTCAATATGACAACACAAGAATGTAGGGCGGTTCTTTTTGAAAATTCTTGTAATTTTTCAATGAAAGCGCTTGTATTAATTCCGTTAATTTTCCGTTTAGTAAATATAATAATTTCATTTTTTCTGTTGTAGAATGACACCGCCAGAGCTCCGGCGAGAAAAATAATACAGTGAAAAAAGGCGTTGCTTTGCGGCTTCTCGCTTAAGCGCTTATAATATATTTCTCTATTGAACTCCACTTTACGTGTTACAGGGATTGTTGCATTGCTAGCAATTCTAAACATCGTGTGGTTCAAACCTAAAACATTTTATAATCCTATAGTATGTTCATAACATAAATGTTTTTGCGCATATTACTTCAGATTACTCACCTTGTTTAATTTCAATATGTCTTTTGACTAGCATATCAACGCTGCACATTGTTAACCACATGGCGAAAGTCAAACCAATTAGCCACTTGAACGCAATATACATTGTAAAGTACGACGTTATCTTTATGTTACTAATTATTTTACATGTAATACAATTTGACAGTCCCACTGATACCGAACCATGAATTTACAAAAATCTATCGAAACCATATTTTGCTAATTACAAAACTTGTTAGAAAGTATAATGACATGTTCACTGAAGGCTGACGTGTTTTTTTTTTATGCTTACAAACAGTATCATTTTGTATGGAAAAGGTGACATTTTAAATAGTACTCTGTGGTTTACAAATTATTTGATGTTAATTTTACACACACATATATTAGTCTGTAATCGTCCACGGCCAACATAGGCCTGTCACTACAGTGAACGGCCATATATTACCAAAATCACCACACTTCGCTTTGATTAGTGATCACAGTATTTTGTTATAGCGACACGGGAGAATGCTGCTGCCCATCCTCTTGATACTTCAGTCGCCTTTTACGACACCAATACAATATTTAACAATCTTCATTTTTGAACATTAGACAGCACCCATATAAGCCCACCCTTCACCGCTTGCTAGTGTTTAAGCTAGGGAAAAGACTGCGTAGCAAACTCCAACTCCCCAGCAACACGTTAGTCTGTCATATACAATATTAAAACACACAATACCCGTTTCGTCACGTCTGTCTGTCTTTGTGTCATAATGAAACAATAGATATTTCACTACAGGTAATGCCTTCTTCTTCTTCTCTTAGATTATGGCTTCTGCAGAGTATCTTCCACAATTTCGCCAATGTCAAGTATAAGGCAACGTCGTACGGTGTTAGAACTAATGAATCTTTACGTATTCATAAAATATTTCTCAAAAATGAAAAAAAATCTCCATGTAATACCTACTAGTTACGGTAACCGCTCACCGTCAGGTGGACCGTATGCTTGTCACCTTAGTATAAAAAAAACAAAAATGCCCAATGAAACTGTTGAGTCAGTGCTTAAAAGTCATCCTTATGTTTTTAAGTCTTACAAATTAACTATTATTAGAACTGAAAACGGGATATTTATCATGGTAAATATCCCGTCACAGGCTTGGTAGTTTCGGAGTTAAACGGAATGATAATCAACTTTCGTCTATTTTCTTAAATAACTTTAAAGCCTTCACAACAAGCCCTTTCTTACTTCATTCTTTAATTTTCTATATTGCCGAAAGTGACCCCCATATCCAAAATTCATTTATTTACGTTACACGCCCGTGTCTAGGTCGCAGAAATTCATATGTGTACCAAATTTCAACATAATCGGTCCAGTAGATTCGGAGAAAATTGGTTGTGACAGACGGACAGACACAGGAGTGATCCTATAATGGTACCGCCGTTTTTCCTTCGGACTTTCGGAAACCTGAAAACATTCTAATTTTAATACAGATGGTTGGCAGGTACGGTCAGCGACATAAGTCGCTGAACAATTAATATGTTTCAAATCGCTTGCAGGGTGCTCCTTTTGCATCATATCTATTTTTTATTTAAACAAATTTAAATATGTTTCTATTATCTGGTTATGAAAATGTTCACCAACGTTTCTAAAATAAAGAGTATTAAGGATTTGAAACTTCTTAATTGTTCAGCGACTTATGTCGCTGACTGTACCAGCTGTTTGGAATCCGGTTCTTTAATTAAAGTCCCAAACAACACATCACACTAATTAACATCAAGACCCTGTGAGGGATTACTGCGTGCATCTAAACAATTTTTGATTACTTTTGTAAAGTAGATAAAATAAAATAACTTAAAATCTGCAAACTCTGTAATCTGTTCGTGATCCTGCGATCACGAATGTTGTAGTGTTCGAAACGTCAGGAAAAACAAAGATCTATAATATACGCAATGTAATCAGTTTAAGTGTTTTATTTTCAATATACAAACAATTGTATATCGCTTTGGACATTTAATATATAATAACATTTATAATCTAATCGTTTATTATACCTACATTTAAAAATACCAAATCTTTTTAAACGATGCCTTACATGTCTGTTTATCCTGTAACCTTTGTGGGTACAGTTTACTGACATAAATCTCACATGCTTAAACACCCAGATATGAAACGACTATCTGTAGATCATACTCGTATTTGCTCCGTCTGAGGATCGAACCAGCGACATGTGGTGCAGAAAGCGAATCGTATAGCCACTGCGTCAACCGTAGCGTCATAGTCTCTCTTCATGGGTTAATATAATTTACAAGGAGGGAGATTTTCTTGTTTTTGCTATCTGGTGTACAAAAGTATATATAAATTAACTATAAATAAATAACTCACGTCTTTTGAAAGGCTTACGCGAGGACATGAGTTCTACACGTTGAGGCCCAGAGATGTGGAGTATTTTAATCGAAAATGTAATGGGACACTAAACGGGCGTTAGAAATACAGTCATGAATTTTCCCTCAGTGGTACAGGAGTATTGTATGAGATGGAAGCTACAATGATAAGGTCTTACAAAATAAATGCAATGGATATAATAATTATGGCCTAAGCTTTATAAAAAACGTTGACTCCCCACTCATAAGATCTTTTTATAAGATGGACGACACGGTTGGTCCAGTGGCTGATACAATCGGCTGCTGCGCTCCGGGTCGACGGTTCGGTTTTCGCACGGAAAAAATATTTGTATGATCTGCAGGTAGTTGTTCCAGGTCTGGGCGTATTGTGTGTTGAATTTGTGTCTGTAAACGCGACCAAGACACAGAAGAAATCTTGGTGAGAAGCAACGATTTCATACTAAAATAAAAACATTAAAAAGTCATCTGGTCTCATTACAGGCAACAGGGAGCAACACCGGCGACACGGCACACCGTGAGTGGCTCGCAGTGTGGAAAATTACAGCACCTGTTTCACCATGGCGCACCTCGAAAACTCAGAGGTTTCCCCGTTATTACGCTGTTACCCGTGCGGTAAACCGTGTGGTGCGGGCTCAGAATGCCACCACCCCATTTCATCCCGTGGGTGTCGTAAAAGTCGACTAACGGATTAACCGGAGGATGGGCAGCAGCGTCCTTCGAGTACATTAACAAATCAACTGCAATCGCCAACCCATCTGCCAAGCGTGGCGATTATGGCAAGACCCCCCAATGAGCACACAACACACTCATATCGGTCGTTGTGGTGATCGTTGGGGGAGGCCTGTGTCCAGCAGTGAACTTCATTCGGCCGAAATGATGACGCTGTTACACACCTTTTCCCTCCCATCATCCCTCCAGTCAACTAATGCAAGCCAGTGCTGACTCGCTGAGTGCCTTGTGGGCCCACATACAATCAATATTCTACGGGACATAGAAAAATGTTAATATTTGGAAAGGAATAAAAATAACGTAAGACATTGTAACACCCATTTATTATTAAAAAATAAACATTGTTCATTCACAAACAATCGTTCTATAAAATCTTCTAATAAATCCTAATCTTTAAATCTAAATAATTTCATTAGTTTCACTCTTACAGCTAGCCGTAATAGTGTAAAATTCTTTTTGTACCATTCCATATTGTAATTAAGATGCAATTTCCAATTCTTGTCTAGAAACGCTTTGTAAAACACACTCATTTCATCTGCACTGAGGTTCTGTTTATCTGCTGGCATATTTTTCTGTACATATTCCTCTCGCTCCTGTATTTGAAAAATTTTACAACTTTATAAATACCAAGAAATATAGTGTAATAAGTACTAGAAGTGTCCCACAATCAACTTGAACCGTGTGACTTGTATAAGATAATTATTCTATATTAATATTTAGATCCCGTATTTTTCCATTCTGTAATATTAGAGAATTTGAAAATTATAGCAAGACATATTAATTATCCAATACTTAATAATAAAGAGATAAGTATCGACCTTTGAACTCAAAAAACGGGCATGTATAGTATGTTGTTACAGATAGTAAGGTGAATAAGGCAGATTTGTATACACATTTAGCAAGGTCCATAAAATGTAATACGGTCAAAAATATAACACAAACACCATAGTAGTACATACATACAAACATTTTAGAATCATAAGACTTATATTTTAACTCACTAACAAGTCAAAATGTTTTGAAAGTTTCCTTAACCAAGAAAACATTAGGTATATCTGATGTGGTTAATGGGAACAGTACTTTACTTAACAGTCTTCCTTAAGCACATACTTATTATATTATATTATACTATATTATATATTATATTATACTATTAAACTAATTAGACATAAATAAACTTTCCATAATTATTGTAATAAATATTAATACACGGCACATATTGTCAGGAGGTTCCTCTCTCTGGAGCCCTAACCACTGGCAGCTTGGACCATGTTCCCGATGCCGGTTGGTTTGTTGGTTGGTTGATTTTTATATTTTTAAATATATGTTTTTATTTTTGTTTTATATATATATATTTAAAAATGTAATAATATGTATATTAAGAAAATAAAGGAATAATTAATACAATATAATTTAAATATTAAGCTTAATGGAAAATTCTATTTTTAAATATCCTATAATTTTATCCATTAACCTAGTAGAATCTATCTTTATGAAATGATAGTAAAATTTTATTTGCAAGATATTATTCAGGAAAGGATAGGGTCGACAGAATTGCATTATATGAGAGTAAGTGCTGGTATAGTGTGATGTGTACCATGTGTGTTGTTACTGCGAATTGCGTGTCACACATCATATTGTATTGTGAATGATCCCATGAGGCTGGCATAGTCACCTAGAGTGTACTGAAGCCTCATAAATTAGATAAAAAAATATTTTAATTTTTTAGGTATCAGCAGTGCTTTCCAGCGGTCCGGGACTGTCCTCGTCCCTCCCCAACCACTATTGCCTAGGACTGGGCCGAGGAGTTTTCGGAAGGGGAGCTGGGCCGTGCCGTAGGCCCGATTTTCATCAAGTATTAAATTTCTCACAATATGCATTTAGGCATGTGGCCATAACAGTCCCCTTTCTTTTTTTAAGAAAGTCGGCGATATTACTTATCATCGAACTATAGCTCAAACTCAATCGGAGAAGTCCTTTTTATGAATTGGTTTGATGATAGAAAATGTAGTAAATTTGAGCCAATGCCTTGTGAAAAGGACTGATACTGGGCCCCTACTCATCAGAATATTAGCCACCGGGTAACAAGTTCCTCCAAAAAGTGGAGTAGTTATAAATAATACAAAAGGCATGACAAGCTCCTTTGTGCACTTTTTATGAGTGTTGACAGAAGTTCATCAGTTGGGCTATGTTTTTTTTAGGGATTTTTATAAAGGCACAAATTAATTGTGTAAAACCAGTCATTTAAATAAGATTTATGCATATACACGATAAGCCACTCTAACATGATTTCAGCAACATGAGGTTCTCAGTGCTAATGAATTATGTTGCTATTAAAAATAAACTTAATAAAAATGTCCGAGCCTCAGGGAGCTAGCTAGTAAAAGATGGGGATTGCCTATCATCACCACCACACACTCACAGCTAAAAGAGGAATTAAGACCAAAAAACATTTAACATAATTCATAAATAACCTTAAACCAGTTACCTGATAAAATCTAGAATTATGTTTTTCCCAAAACTTTTGATTCCATTCCTGTACTTCCGATCTCATTTCTCTATACCTTTTCTCTAATTCAGTTTCATTCAGTGGTATTCTAAATATTATCCTTCTTAGATTAGACACTGGATCAGGGGGACCCACCATGTCAGAACTGATCCTCTTTGGATTTGGTGGTTGAATTGACTTCGCATCTGGCGTGGTGGTTGCGTTTCTTGAAAAACGTAAACATGACTTATGTCTGTTTATCTTAATTATTTGATTCGAAATCATTGTCATTTATGTTGAAATTAATGAAATCATAATATTGAACACTTGTGATAACACAAACCAAGGAATATGCATACAATACAGACTACTAACTACGTAAGACACAAACTGAGTGAACCGTCAAAATCAGCTGTGATTTGTTAAGTGTCAAACTGAAACTGTCAAGCGTGATGGATGGTTCTTTTTATCATAGTGTTGGGCTTCTCGCAGGCATTAGACAGCATCCCTACAGACTACAGAAGTACAGATTTTGGCAACACCGGTGCACTGTGTCACTGTCAACTTGTCAATATTTCTGTCAGTTTTTTTACATTACATTACAGCAGAATTATGTAAAAGCCGTAACAATTTTAATTATTGATTTCTTCAGTATTGACTACAGAAAGCCGATTTTCAAACCATTTCTTCATTTTAGACCCGTGGTTCATCTTAATAAAGTTCAAAATGAGCAAAGGAAAGGCACAAGACACTGAAGATTTATACGCAACCAAGTTGGACATGTGCCTAACTGATGGCATTGTAAAAACAGGTAAATAGATATTTTAGTGTTTTAATAAAATCCTACCACTCGGATCAGAATACAAACAAAATACAATATACATAAATTATATTACAGCAAACACTCCTTGATCGCTATGGGCTGGCCGCCACTATAAATTTCTCCCTGATACTTTGTTTAACTGTGACACCTTTCTATTCCCATTTCTAGCTATGTATGTTTCACTAAAGCAAGTCAGCCTAATGCATACTGCAAACGGCAGAATTGTAGCATAAAAGATATTAAATAAAATAATGATTTCAATATTTTACAGGCAGCGGTATCCTACTTGGTGCGCTAACATCATTGTTATTCTTTGGCCGACGACGGAGGTGGCCTGTCATAGCTGGAATGGGCATGGGCATAGGCCTTGCTTACGCCAACTGCGAGTATGAATTAAATCCTAGCAAGAACGATATATGAACATTATTATCTTAGTAGGGTCTACAGTTGTCAGGTAGGCATCAGTATGCTTAGAATATAATTATTGTAAGTATTTTCACAGCCTAGAGAGAATGGCGGCCAGCAGTTAGTTCACAACCATTGTAAAATCTTTGTTGTATACATGCATACATATACATGACATAACAGACATTAACAGTGAGGCAGGAATTTTAGTATTCAGTCTATCACAAAATTGGATTAGAAATTGGGCATTTTTAGGTAGAAGAAACAAATTAAGGATATTTGCAATTGAAAAAATTTAAGCTCTATAGCCTTGGCAATCATTAAGATGACAATTTTAAACCAGCAAAATTCAACAAAAATATTCTGGGTGTTTAAGAAGGCTTGCCATGTCAGAATAAACATTTGATTATTTGTTGGTGAAGGTTGTTTGAGCAGCTGTGTCCGTTTTAATTATAAAAAAATGTTTATTAGTGAACTTAGCCCTAACAACTATGATAGGAAAATAGTAAAATATAAATAAAACAGCACATATAAAAATAAGGAAACATTATATGAGGCCAGAATAGGCTCCTATCTCAGCATTGTACTGCACCATCTAAATGCTGCAGCGCTCGTTTTCTGATAGGACCTGATTATAATGAAGCCATGGACAGTTACGACTAGAGTAGTGAATATTTTTACTATGTCCTTACTGGATACTTATTGAATCCTACTTGATAAGTGATGTGTGAATCTCAGTTCTAGTGATGCTGTTTTTATGAAGTGATCTGGCTGTTCACTCCAGACTGTGGTATTTTCATACTTTGCATTTTAGTTAGTGAATTACAGATTTTGTAGTACAGTAGTGTCACTTGACTGTAGTCTTTGTTATGTCATTTATTCTATAAAAAATTACGTTTGTGTTGGAAATACTTTGTGTAGATATATATTAGTTACAGTAATTACTATTTTGTTAATCTTCAGAAATTTATGGCTATGAAAAAGGTGCCCAATTCCCTTGCATGGGTAAAAGGCGATAGGTCAAGAAAATGGGCACCAGCATTGTCGTGTATGCTAATAACAACATGCTGCAATCACCAATTCATTTGCCAAGAGTGGTAATATGGGCAAAATTCCCTGATAAAGCATACATTCAGTCCAGCAGTGAACATATGATGTTGATGCTGACAATATTTTTAGTATGTACGCATATTGAATCAAACCAACAACTTGCAGCATTCTACACATTGTATCCTTAGTAAAATCAATATTGAAGGCTCTCATTCTTCAGTTAAATGCATGCTTCTCTGCAAAAGTATGCATGTGGTATAGATCGTGTGGGCCATGCAGAAAGTTGCAGAAATCTAAATAAACTTATATGACCTAGTTTTATTATTATCTTTTCTAAGAACTGTCCACAAATTTTTATACCAAGTTTCATGAATATAAACTAAATTTCAAAATGATTTCCTCTTATAACTCATTTACACTCGGCTCATTTCCGCAGCAGTGAGCCGGGAAGTGCCGTGTGGTGCCGGCTCAGAATGCCACCACCCCATCTCCTCCCATGGGTGTCGTAAAAGTCGACTAAGGGATTAGTTGGAGGATGGGCAGCAGCGTCCTTCGAGTACATTAACAACTCAACTGCGATCGCCAACCCGCCTGCCAAGCGTGGCGATTATGGCAAAACCCCTCAATGAGCTCAAAACACATCCATATCGGTGGTTGTGATGATCTTTGGGGGAGGCCTGTGTCCAACAGTGGACTTCATTAGGCCGAAATGAGCCGGGAAGTGGGCAAAGCTAGTGTGTAAACAGGTCGCTTCCTATGTCCCTGACGCTGCCACTTGCGCTGCCGCTGATCGTTAAATTGGTGGTTTTTGTGCGGCGGTTAAAGGGTGGCAGTGGAAGTGCGAAGAAGCGTTTACACTCTGTCCAGAGCCTGGTCGCTCACTTGCCGTCAAACACTTGCAGAGGGTAGACGTACTACTTCTTATTCGCAGTCGATATTAGGGTTCCGAACATCCGAAGGAAAAACGGCCGGAACCCTTATAGGATCACTCGTGTGTCTGTCTGTCCATCTGTCTGTCCGTCTGTCACAGCCAATTTGCTCCGAATATACTGGACCGATTAAGTTGAAATTTGGTACATATGTGGATTTCTAGCAATTTCGGAACCATCGCCACGCGAGTTCAACTCGCACTTGTCAGGTTTTTTTTTTAAAACGCTGTCCCAATATTATTTCTCCTGTGTCGTGGGTACAGTTTACAGACATACATTTGACACTCACAAACACTCGGACCCGAAACAACTATCTGTAGATCATACAAATATTTGTTCCTTGCGGGGATCGAACCCGCGACCCGTCGATCCGTCAACAATGTGTGTTTGATCTATTATTTGTATAATTGGTTTGGCGATTATATTGCGGAATGAGAACCACCTCATAAAGTATGTGATTATCAATTATGTTTTTGGAAGTGGACTGTATTCGAGGGATGCTGGTAAACGATGAGTTACATTAAATGGAAAGCACGCGGATATAGGCGGGGCGATCGTTGGAGCGAGGATTAGGTGCACGCCTTACCTTGGAGCTGCCGCTCTTTAGTATCAGCACGCCTCTGATGTAGGTCTTCTCTCTTCCAAATGGCTGGCCAGGGTTCACACGCTAGGCAAGAACACGTGGCACAGCACAATACGTCACTCAGTTTTACACCCGCGGGCGGATAAGTAATCACAACACTTTATAGGCGTCTATAGTGCAGTCCAACGAATTGGACGGCGATAGTCTTCAGCAAGATTGCCAGAAGACCGCGGTGAGTAGTTTTGAGCAGCTTCCGCTTAGGCTCAAGAGTTTTTTCATACTAGATATAGGTCACGGCACATTCAACGGCCGCGGTTGGCTAGCGTGCGAGTGAGGAGGTGGTAGGGATGATCGCCCGCCCAAGACATATTTTAATTAGTTCTTACACATAAGAGAGATGGCGTTACCAATAATACTGTAAACTTTGCACATCTTTTAGGTATACCTAAAAGGATATGAATTAAAGCACACTTTTGTATGTGACACATATTGTCTATGTCTATAAATAAATAAATAAATAAATATGTATATATATTATGTGTATATCTATATACCCATATTAAAGAAAAAAATAAGTTGCAGTTAGTTGCGGTAATGTGAAAATATGTATTTTAGCTAAACTTATTTATATAAACTTATTGTTTCAGCCTTCAAGTTAAGAACACCTGAAGCCAGCTGAAGTCATCAGCCACAAAATCGTCGAATTTTTATAGCAATCAGTAGACAACTTCATTTATAAAATATCGTAATTTTGTTGTACAAATAATTATTTAATTATTATGTAATAAATACTGTTATTTATTTTAATGGCTTTTTTTAATCAGGCAAACTTGTTGTTGTTGTTTAGTGCTAACTTGACATCTTATGGAGGTATTATTTTTTGTGCAAGTTTGTGTATGTCGATGAAGTTATCATTTTTTCCGGGTATCAGACATACCAAAAATCGCTAATCCTGAGGATCCTGGCGAGTATAATGAGACAAACTATTGAAATTATTGCATTGTCATCAGTCATTGATAAGCGTGCAAAGTTTCAAATCAATCCGACGTTTTGAAGAGGATGAAAATTGAGTTCAAAAATTCTGTTACATAAATTCATAGATACCAAGCTAATAAAAGCGTGTTGAAATAGTACAGCGAGCTCTCAGCGATCGCTTTGTGAATTCACATAATCTGTGCATTGAATTCGTCATATCGCTCGCTCGATAGTCATAACTACAATAAGGCGACGGCTTCAAGAACATGGTTTACACCACGGAATGCCTTCTAAGAAGCCTAAACTTACACCAAGGCACAAAGCACAGCGTTTGCAATTTACGCGAAACTTCATCTTTGAAAGTGTAGTTTTCAAAAAAATATTTTGTTCGCCTACTCGTGGTCGCCTGTCATTGTAGAGATTGAATAATACCCGTAAACTACATAACACTCGATACGAGAGAAACGTGTTTCCAAATAACAAAATGGGCGAATCGCTCTAGGATTTTGGGGTGATGTCCCAACACGATCAGGGAGAATTGGTTGGAGTCGATTAAATGGGCAACAGCAAAAATTAATAATCGAAGATATTTTGTTGCCCACAGCCCGCGTATTTTATCCCAACCAAAACATTCGATTTGTTCAAGACAATAGTCATGTCCATAGCTCTAGGATAGTACGAAATTATTTGAGTCAGGGCAGGACTTGGAACAAATAGTTTTTCCTTAAACCCTTTTTTATTTAAACCCTATTGAAAACTTCTGGGGTAAAATGGTACAATTTTTCCCACAATCACACGTAATACTGGTGAGAAGCACAGAATTCTTTTTTTTTCTGGGAAATGTTTTTTGCTACAATGCTGTGCGATCCATGCGTCAACGTCTTTAGTGATGTAATTATTGCTGAAGGTGGTTATACCCGTTATTGATCCCATTTCCCTTAAAGTTTTCAAGTGTTACAGTCGCGACTACGGAGTATCGGCGACAAATATATTCGATTATTTGTTATTGATGTCGTTCTATCTGTTGCTACGCACATAACATTAGGTTAATGGTCATATCTAAAGATTCCAAATCTTTTTGACCCATTAGCAGAGAAAATTAAATTTTCACAAACATCTTAAATCATATCCGCCATACAACGTCTACTACAGAACAAAGGCCTCCCCCATTGATTTTCATAATTGTGTCATCATATTCACAGAGTAAGTAACCACTCCGTTTTATCACATTGGGGGAATTTAATGTAATATACCTAGATTGTGCACCTGGTTCGGTGTGTTAGCTTAAATCTGTCCACTGAAGATTTAAAATCATACCAAATTGAACTCTGTGAGGTTAACATACAGTTCATTTTACTAGCATGTTTCATATTTTTGAATACCTTTGCTGCTTGAAAACCACTGGCGTTGTGCTTGTTAACAGAATAATAACGGTTTGAATGACCTAATATAATTACGTTTTTGTTGTTCCGATATTCTTGTGCAAGATGGGTGACCTGAACAATTAGACGACCATGGTTGACGGGATATCAGTGATCACTTTGGACGTTTCTAAATATTTGGTCACCGTGGCTGCCACTTTATATATGAAGCTGACTTTTCAGTACTAAACTTATTAACCAAAATACACCAGGACTATAGTACAGCGCACGGCGAGGCTTGCGAAGATCCTTTACAATCCTCCCCGAGAGCGCCTGGAGGGCGATATTTTTACAGTCCCCTTCCCTCCGCTTGAGGGGGTGACCGCATTAGTCATCCCCTCTGTGATGTGCCTAAAGGCACTAGGGCGGCTCTAGTGTGATCTTACGAGGACCTGGAGCCCCCCTTCGGTGCCGAAGATGGCCGCTCCAGTGGTTTTAACCGGTAGTAGTCCAGCATACCCCTTCGCCCATCCCCGGAGCGAAGGAAGTTCATGTAGAACTTCCACTGGACATCAATAAAAATAAGGACTATAGTACAGAAAAAATAAAAGCCAATAATAAAGATCAATATTTAATAATTTATTGTACAAATCGATACTGGAATTAAGATAAAGGATAGATTTAATGTATCTTAACAATAAAAATAATTTAAATACAATAATAATTATATTTTAGTATGAATACACAAGCTTTACCAACAACCCATATACAGACACCCAACGTGGTGATATTTATAACTATAAAGAATGGCAACACAGGTTAAACGGCACATTTATACAGTTTTGTAATGGGGGAACAGATCAGCTGCATTGAGATTGATACAAAACGTTTGTGAACGTGCGCAGAATCAAGTCATGTTGTTCTTAATATCACTTATACCTAAAATTATGACGGTGTCTTTATCGTACGTGTAGCAGATGTAAGAACACGCATTTAACTAGTGCAGCCAGAACAGCATTGTTTAAAATTAGTTTTTCTAAACCTATCTCCACTTTTACTGGCAAAAGCTAACGAATAAGCTCCACAGTTACGGCTACATTATTTAAAACCGATTTGTCGTGTGGTGCCGGCTCAGAATACCACCACCCCATCTCCTCCCGTGGGTGTCGTAAAAGTCGACTAAGGGATTAGCCGGAGGATGGGTAGCAGCGTCCTTCGAATACAATAACAAGTCAACTGCGATCGCCAATCCGTCTGCCAAGCGTGGCGATTATAGCAAAACCCCCCATTGAGTCCACAGCACAGCCATATCGGTCGTTGTGGTGATCTTTGGGGGAGGCCTGTGTCCAGCAGTGGACTTCATACGGCTGATATGATGATTTAAAACCTTAGAACCTCTCGACCAAGTGCAACATACACATGGAAACGTCGGCTTCTTCCAGATCTATTGACGAGTGCAAGTTCTTCTTGATACTTGCTAAATAGGAATCTTTTATAAATTGAGTCAGTAAATATTCTATAACCGTTGACCAATGTACTTCGTATTGCTGCAAAAGAGAGACTTGATTCAGCGCAGGCGGCACAAAATATTTAGCGTGCCGGCACCGATCTTGGGCGCTGACCTTCACCTGCGTAAGTGAATATTTGGTTGTTTGGTGGTATACAACTGCGCAAACCGATCCCCACTCTTCCACTGAACGCTCAAGATCCAAGCCGGGCATTTTATTTTTATTTTACAGTATCCGTACACAACATATAACCGATACAATTTTAACATTCATGTAATTAAACATTTCGTAAAATTTATACAAATTTGTCTTTTTAATCAAATAATTTCATTTTTCAGGAAATGCAATTTATTATACCACACATACGAAAGTAGATAATACAGCTCTCTCAAATTAATTCTCACGTTTAAACTGTATGTATAGAAGGGCACATTATATTTAACATAGATTCAATATTTAGTTACGTTAAAACTTAGTATAACTGTACAGTCACAATGTATTAGTAAACCATTTTAAAGACATCTTTAAGACATTCACCTAATTCAACAAAATCAAAAAATATCACAATAAAAAAAACTCGTGACACGATATATCATTCCGATTTGAACACACAACTGTAACTTATCATCAAGAGCGTACGCAACTAGGCCCCATGCCCGGTGGCAGATGCCAAAAGAAGAAATTACTTGTCAACTACCGAAACTAAGGTGCCCCTCCAGTTCATGCCCTGGGTATGGCCTACATTGTTTAAAATAAAACACTCTTCGATCGTGACTGCACTGTTAAAAACTAACTACAGTGACTTTCTATATTTAGCTAAATAAAATTATAGAATAACATTTGGTAATACATTTGACTAGTACATTTTTCGGGAACAACCGATTTCACTCACAGAAACAATTATTTAATACAACCAAGTATGTAAGCTGAAATAAAATCAACGATTTAATAATACTATTTGAATACTTATAGAATTTAGCGATATTTTTGCAATATCGATATTTTTTCTGTAGTTACTTTGGCAAAGGTTTTTGTTTAAAAGAAACAATTTAATAAATTACCTGAACTCAATCCAGGAATGGGCTTCGTCTAAGTGGCACACCTCCATCTCGTAAAATCTATCATTATAATTTTTTATCAAATTTAATAACCTTACCCGAATCAGTAAACCCTGCAACAAAACTTTCGCTCTACCAGCTCCAACTACCCTTCATCAAAATCAACCTTAGTTACAATACTATAGTAATACCAGTAACTTTAGCGAACGAGTTTACCAAAATATCCATTTATTTTCTAACATTATGTCAATTTAAAACAGCTAGCCTTCAATAGCCTCACCCTCACTACCATACGATCGGTTGGTAGTTTAAAGGTTTGGTTGTTGTTAGATGTTCAGATTTCAGTTACAGTCTTTAATTATTCATAAATAACTTTACAAAAAGAAACACAACTACAAAAAATGTCGGCAACGTCGTACGGCTTTCAATTTTCCTCGTAATTGAAATATACAAAATATAGTTGCAATCTTGTCCTCATTGTCTTTATGTCGTAAATGTCACAAATGGTAAACTCCTAAACTAACAAGCCACATCAAACGTAAACTTATATTGCGATGAGAATAAGATCAAAAATTATCGTAGCCCAAACGGCATTCTGCTAACATTCCTAACTGACACAGGTAATCTCGTACTTAGTCAAACTGAGATTGAAATGAGACTACATGGTGATTATACTGAAACCGGCCTGAACTAGAGAAGCTAAATACATTTTTTGTCAATTCATAATTTTGTCTCAGTTCCGTCAACATTAAGTCATACGTGTAACGATAAACTCTCAGTACCCATAGTACGAGTTTATTTTCACGATCGAACATATAAAATAGATAGTTAAACTACATGGTTACCGCGTTCGGCGCTGATTGGCCCGCACCAAACTCTTCAACCAATAAACATAATAAAGCAAACGTGTAATTTATTATTACGTTTCGATTGCAAAAAGAAACTCGTACTAGGGGTACAGTAATATGTAAGTAATGATAAGCACTAGCTTATGACGCTTACTGTGGGCATTACGGATTTTTAGGTTTCAACTTCATTGCTACACATTTACCCGAACGTGAAGTAATTTGCAGATTTGTAAGCTTAGTCGTTATTTGAATTTTACCGATAGTTTTAGTTTTCATCAGATACATATAAAAACTCGGCCAAAGTAACGACATCGTATATTTCTCTTCGTAAAAACTTGGTTTCCTTGCATCATAACATAGTATTAAGTTTTCTAACAGTATTACGAAGCACAATCAAATGGTACTAGGAAGAATGTATAAATATTACAAAATGTGTAAAGTAGCGATTACATGTCGTGAAAGATATCCATGTCTATTGCTTATTTCAAAATAAAATACCGTTATTGGTTATTTGTACTTCAAATTTAAATTCTAGGGTTCTATCATTTTATTGTTCTCTGTCAATGTAAGTAAAGGCGATGCATATACATATTGTTCTTTTTATGCATTTAGATTTGATACTGTAATAGTGCGAGTACCATGTGAGCTATTCAATTATTTTGTTTTATTGACGTGATAGTTGTCTGGCAGTTTAGGTATCTCATGCTCACTAAAGTGTCCTGCTTATGGTGGCGACGTGTATCGGGTCGCTTAGTTTCCCTAAAATATGGTTGAGCTGAGCGACGCTGATGCATGCGTCATGCTCGTGAACGAGTGCCGTCTGTTGGGATTGGTCAGCTTAATGCTGCCATGGCAAATGAATAAAAAACTAGTAAATATTAATCAGGCTTGTTTAGTGTAGACTTTTGAAGAAGTTTCGATTCGAGAACATTGCAATAACATAAAAAGAATTGTACCAATATGATTTAAAAAGGATCTTCTCCATAGGAAATCTACATCTTGGAACGCGGCAACTAAAGTCTCGACTATTCACAAGTGTAGGCACTTATGGGTGGCACATACTAAATGGTTTTACATGACAATTACTTCAATATCATATTTAGTAAGTAAAAGCACCACAAAAGATCCACAAGGGTTGAAATGCTTTTCGGCGACAGCTGAGCCCGATATGTAGCCGATAATAAGACAAACTGCGTTTATTCGTAAATGCATTTCTGTTAAAACGCTCAGTCCAGTGTCTCTAAATATTCATCCATAAGACACGCAGTATAGCAATAGACATCGATGTCTATTACGACATACATAATCGCATAGTATTTACCATCTATGAGGTGCAGTGACGTAATACTGTCCTTATTGTATTGTACTCTATAAGACTAGTTATTGTGATACCGTGAAGACAAACTGCTAATTAATTTACAGCTACTTTAATTTATTTATATAAAAGTGTGAATATTTGTTTTATTTAATTTTATTACTCGAACAGGGACCGGTGTAAATGCACTCCATGCTTAACGTCCTACAAACAAGTTCGCGACATACCATTAGCTCGACTAGTCGTTAGACAGGTCATTAGATGGGATACCCCATTGACTGTCGGTCTAATGGTATGTCGCGAACTTGTTTGTAGAACCTTAAGAGACGCATTAAAGTAACAGTAGGGATAAGGTGTGGCTGGGATGACCCCAGGTCACACCAATACCACGAACATGTATACGCTCGCTTTTTTTCTTTTAGCTAAAATTACTTCCATGTCGTGGGTACAGTTCAGACCTAGGTGTCGCTCCAACAACCTGTCAAACATTTGATCTGTCACTCTAACGACCTGTCGAACCTCTCACATGTCGCTCTAACGTCCTGTCGAACCTCTCACATGTCCAACAACCTTTCAAACATTAAATCTGTCACTATAATTCTTCTTCTATTAGAATATGGCTTCTGTAGAGTACCTCCCACAATTTCGCCAATGTCAAGTACAAGAAAAAGTCGTACGGTGTTTAAATTAATAAATATTTACATATTCATAAAATATTTTTTAAATATGAAAAAATAACAATATATAAATATGTCGGCAACGTCTTACGTTTTTCAATTGTCAATTTCTATCCATATAATTAATGACTAGTCGACCCTCTCACATGTCGCTCTAACAACCTGTCAAACATGTGATCTGTCACTAACGACTTGTCATACTTATAGACAAGGAGAAACATTTGCCTTCTCCAAGTACTGGTTAGGAACTTGTCTAGATAACTATAGGACTTAACCAACATAGAAAAAAAAATTTGATTTGATTTCATCGGTAGTTAATCAAGGGCAGTTGTTAATTTATTACATGTTGTTTTACCGGACCTTGACATCGGCATAATCATAGACTCGTCGATGGAGCCATTAAACTAAAATTGGAATTGGATTGAACTTGTCGTACTTCTCACATGTCATGAAGTGAAACTTGCCAAAATTCTCATTTTCACCGGCCTCCGAACGTTCAAAAACAACATCCGAACTATAATTTAGCTACGACCTATAGTACGAGTCAGTTCACCTAACTACCCCACACCAGGCACTATTACAATTTGGCCTACATTTTCGAACGCACTCCGTTTGACAAGAAATTCTCCGACAATTGTGACGATTACACAGCTAAAATATTATCACATTTTATTTTCATGGAAGATTAATGAATATAAAGTTTTATTTACTGGGGATAGGTCGCTAATTGCAAGAGTCCGGCTAGGAAGATACCATCGTTTGGAGGTCGCGAGCGGGCCTATTGGGGAATGTGCGTGCTCATACAAAGCGACGCCCGGGAATACGTCGACGTGCATGCGAACACGTATCGCCGTGTGCGCAGCACAGTGCATAGCAAGGGAGGGGGAATCGGTTACAATCCCCCCGAGATATGCCTGGCGGGTGGTTAAGAACTGTGGCCTCCCCTCCGCTGGACGGGGTGACCACTTTACAGTCACCCCTTTCGAAATGTGCCTAAAGGCGTGCCCAATGGTTAGCTCTAGATGGAGATTATTCGAGATCTTGGAGGCTGATGACCACTCTGGTGGTTTTATTCGGTAGGAGTTTCCTCCGGGCTTCCCCGGGGTGGAGGAAGTATTTCCACCGGATCAAAAGGAAGGTACCGTAGTGCCAGAAATTCTGCTGCCAAGCAGTAGTGTTTAAACTTTAAACATTACTGAGTTCCGGTTTGAAGAGCATTAAAGCTAGTGAAATAACTGGGCTAGAGATTAAAAAACTTATGTCTTGAGGTGACGAGTGCCACGCAGGATTCGTTTTGGATAGCATTACATATATTATGGACAAGCGTGACGCGCACTACAATTGCAAGTATAGTGGCTGGGGATTAAACCCTTTAATTATACAAATCAAAGGGTTCAATCGTCTCATAATTTCGGCCGAATAAGGTCCACTGTTGGACACAGGCCTCCCTCAAAGATCACCACAACGACCGACATCAGTGTTTTGTGTGCTCATTGGGGGGTTTTGCCATAATCGCCACGCTTGGCAGGCGGGTTGGCTATCGCAGTTGAGTTGTTAATGTATTCGAAGGAAGCTGCTGCACATCCTCCGTCTAATCCCTTAGTCGACCTTTACGACACCCACGGGATGAGATGGGTTGGTGCTATTCATAGCTGGCGCCACACGGCATAGCTGGCACCACACGGCATTTTTTCATTCATTCAATTGTCTATGGCAGCTAAAATCTTTGAACAGAACGAGGGTAGATAGAATATATCTTTGGCGACATCGACAATGTTTGCTCTTCAAAATACAGCTCTTGTCAAGCGAAGTGTACCCGAAACAAATGATCAGTAATTACATTTGTTCGCACGACTGTATCGATCGAAACTATCGTTCTACATCGTACTCGGCCCCATAACGGAAGTACCACCATACGAGAGAGCGCGAGGACCCACGTGTCAATTATTAGTCGAGACAACTGTCCGATTCGTAATAAGAAAGCAATATCACACTGAGCTAAATCCGAGGTAAACTTTTGTTGATTATTTGTGAGTTTTAATTTGAGCTGCGAATGTACTGGGGAATAGAGTTACGAAATTGCTACAGATTTTAATGAATTCGACTGTCTCTACGAAAATTCGTAAACCTAAAAAATTGCATTTTTGATTTGTTTATTCAGGAAGGTTCTGTTTATGTATGTATGTGCGCGATTTTTTCAGTAACTACAAGTTCTATTTTCATGATTCTTTCACTGAGGTAATCTAGACACTTATGGGGAGGTTCGGGCTAATATATAAAATATTATGGTTACATTTTTGTACAGACTTATAGAATTAAGACGGTCATATTTTTTCTTAAAAAGATTAAGTTTAATTTTTACGGAAGAATACAAATTTTGCAGTTTCGATATTTTACGAAGAGGACAATCGAATTCTAGAGTGACATAATTTAAATGTGCACCTCTAACGCTCGTATCGAATTGCGAATCGAAACAGTCACCGACTATTGCTTAACAGGTTTCGACGCTAAGGCAAACCTTTACGAATAACTATCACACTTATTTAATAACTATGGTCGAAAAACGGCAATAACCGGGCAGTATATTTTCTTAACAACGACGAAAAAATTGAGAGCGCTTTTAAAAATAAAAATATTAATGTTCGCACCCTCCAGAGTGTTGGCGTAACTAGGAACATTAGTGTTGCCAAGACGAAAAAATATTCTGCCAATACATTTTATGTCAACAAAGCAATTTGGTCATTAATGCTGGATATGAAATTGGAGGTAGTTTGTTTGTTGAAGTCTAAGCTGAACTGGGTTGTTTTGCTGTTGAGTGCAATTATTTGAGCTCATTTTATCGTTTGAATTACCCAAATGCGAATTCAAAACGAAGCACGAAGTTAACCCTTAAATATAATTATTCAATGTAATGCATCAAAATTCAATTAGAATGCACGACTCTGGGATTGCGTCTCGAAGCTTAATTTTCTTTTCGTATAGTTATACCTATAACATATTCCCAGTTACGCCAACGCGACAACATATGCAGACTAAACAAAACTGAGTGGCTCGCCGTGGCCGGGTGGCCGCTCACTTGGTGGTCATGTCGGGCCAGTAGTTGATGTAGTATCGGTGGGTGCTGCCCTCGAACAGACGGTCCAGCCAGTTCTCCAGTCCGTCTAGAAGGTTCTCTGAAGAAGAAACGTAATGTTACTTATTTACTGTGAGTGTACCATGGCCAAAAGTGCAGCAAAAAGGCAGTCGTCGTTTTTTCAGTACAGTTCACGTATGAGGTCATAGCTCTTAATTTCGGCACAATCAAGTCCACGGCTGGACATAGGCCTCCCTCAAAGATCTCTAAAACGACCTATATGGGTGTGTAGTGTGCTCATTGGGGGGTTTTGCCATAATCGCCACGCTTGGCAGGCGGGTTGGCGATCGCAGTTGAGTTGTTAATGTATTCGAAGGACGGTGCTGCCCATCCTCCGGCTAATCCCTTACTTTTACGACCGGCTTTTACGACCCACGGGATGAGATAGGTTGGTGCTATTCGTAGCCGGCACCACACGGCAAGGTCATCGCTCGCAATAACATAATACATACATAACATAATAATATCATATCATCAACAAAAATAACATAATAATATCATATCATAGTATGTGTGTGGTGTCCGGATTAAGAATTCCGTGTGGTGTCCGGATTAAGAATATAGCACCACTCCATCTCCTCCCGTGGATGTCGTAAAAGGCGACTAAGGGAATCTAAATCAGAGGGATGGGCAGCAGCGTCCCTTCTGTGAAACGGTAGCAATACTGCGCTCACCAACCCGCCTGCCAAGCGTGGTGAGTATTGGCAAATACCCCCCAAAATGATGACACAGTTGTGAAAAATCTATGGGGGAGGCCTTTGTTCAGCAGTGGACGTATAAATGGCCGTTATGATGATTATGATAGTACCATAATCACGTAGCGTTTTAATCGCGTTGTTTGCAATACATTGCGCGCTGAAAATGTTCAATAACTGTAACCTATTATTTCCGAGATTTCCTATTTTATTTATAGTGTATGCAATTCCCAAGGTTTCCGGTACATTTTCAGATCCGGTATATACATAATCAGCCCTTTACTGTCCCACTGCTGGGCACGGGCCTTTTCCCACGATCAGAAAGGTAAACCCTGTATATATTATATACAAAATCATTCTTAGCTTAGTAGTATTTGACAATAGCATGTTCAGAGTTAATAATAGAATTGTCTATTGCAATACAAAAAATTATGTTGTAAATAGACAACTAAAGCGGTGACTGTGTATTGTAGAGGAATATAACAAATAATAACCGCTGATACACCAATACACGCAAGTAGGAGCGAGAGTGAAGCGCCGAGTCGAGGCGGAGAGAGCCGACAAGTCACGAGCTGACCATATGGCACGTCGCGACGTACCATATGAGCCGTTCTTATCCCCCGGATGTGCAGGCGTGTAATTAGGTGTTTCGCATAAAAATGTATTCAGGCCTCCCCCAAAGGTCACCACAACGACCGATATGGGTGTGTTGTGGGCTCATTGGGGGGGGGGGTTGCCATAATCGCCACGCCTGGCAGACGGGTTGGCGATCGCAGTTGAGTTGTTAATGTACTCGAAGGACGCTGCAGCCCATCCCCCGGCTAATCCCTGAGTCTACTTTTACGACACCTACGGGAGGAGATAGTGTGGTGGTATTCGTAGCCGGCACCACACAGCAAAATGTATTTGGTCCCTACATACTCGGTTATCCTAAATATTATGTGAAAGGTGAAAAAAATATATGTGAAGGGTACACATACAGAGCGAGGATTGATTTTTAGGCAAATCTGCTAGTTACGTACAATTCTACATACCTGAGATGTTCCAGCGAACATTCTGCGCTTCGTCTTTGCTTGGTACTTGATTATAAATCAGCATGTGTTATTTACCTTGCATGAGCACGGGAGGGTCGGTGCCCTCGTCGGCGGAGGAAGAGTCGGGCGATGTGTGGAAGCCGATGAAGGCGCCGGCTTCCGGGTCCAGCACGCTGCCCTCGCCCAGAGAACGCGTCATGCGACTCATGCGCTGGAACAACAGATTGTTGGTTTAAATACATATTTGTAGCAATTTGTTCCCATAGCTCGGGACTGGTACAATCATGATAAATATTTGTTGTCTGTAGTGAGAGGCCTGATAAAGTTATAATTTATATCAACGTATTGGAGAGTATTCATCAAGAGAATTTTAACAAGAGGAAACAACTTGATACAGTCAGATACCTATACGAAGGACAAGAAAATGGAAAAAATTCGCTTGGCACAGTGTACGAAAGAGCAAAATTGGACTTCTGGGGTGGAAGGCTTGGTGACCTGAGATATCAGGCTTCAGCCTAGTTCAGGCACCAGTCTCCCACAGTAAATTTGTGAAATACTATACCTTTTTCATTACAGTGGAGAGGAAAAAAAAAAAATATGCGGTAAAAAAAAAAGGTTTTATGTGAAGTTTATGCTAATAAGAGGCATTAAATCGAATTTGCCATTATCGCCACACTTGTCAGATGGGTTGGCTATCGCAGTTGAGTTGTTAATGATCTCGAAGGACGCTGCTGCCCATCCTCCGGCTAATCGATTAGTCGACTCTTACGACACCCACGGGAGGAGACGGGGTGGTGGTATTGTGAGCCGGCACCACAATTTTAGTGTTGCCAACACCTATTTGGATTCCATATCCAAGCATAACGTGAAGACCGGGACATACCTTGTGCGGCTTGGCGCACTCGGGGTGCTTGGCGTGGTAGATGCAGAAGTACTTGCGGTGCGGGTTGAGTGCCAGCACGGTGCCGACGCAGTTGCGCGCGTTGAGGCGCAGCTCGCCGCCGCCCAGCGACAGCCGCAGCACGCGCGCGAACCACGCCGCGTTGCGCTCCACGCACAGGTACGCGAACAGCAGCGTCTTGTTCCTGGGGGGGGCACCAGAACAGAACGGAATCCATCAAATCGTCGTTTCTGCCGAAAATGTCCACTGCTGGACATACGCTTCCCCCAAAGATCACCACGACCGGTTTGGGGTGTTGTGTGACGTCATTCGGGGGTTGGGGGTTTGGCATAATCACCACTCTTGGCAGAGGGGTTGGCGATCGCAGTTGTGTTATAATTGTACTCGAAGGACGCTGCTGCCCATCCTTCAGCTAATGAGATGGGGTGGTGGTATTTTTAGCCGACACCACAAGGCAGCCGCCTTTTTAGTAGGCAGGTAGTGAAATTAGCCAGAACAGACAGCAAACAATTTGGCAAATTAATACAATCAAGCCTGGGCTCGGCTCGGGTCGGCTTTCGAAAGAATAAATCGATTAATTTAGGTATGTATACGTTTCTTGAGATTATGACCAATGTAGACAAAAATAACCTAGTTTGTGCGCTTTATATGGACCTAAGTAAAGCTTTCGATTACATGGATCATCGAACATTATGTAACAAACTATACATATATGGAATTAGAGGAAACGTAATTGACCTTATACAGTCGTACTTAAGTAACAGGAAACAATTTATACAAATAACAAGGATGTGTACCATGTCAAAAACTGAAGTCAAGTATGCGTCAAATACTAGAGAATTCACTTTTGGTGTACCACAGGGTAGCGTTTTGAGTCCGCTTTTATTTATTATATACATTAACGATCTCCCTAGAGCGATAAAACAAGACAGCATCTTATTTGCGGATGATAGCACAATTATATTCACCGGTAGAAACAAATATTGTTTAGAACATGACATTAACAATACTCTACATGACATTATACAATGGCTAACGTCAAATAACTTGAAAGTAACTTTTGATAAAACTAATATAATGACACACAAGAAATAGAGTCAATAATTTGACAGACATGAATATTAAATACTTAGACCATACAATTCAACAGGTAGAAATGACAACATTTTAAGGACTGAGTGTAGAATGTTATTTAAACTGGAAGTCACATGTAGAATCGTTGACCTCAAAAATAAGCCAATATTCATTTGCATTGTATATATTAACGAAAACTGCGAGTATATCGACTGTGTTAACAGCCTATCACGGTTACGTTGCTCCTCTTTTAAAGTATGGAATAATGTTTTGGGGTAACTCTACTGATGAAGAAATGGCATTCAAAGCGCAAAAGAGATGTGTAAGAGCTATGTGCAGAGTTAAAACAACGGATAGCTGCAAACCCTTTTGCATCAATCTGAAAATAATGACTACCATGTATATATATTTATGATGTTAAGTTATTTATCAGGAAAAATATAGAATTATATGATAAACTGTCCAGCAGAAGACAAATGCATAAAAGACGTTTTCCATCAAATCAAACGAGTTATTTAAACAAAAGTTTTCTGTATGTCTTGCAGATTATACAATAATATAGCAAAAGCTCTAAATGACATTAGTAATACTGATATATTTAAGAATAAGTAAAAAAATATTCTGCTACATAAAGCTTACTATAGCATAAATGATTTTTTGTCAGACAAGCAAGTAATTTAAAATGTATGTTTCATGTTATGTATTTAATTGAATGTTTACAAAGTGTGTGTTATTTCTTTAAATTATTTATTTTATTAATATGTGTGACTAATGTAATTTCAATTGACATTAATTTTTATGTGACATTTGCATGTCATAAGGCTGAATATGGTGACTATATTATTTTTTATCCTAACATCATTATGTTTATACCCATCATTTCGGCCGAATGAAGTCCACTGCTGGACACAGGCCTCCCCGAAAGATCACCACAACGACCGATATGGATGTGTTGTGGGCTCATTGGGGGGTTTTGCCAAAATCGCCACGCTTGGCAGGCGGGTTGGCGATCGCAGTTGAGTTGTTAATGTATTCGAAGGACGCTGCTGCCCATCCTCCGGCTAATCCCTTAGTCGATGTTTACGACACCCATGGGAGGAGATGGGGTGGTGGCATTCTGAGCCGACACCCATATACAAAAAATAAAATAAATTGAATTGAATTGGGAATCCAGGACCTAAATGATAGTACTCACTTGCGATAAGGCCAAACAATCTTATGGAACTTGGAGAGCAGTTGCACACGACTCTGCATGTCCACCAGCAGCACGATGGTCCGACAGCCCGGCTTCAATAACCTGGAAACAAGATTCCATCAAGAGGAGCACTATAAACTTTTCTGTAGCTGCCAAATGCCATCTCTCGTGACATAGGTGTCCCGTCAAAATGGCAGGCGACTCTACTGGGCTTAAATGCCGTTAAAGGTGATCTTGCTCCGTCAACTCATTACAG
This sequence comes from Diloba caeruleocephala, assembly GCA_947459985.1. Lineage (NCBI taxonomy): Eukaryota > Metazoa > Arthropoda > Insecta > Lepidoptera > Noctuidae > Diloba > Diloba caeruleocephala. The sequence continues at coordinate 2,794,707 of OX381608.1, forward strand.
CGGTAAAAAAAAGTTGTGTAGTACATGCTATCCGGTACAAAAACTCGCTGCAAGCACTGCAAGTATGCAGGAACGGGATTGCACATATTGTGCGCTCCGTCGCTCCCTGATCTGGCCAGACGTAGTGAAGCGTCATACTCTTATCGATATTTAAATTATTGCATATAATTACGATGGTTACAATAAAACACTTTTAAACGGAATCTATCGCGTATATTTTAGATTTTTGTTTTTCCTGACGTTTCGAACACTTTGACAGACTTTAACAGGGTTCGTGGTCTCAGGATGACTAAGGTGAGAGGCGTCGTTACAGATTTGAAAAAGTTATAATATCTTATCTACCATACAATTATAATCAAGTATTATTTCGATGCAGTAATCACTCACAGTGGATGTTTTTTAATTTCCATAGCCTCACGAAACATTCTAGGTACATATCGGTTCTCTTTCGCGAGGACTTGAGGTTGATCAAAACGAAGAAAACGGTTGGGTTTATCTATGGCATGTTCGCACACTGCAGACTTTGTGGAGCATCTATGCATGACGTCAGCTATGTGTTCTTTAAATCTGGTGGCTATACTACGCTTTGTTTGCCCTATGTATGACAACCCACAATCACAGTCAATATTATAGACCCCTGCATCTTGTAAAGGAATGTGACACTTCACTGGTCTGAGAAGTTGGCTGATATTCGTATGCGAACCTAAGACATTATTATACGATGGTCACTTCTACTTGGATAGTTCAAAATTGTTGATTATACGCTAACGGGTTTAAGTTTATCGTACCGGATTTGTTATTGCATGCATAAGCCGAGTGCTGCGCATGCGCCGGTCATTTCGAGGTTTTAGCCCTGGTATAACATGCAGCAGTTGTTAAAGAAGAGTGTTTTGAATACAACTAAGCCAACCTTTCAAAACTAGTTTTATTGAAGGTTGAAGAACTGATTTGCTCCCGCATTTTAACATGTTTTGGAAGAAAAGCTGTCCGAAAAGTTAGTTGAGTACTAGACTATTCGCGCATCTAACAAGCCTACGGGTTGACACGATTGATCGTGTGATCAGAATGAGTATCGCTTTTATCTCTAGCACTTTATATCATCAGAAACTGTAACATGGACTTCTGCGCATGTGTCGGAGAACGCTCATCTTTTTTCAAAACTTCTATCAAGTCAGAAATCCGGTATGATAAGTTCTTGAGTGAAAAACTGGTTTCAACTAAACGAACCTTCGGTCATTGGGTCCGGTCAATTTGGTACAATTTGTGTAGTAAAATAATAAGAATACTGCAACACGAAGAATGCTTCATCATTTCGGCCGAATAAAGTCCACTGCTGGACACAGGCCTCCCTTAGTCGCCTTTTACCACACCCACGGGATGAGATGGGTTGGTGCTATTCGTAGCCGGCACCACACAGCTAATTCGTAGCCGGCACCACACGGCAAGTGAATGCTTACCCCTCCCCATCTCCCATGTGCTTGCCCCAACTGTTCGGCCACTTGTTGGGACTAGAATATCAACCCCGCGCTGTGTCCATTCTCACTGAACTTACACGAAAGCTAATAACAGAGCAACAGGATGCATACCTAACAAGTCCGTTGTACTTCTCGGCTCGAAGCTCGTGCAGCCTGAGTTCAGAGCTCGGCTCATTGTTGTTCTTCTTGCCGGCGCAGCTCTGCTTCTTTCTTTCTTCTTTCTGACGATGCACCGACTCTTCTTCCACGCGTCTGCGAAATTTTTGATACTTTAATTATAATAATATGTAGTGGAAGATTGACGGTCAGTTTTTCTGAATTAAGGAAAAGATGGCCTGGATGGTGACCTTGAGATTTCTTATGAGGCTCATTGTGAGTGACCATCAGAGTGCCAATACTCGTAATTAAAATACACGATGACTGAAAGTTGACTGAACTGAGATCAAATTATGAATTGACAAATAAAAATGTATTTTGCTCCTCTTTATCAAGTTCGGTCTGTTTCAGTATGAGATCATACTGAAACAGACCGAACTTCAGTTTCACTTCAATGTCAATTTTGGCGTTGGTTTCATGAAAGTTTTAGTACTGTGTCAGTTTAATGTGTTAACAGAACACCGTTTTGGCTACGATCAACATTCCATCCATTTTCGATCTCATCACAGTGTAAGTGAACTTACGTTTGACGTTGTTTGTTAGTTTAGGAGAATACCTCATAGGTAATGCACTAAATACATTTGCACATTCTTTATTTTATTATGTAGCTAATAAGTCAGTGTGTTCTTTTATTTTCAATCTAGGTAATTTAAGCTGAGTGCAGTGGTATCCTTCTGCGAGAGCGTCATGCTCCAGAAGGAGACTGCAGAACGGGATCGGGAGAGGGCCAATCCCGCACGGAGAAGGACGAGACGGCGCCGGGGTAACAACCGCCCCGGCGTCCAGGTCCAACACGCCTGAGCCCCCTGCCGTCATTACATGGTGGGGGGCCTCGGGGGTCGCGGGTGCGCAGATTGGGGAGTCTGCGTGCTCACACCAAGCGACCCCCGGGAAGACGGTGGCACGCACGTGTTCACGTGCCGCCGTGTGCTCAGCACAGCGCAAAGCGAGGCTTGGGGGATCCTTTACAATCCTCCCCGAGAAGTGCCTGGGGGGCGACCTTTTTACAGTCACCTTCCCTCAGCTAGAGGGGGTGACCGCTTTACAGTCATCCCCTCCGTGATGTGCCTAAAGGCGTGGCACCAATGGGCGGCTCTAGTGTGATCTTACGAGGACCTGGAGCCTCCCATGGGTGCCGAAGATGACCGCTCCAGTGGTTTTAGCCGGTAGGAGACCTCTTTGTCCTTCCCAGGGGTGATGGAAGTTCCATGCAGAATTTCCACTGGACACCAATAAAAAAAAGGTAATTTAAGTTAGTTAGTTAATGCAATTATTTATTCGAATTATTTGTACCGTTAAGTCACGCTTGATGGCAAATATTGTAACATTATACATATTTTCTCTATAAGTGAATTTGTAATTATTTTGAGTGAATAAATTTCTTTAACCACACTATACCATCTGTAGCATTTACGACACTGAGGGTAGATCGGAACTAAATTTAGAAAAAAAAAATTACGAGAACTGGCTTTCGGCTAGATTCGCTGTACAATACATACATCAGGTACGCCATGAGGTAGCCGGCCGCCAGCACCAGGCCGACGGTGGCGACCACGGAGAGCGCGGAGATGGCTCGCTGGGTTCGCATGGCGCTGGCCGCTCGCTCCGTCCACTCGCACACTTTTAGCACTGCTTGCCATACTGTGCTCAATGCCGCCTCGTCCAACAGCTCCTAAAGACAATTAAATGATTAGTAAGCTTTTGTAAGATTTTGCGTGGGAGCCTATTTATAGTTATAAGTGGGCAGGCTCGACCGGGCAAATACCACGCTGTCACAGAACACCAGCGTGAAGTACCAACATTGATGGCAAAAACAGTGTTGCTACGTTACGTACGGTGAGTGACGAATAATGGAAGCCCAACCTCCAAAAATATGGCAGGCGTACGACATGGGTGCCCTCAAGGAAGAAGTATACAGGGTGTCCAGTAAATAGCACGGCATACTGCAGGGGGTGAGAGCTTGGGTCAATGCCTACCAAAAAAACTCAATATATGTTTAGCAAAATCTTACGGATTTACAGTAGTACAAAAAACAAAACGCAATCACGACTAGTGTGGGGCAACGTTTTAAAAAAAAAATAAAAAAATATTATATTATTATTAAGTTGACGCAGGCTTGGGGCACACATAACTTTTGTGAGTTTTTTTGTGCACTGAGATAATGCCTCAGTGGCACGGTATAAGCTTTTACTTTTACCCTATCTACATATCACTTCTAGGTCCCGTTGAAGCTTTTTATTTATCAAAGCAATCATAATACTTTTCCAAATTAATTTAACTTTTGAAAATATTCACCGGTTCTTATGAGAAAACGATTTACAACACGATAAAAAAACCACTACTAACCAATGATCAACAAAAATGGCGGCCGGCCGTAGTTCACTCGAATTTTTTTTTTTCAATCTCACGTAACGAACCGTTTTGCTAAGAAATATACTAAGAACGATAGAATATGAACCTAATGAACGGACTGTCTAGTAATGTTGCTTTGAGAGTATATCTAACCGTACAAATTCAATGACCAATAGGAGCGTAACTTTGGCGCACACCGTGTGTGCTCTAATCGTTAAGGGGTCAACGTTGTACCTGAATATTTTGTCATTTTCATAATAAACCTTTGTCGTGTATCGAGCACCTCCTGGTTACATTACCAAGCAGAAATAATATACGAAAAAATCACGTAATCAGTGCCGTGTACATACCACCTTGGGCCAGCGCCGACGTTTATACATCCCATTTTAACTTATTGCAGGACATCTTAAATGCACCAAATGTTATGAATATTTACATTATAGGGGATTATAATCTACCAGATATCACATGGAGCACGACTTTTACTGGGCAAGCAACTGATGTGGCATGCACAGGCTCCCACCCTATATGCTCTGAGCTAGCGCATCTCATGGCGTCGCTGGATGCTCACCAATATAATAACACGCGTAATAGTGGTGGAAAGATCCTTGATCTGTTTATTTCTAATGCCTCCTGTTCGGTTGGCCTACTTAAAGACCCACTATTACCAATGGATCCCCACCACCCACCTTTTGTTATGATTGCACCGATTAGCTTAGCGATACGGATAATGAAAAGAAAACCTATGACTAAATATAATTTTAGAAAAGCTAATTATGATCTCATCAATAAGCATATTGATGAAATCAATTGGTCTGAGCTATTCGACAACCTTCCATCAGAGGAAGCCGTGGAAGCCTTCTATAATGTGCTGAGAGAAATAGTTAGACCACACATTCCTTTTGCTAGATCTCGATCGCTTGACTTTCCTATCTGGTTCTCACCGCAGTTGATTAATATATTTAAAAAGAAGCAACGCCATTGGATAAAGTGGAAAAAACACAATAATGTTAAAGACTATAATATATTTTCTGAATATAGATCAATATTCAAAGGTACAAAGGTAAAGCTTGTTATTCTTCCTATATTAATTCTGTTGAAGATAGCCTCTCCTCAAATATTAAAAATTTTTGGTCTTACATCTCTAATCGCAAAAACAAATCGGGTATCCCATCCACAATGCAATATCAGAATGTGAGGTCAAGTGATCCAGATGCTGTGTGTAATATGTTTTCGGATTTCTTCTTATCCGCGCTTGAGCCGGTATCCCCAGTGCTGTCTATTTGGAGTCCACCAATGCATCTCGTTGGAAATGATAATTTATTGAGTAGTCTGCATATTGATGGGTCTAAGATACTCAAAGAACTGAAACAATTGGACCCAACCAAAGGGGCGGGGCCAGATGGTTTCCCTGCACTATTCTTTAGGGCTACTGCAGGCAGTATTTACAAGCCGCTTTTCATAATTTATAATAAATGCTTGCATGAAAGTGTGTTTCCGGAGGTGTGGAAGCTGGCTAATATTACGCCGGTGCACAAGGGTGGTTCCAGGCACGATATTGAGCAATATAGACCTATCTCAATTTTGTCGACCTTGTCAAAGCTTTTTGAAAGACTTGTACACAATGAAATTTACCCAATATTGCATAATATCATTATCCCTGAACAACATGGATTTGTTAAACGCCGATCAACAACATCTAACTTGATGATATTTACCAATTATTTATTTGAAAATATTGATAGACGTCTGCAGGTGGATGCGGTCTACACTGATTTCAGAAAAGCTTTCGACAAGGTCGATCATAATATTCTTCTGAACAAGATTGCTTTTAATGGGATACGTGGAAATTTGTTGCGCTGGTTCACATCCTACATTGAAAATCGGACACAAAGGGTCGTTGTCAATGGTCATCAGTCTAACACTGTATGTATAACTTCCGGAGTTCCTCAGGGCTCGATCTTGGGACCACTTTTGTTCACTGTTTATATCAATGATATCGGAACATGTTTTAAAAATGCAAAGTTCTTAATGTACGCTGATGACTTACAAGCCTTTAAGTCGATACAAACCATAGATGACTGCCTATCATTTCAAGAGGACTTGGATAGACTCACCAATTATTGTACAACCAATAAACTGCATCTCAGTATCCCAAAATGTAATTATATTAATTTTACTAAAAATAAGTCGACAATTAACTTTAACTACAACCTGCACAGTAATGCTTTGAACAATACCTCTATCGTTAAAGACCTGGGTGTGTTCTTTGATGGTAAGCTTTCCTTGAATCAACATGTAGATAGTATAATTAACAATGCGTTCAGAATGTATGGATTTGTGATGAGATTTTCTACCGAATTTAAGCGTCCCTCTACCTATCTCTACCTATACAAAACACTCATTCGCTCCCAATTGGAACACGCTGTCCCTATTTGGAATCCCTTCTACCAGAGGTGTATTATTGGGATCGAGAAGGTCCAACGCAAGTTTCTTCGTACTATGTACTACAGGTGCCATGGGTCTGGGTCACATTTGTCTTATTCACAATTACTTAATAAGTATAATCTTCTCAGTTTAGAGGACCGACGTAGGTATTTGGAAGCCAACGTACTTTATGATCTTGTCCACAATAATTTTGATGCAATAGATCTTACGAGCAAATTATGCTATGCGGTCCCCGAACTGTTAATGTGCGCCGAGTTCGTGCAGGTACCCTTTTCGCGGTAAATACATGTCGAACAAATTCTGGCTTGCGTTGCCCTATTCATCGGATGTTAGAATCCTATAACTGTAATTTTGTGAATGTTGATTTATTTGCATGCTCAAAATTTAAATTTAAATCGAATGTAATTAAAATTTTATTCAACTGTCGCTCAATGTCATAATTATAAATTATAATTTATATTTTAGTGTAATTAAACAATTGTATGTGTTATCGCCAACAATTCTATAGTGCATAATATTAATATTAATATTGTAATATTTTAGTTATAATATATTTGAAATTTTGTTTTGTTTATATCTTAATCTTAATCATAATTTTATTTTTTTATTGTTCATCTGGTGGCACCTACTGTTTATATATATTTATGTTCAACCTGCGGATAATGTAGTGGGCCGCAACATTACTCCATATATTTTGTTACCTCTATAGCCTATTTATTGTGTTGTGGCTGTTTATTATCCCTCAATAAAAAAAATAAAAAAAAAACTAAAAAAAAAAACTGTAGCGCAACACTCGCGCTATCACTTCAAAGGATGAACCGATGATGTAAGGATATTTTGCTAGTGTATTCATTCAGTAAATTTCAGCAGTTAACATCCAGAACACACCTGTACATGAGCTTCATACGCCATCACCTCCGTCGGCTTTAGAAGCCGTTTAATCAGCAGGTCCAACGCACGTTTGGTCTCATTCAACCTCTCGTGGTATTTCACTAACTCGTCACGTAACACTGGGTCGGCAGGGAAGTGTTCGTTGGTGCAGTGAACGTGAGAGCAACTTGGCCAGGTCTCGTTGAGCCACTCGTACTGAATGCGGGTGGCTTCACGACGCCAGATGATCACGATACGATGCTCCATGTCCGATATGTCGCTGCCTGTTGGGAAAAGGGATTTTGCAAATTATGTGAAGCGATGTCTGCTTGATGCCTCCTTCATCACCGTCATATCAGCCAAAAGACATCCACTGCTGAACAAAGACCCGCAAGACCAACTTCATCTTTTTTTTTTATCAGCGCCCAATACTTTTATTTATTGGTTTGTTTTTACGGAAAAGTGAGATGTGACACGAGTAACATTGAAAATTGAAATCTAGCATATAAAATAAGGACTTAATTAGACGGATTTTTGTATCTGAATATGCAATATAAAACAAAAAACAATTTTATACTGTTATAAAACAGTTTGGGACTCTAAAATTATACACATAAGACTGTACAGTACTGAATTTGAAAATGTAAGAGAGGTGAGTATGTTGGTTTTGTTCACACTCATACACCGACTCACTCCGGTCCGGTTCTGATACCTTTAATTCAGTCAGCGAGAGCTATCCATGACTAATAATTAAAAAGTCTTGTGCACGACTGAAATTGGCACGGAAGCATGCAGATTGAAGCTCACCCGATCCGTTGGCGAGCGCGCGCACGAATGCGGGCTGCGCGTGCGCATACACGTAGGCGTAGTGCAGGCGCTCGGGCGGCGAGCGGGCCAGCGCGCGCAGCGTGTGCAGCGCGGCCCGCCCCGCCCCGCGCGCCCCGCCCCGCGCCGCCCCGCACACCAGCACGCAGCACAGGCGCCGCCGCGCCGCGCGCCACTCCACCGGGCACACGCTCTCCAGCACGCTCTGGACAGTGTCGTAGTGGACGAGCATGATGCGCAGTGGCCGCAGTGGGTAAGCTATTTATTTTAGGATAACTGGACCCGGAAACAACTTAACCTGACACCTAAACCTTATGACAACTCGGCCCCAACAACTTGACCCTGTGACAATAATTATTTTAACCTCTACTAACGGAAAAGGAGGAATGCCAGTGAGTCTAGAGGAGGAACAGCTTGCTTGACATATTATTGTATAACTACTGTTTGTGTTACTTTTTAGTAAATAAAAGTTTACTACGATGGCCAAAGCGGGACTAGCATTTTAACCTAAATTATCCGAGTATGATCCGAGTTAATCAGGGTTGAGTTGCCGTAGAATCGGGGCGAATTATTTCAGGGTCCAGTTATCGCGAGTTCAATCCCGCACGAAACAATTACATAACTCACAGATAGTTGTTTTGGGACTGAGTATTTCTGCATGTGAAATTTATCTTTGTAAACAATACCCACGAAACAGGAAAAATCTTAGTGCAGGACAAAGTAAAAAAAGCAACCTATGTGGTTATAGTATACTACCAACTGTAAAACAGATCTAAAAACTGATATAAAACATCCCTAATCATAATGCATCCGTCCGCTGAACGATCTCCAGAGGCCGAACACAAAAAGGCCCGAGATGGTGGCGCGTGTGTTCTGCAGCCAGCCATGTCGCACAGAGACGGAGCCTGTTAAACAGTGATGGGCCGATACCTGCCGGGGGTCCAGTTAAATGCTAAAAAAGCGAACAACTTTTTTATTGGTCGCCAGTAGAAATTCATCATGAACTTCCTTCGCCCTGGGGAAGGGCAAAGGGGCATGTAGGACTCCTACCGACCGAAACTACTGGAGCCGTCATCATCGGCACCGAAGGGCAACTCCAGGTTCTCTAAGATCACAGGACAAATCGAACACCCCCACAGCCAGATAAGGGCACCGTGGGGTTTTAACCGGTAAGAGTTCGGCCATGCCAATCCGCCTTTACCTTGGCGGAGGATGTCCATGAGGATTTCCCCACGACAAAAAAGGGTAAGGAATGTCGCATGTCACTATAATCATCCAACTTACGGGTGGCAGCGAAACGGAGGGGAGAGCTAACTCTGCCAATATTTATTTTTGTAAAAAGCTAATGTCCAGTAAAGTATCTCTAGAATGTTCTTTTCACGTCGCACTAGGATTTCTCCTTTGTCGAGGGTGCGTTTTACAGACATGAATTACACACAATACACCCAGACCCCGAACAGTTGTATTTGTATGATCTGCAGGCAGTTACCTGCAGATCATACAAATATTTGTTCCGTGTGGGACTCGAACCCTCGACCCAGAGCGCAGCAGCCGACTGTGTCAGCCACTGCACCAACCGTGCCGTCAATAATGGTCACCTGCAAGGACAACCACTGGTTGGCTTCGATAAGCTGATGCGCTGACAATGGCGGTGACTGGCTCTGTACTATTATCCTTTGGGAGTCTCACATGTTCCATATATCTACTTCATAAATCTAAGATCAATATGTAGTCACCTGCGAGGACAGTCTTGGCAGTGTCAACATCTGGTTGGCCTCAATCAGCTCATGCAGCGTTTGTGTGGGTATTTCTGTGGTGCTAACGGTGGCAGCTGGCTCTGTGCTGTCTTCCTTCAGCAGCACCATGGTATCCATGTGCCGTTGGACCTTGTAGCGAGCTGTCACATTATTTGCGTCGCGTGCTCGCATGTCTATGAATCTAGAAAATAATCACAGTTTTGAAAAGTATATATTTTTATGGCTGATTTTAGAGATTCAACATCAATCAATGCAGATTTTGATTACATACATACATAATCAACCCATTCAAAGTCAAAGTCAAATATTTTTATTTCAAATAAACCAAATATTGGCACTTATGAAACGTCAGAATATAAGTTGCACGGTTCCAAATAGTTGATCTATGGAGAAGAGCCGGCAAGAAACTCCATGGAAACTCTTTTAAAATAATTAAGTATTTATTTTATTATATTATTATCATTACTGTCGCACTGCTGGGCTCGGGCCTTTTCTCACGATGAGAAAGTTAGGCCTTAGTCCACCACGCTGGCCTGGTGCGGGTTGGCGGACTACACACACCATTGGAAATTTTTTTTTAGAGTCCTCTCAAGTATGCAGGTTTCCTCACTTTGTTTTCCTTGACCGTTAAAGCGCGTGATAATCAAATGCTGATCCGCACATGAATCCGAAAACTCAGAGGTGCGGGCCGGGATCGAACTCAGACCCTCCTGTGTGGAAGGCATGTTTAACCACTAGGCTATCACTGCTATTTTGATTACTTTCAATCAAATCTAAGAGCATTGGAAGACTCACCCAAAAGCAACTCTATCTCTATAGTGGAATGCAGTGATGAGGTATCTAAGGCGGATGGTCTGGCGCTCCTCGAAGATCAGCGCTTTGACTTTGTTATCCTCGAAGTCCGAAACGAAGTTGTCTACATTGCCTTCACCGATTGCGCTTACCAGCTTGTATGGGAATTTCCAGCGCATAAACTCTGTAAGAACGTAGATAAGGATAATATTCCTTTTACAATTGTGATTTAAGTCCAAAGAGTCAAATCAACTTTTTTACCATTTTTTTGTGGGATTATGTGCTGATAAAGGACCTTAACAGCTGTTTAGTAACCAATTAATAGATGCTGGAGCTAATACTATCGTTTTATTCAAACTCCGGTTGGCAACACCGACTATCAGCGTGCTGACTGTTGACGCTTACGATTAGCAGAACCAGCCTGTAGGTCTTTTTTAATAAATGATGATATATGCAATAACCACTCACCCAGAATCTTCGGCAGCGACGCCAACCCCTCCTTATATATATACACATGTTTGTCCAACACAAACGTTAAGCATGGTACTCCGTGTACCCCTACTCGTCGTGCTAGACTAGACTCATGCCCCGCGTGGACCGTTGCCATGGTAACTCCAAGCGGTTGCAAAGCTTCCACCAGCCGTCGCCATGCAGCGGCTGAACGCACGCAGTCAAAGCACCAGTCAGTATAGAATAGAACTAATGCGGGAGTGTGAACACTCTTTTCTATTATGTTGTTCTCAAAATGGCTGAAAAGAAAAGTATGGTTTTAATAGGCAAAAGACTATAAAATCCTATCGCTATTTTCTTAAGTTTACGCGAATAACATCTAGTGAATCTAAATAGCTTACGGAAATATATCGCGTTTATTTCATTCATTCTATATACCTACGTGCAGCATCCAAACGTGCGGTATACATAAACTCTTTTGCAAAAAAAAACGGGCACTTAAGGAAATTTACATTCTAAGGTCGATTTGAGTTCATTAAATGAAATTTAATTGTTTGATGTAGTCTGTATACTTATAATGGTGTAAATTAATACGGGTGAAGTGAATTCTGGCTTTCTTTAAATCGATGAATTCTTTAAAACCGATGTACACGGCTTGAATCCTTTTGGGCATGCTTTCCACGATGTTTACAATAACGTCGGTTTAATAATCACTTCAGAAACTTAGTTTATATAAAAATGAATACTACTTACCGTGCCGTCACAGATAGTTTGTGGAACAATGTTATATCTTGGTCTTGCGTTCGGAAATGTGTCCCAAAGAACTCTTCAAAGGGATCGTTGCTGAAATTAACATTCAAAATAAATACTCTTTCTTCTCATTGTAGACAGATGATAATAAATGACAAGAATCAAGCTTGCCAATTCCATTAGACATAAAAAGACACACACAGGCAACAATATAATGGCACAAGTGCAGGTTAAATTCGCCTAGATCCGGTTCCGTACGATGGATATATATCTTTGTTTTTATAATTCATTTATTTGTAAAGCATAGGTGTTGTGTAGAGTCATGGTGTTAATTTAATAATTAGTATCTACGTTACTACTACTATGTTTTGCCTGGATAGACGTTCAAACTTATTACATAATAATGAGTAGGTATTTAATAAAAAATAATTACATCTACACAACTAAATAAAATTGAAGTGTCTGTTTGTAATGTCAAAATAACAGCCATTTACTGAATGCATATGAAATTATATATGGTACATGTAACAAAAAATCAATTTTCTGTCTGTCTGTTTGCTCCGGGTAATCTCCGAAACGGCTGGACCGATTTTGACGGGACTTTCGCTGGCAGATAGCTGATGTTATAAGGAATAACTTAGGCTACTTTTATTTTAGAAAAATGATTAGGGTTCCGCGCAAAAAAAAACCCTTGAAATCCAATATATATATATATATTCTATGTCAATTGTCAATGTCGAAGTACTCTAAATTTCTTTTAAATTAAACGCGGGAGAAACCGCGGGTCCCAGCTAGTTTTAAATAATAAAGGACTTAACGAAGAAATCGGACTCTACAAAAAACTGTCGGTAATTTGTATTTGACAGACTGCTCTGAGACATTTTTTCTGTGCTTTAAAAGCCAATTCTCTGTCTGGCAAATGTCCCCAAAATATCAAACCGTAACGCAGTGTTGCTGATACATAAAAAAAAACGTTTCCTCTAATTCCGCATATCGAGTTTTTTTAATAATATTTTAAAATCTACGTAATCAAAGGCCTTGCTTAGATCCATAAACAGCGCAGTCACTTGTGTTTTATTGTCCATATTTGTGATAAAACTTATCAATTAGACTGTATAATAGTTAATGTTTATGGTTTTCCTAAAACCATACTGTTCCTGAGCTAAAATGTTGTTGTTTTCAAAAAATCTATACAAGTTATTATTATTATTACTTTCTCTATAATCTTAGAAAATATTGGAACTAAAGCAATTGGGCAATAGATTGTCGGATCATGCTTATCTTGTTTTTTAAATAATGGTTTTATCACCGATATTTTTAACTTACTGGGGAAAGTACCATTTTGCATAAGTTAGTTCTATGACAGGAGAAATTTCAACAACCACGCTTTTTATTACTTTGTGGTTATGCCGTTGTATCCTGCATTTCTAGTATTTCTTAGAATACTTATAATTCTATATGTATCGTGAGGAACGGTTGGGGGCATAAATATTGAGTTTGGTGTACTTTCAGTAAAAGTTTCCAGCTTATGGTTATACACCTCTTCTATTGGTTGAACTTGATTGATATAGAATTTATTACATTTATTTGCTATCTCTTGTGGGTTTGTGACAGGTTGATTATTAAAGTAAATTTTTTAAAGGTTTTCCTTAGCCAAGTTTGTCTTAGATCTATTTATGATTTTCCATGTTGCTTTAGTTTTGTTTTCTGCATTTGTAATATAACCATCTACCATGATTTTTCAAATCTTATCTGTTGTGGTAACTAAAAAAGTATGTATGGTACCCAATTGTACAGGGAAATTGCTGAATATATTGTCTACTCTGGAATTCTCACCAACCCATCTCATCCCATAGGTGTCGTAAAAGGTGACTTTGGGATTCTCCAGAGTATGGCAAAACCCCCAATAAGCACACAACACACCCAGACCGGTTGTTGTGGCGATCTATTTTGGCTTATTCCCAGCTGTGGACTTTATTTGGCTGAAACGGTGACAACGATGTGGAATTCTGTTTTCGTCTTCTTCATGTGTACCAAATTTCCACTTAATCGGTCACAATGCCACAATGACCGTATGGGTTTGTATTGTGTGCTCAATGGGGGATTTGCCATAATCACCTTGACAGAGTTGGCTATCGCAATTGCAGAGATACCAAAACAGTATAATAAAGGGCTCAAAATTCACCACAATGACTCAAGTCTCAAATCTATAGAATGTAAACAATCATATGTGTTAGTCATGTTTTACTTGCAGCACATTTCTGAGAGTTTATTTTGAAACAGTTTTTATTACAAACATATGTCTGCAAGGCCTAGCACACACTGCAAGGTGTTTTGTTATCCTTGCAGATTTTATTAAGTACAAATAAAACATAGTGAAATACTAAAGCACACAATATGGCTAATACAAAGCATGTTTTGGTTCATCTAGAGAATTAAAATTTCAGTGTGATGTCTGGACTAAGAATATAGAACCACTCCATCTCCTCCTATGGAAGTTGTAATAACGACTAAGGTAACAATAGTGACTAAGGGACTCTAAACTCGGGTAAACCAAAGGGATGGGGCAGCAAGGACTGTGCCCTATTATGTTCAGTTATTAGTATTGCTTGCTGTTTGACATTAGACTAATTTATTTATTCAAATAATATCTTGGTTATAAATATTAATGGTAAAAATTATAAATTAGACAGGATATCTATAGATATAAATATGAATTTTATGCAAATAAATACTAGATTTTTTATAAACACTATTGCACTATTATTAAACTTACCTAAATCTAGCATATTGGCTGTAATCATGTCTGGGTTTGTAAAGGTGATCATCTTCATTGGTAATGCCATACAAGTCATATGCCTGCCTTCGTTCTGTATCTGACAGCAGTTCATAAGCTTGTTTGATCTCAACAAAACGGGTCTCTGCATTAGGATCTTCATTTTTGTCAGGATGCCTGAAATATGATGTATTATACATATAAATGTATTTGAACAGATATATCTCTAACACTATTTAGGGTGGTAATACAAAATTACCATGCATAGTATACCCTTTCCGACTTTCGCAGTATGCATATCATAATAATATTATTTTGATCATTAATATATACAAATCCAGCTTAAACTGCATAATATTGTTCTTCATTAGTGGATCAAGACGGCTCCATAGTTAAAGTGTAACAATAAAATCAAATAGTCAAGAATAAGTCTAGAAGTTATACTATTTTTACAATCAAACATACAATAATAATAAGTCATAATGAGACATATTTTAAAACGTAATTAAGATATGAATTTAATCAATATGTACTGAAATATCCAACTGCATAACAAAATAAATAATTGAACTTCCCACTTGGCATAATATTTTAAACTGCATGCTATAAACCATTTTCTACAGAAAAATTTGTACGCTTATATTTTCGAAGGCTTCTCAAAATACTCACCACTCCTTAGCTAATTGCCTATAAGCTTTGCGTATTTCTGGCAGAGTAGCTTTGCGGTGCACCCCCAAAGTCTTGTACGGGTCACCAACCTTTTGGGTAGCGAGCAGCGGGCAAAGCACAAGCACGAGCAATACCCACAGCCATCGACCCCTCCAGCCCTTGCATTTCCATTGCATATTAGCAAACAGTTACTTTAACAACCCTTCTGAATAAAACCTTCGGACTCAGCAAGATTACTCTCATAGCAAAATCTTGCACTCGGCAATGGAACGCATGACTGGTATATACGAATTTCTCACGAAAAGCTCAAAAATTGTTATCAGTCATTTGTCTTAAAATAGCACGGCTGAAAATTCGTGAAATTCTAAAATCTCACAAAAATTACCAAACGTCAATTGGTCAAAACCATAGCTATTCGTAGTTATTTTTCTGCGCAAATAGCGTAGACAACAGCTAAAAGATTTTGTATCAAATCCATTAGTCGTAATGCGTCTGATTCTTCAAAATATTAGTTTAAAAATTGTTGTTTAGTTATTGTCGGATTTGTTGTAAAGCTATTGTTTTAATGTAACAGATATTTTTCTTTTTCTTTATTGTTTAGTTCAAAGTATTAGAAGTGAGACATATATACTGCACCAGGTTTTAAGACTAGGATTCTCACAAGACGTCTTAAAACCTAGTCTCTCATCTGCGTACAAACGCGTGTTGAGTATACAGAAGTATTTAAAAAAATATGGTTTGCACTCCAGGAGTACCGACAGAAGTGAAAACTTATTTTGGCGCGTTTAAACATTTTTTAGATGGGTATTATGGTTAATGCGATCCCGACGGCGAAACGCCAAACTAAACCTCTAGCGTCTCGTAACGGTTTCGCGTGTCCAGAGATTTTATCTCATCTAAAAATATGCGTACCGCGCTAAAAGAAGTTTTCACTTCAACAAGTAGACTCAAAACGCACACCAACGCACAAATCCACCGGACTCGCAATACTCGTGGCCTTGCGAGACGCGATCGCATACGCGGTCGATGGACGCATAGACTAATATGTATATAGGAAACGACGCATTCGTGAGTGCTTTTGCAAATTGCAAAACGTGATCTCTTAGGTATAGGTTTTCCCAGATCAGCCTATACTGGAAATGTATAGCTTGATATGTAGCAGTGCGTACGAAAATCGACTGTATTACTCAAAAGCTCAATAAACAAACAACAACAATTAAAATAATAACAAAAGACAAAAAGTGTAATAATATATGTAAATGCGTAATTACAAAAAGATTTGTGAATTAAATAAATAATGATTGTCATTTTGATACGCAGTATTTTTTTAAAAGCCGGATAATATTAAAGGGTGTTTATCAATCATATCATACAAAATACAAGATCATTTATTTGTTCAAAACATGAGTATACACACACAGGGCATGCAAGATGTTAAATAGTTTAATGAAATGTTACATCATGTTTTGCCTTTACGGCGTACAAACATAGGTTGCTTGATGCTGGATATATCTTAACTATTGTAACATAAAATTATAACATTATATCAATAGATAATTTAAAATTGAAACAATTAAAACAGCTGAAATTAGATCAAAATATTTCCAAGAAGAAAAAAGAAGACCAATTAGTATCACCATAATTATTGGATAATAGAATATAAAATTAATAATTATAAAAACAAATTTAAATTAATCATCTAAAAAATAAAAATGTAATTTATTCATATATTGATCGGAGTTATATTTTATCATTCAGAAATTCGTCAATGCTATAGTAAACTTTCTCCAGTAAAAAACGTTTTAGTCTATTTCTTAGTCTTCCGGTTGTATAATCCATCCAACGTTTTGGTAACTTATTATAAATTATTGGAGCCATACAAAATATACTTTTACGCAATAGTGCAGTCCTGGAACTATGAATGCAAAGTTTATTATTGTCGCGTCTATTTCTAATTACTTTATCTGATAACCGGGGAAAGAGGTTTGGATAAGGGAGGTCTGATACAGTCGACTGCTGCGCTCCGGGTCGTGGGTTCGATTCCCACACGGAACAAATATTTGTATGATCTACAGATAGTTGTTCCGGGTCTGGGTGTATTGTATGTGGAATTCATGTCTGTAAACGCACCCACGACACAGGAGAAATCCTAGTGGGGGCAATATTTAAAAAAAAAAAAAAAAAAAAAAAAACAATTTGACAAACATGTCTCTAAAATGTACATGGATGGCAGGGTTAATATTTTATATTCTTTATAATATGGCTTTCAGCCGTCAGTAACACGAAGTCCAAACATAGTTCTAAGGCATCTCTTTTGGCCCTTAAAAATGAGTTCCTTATCCTCAAAAATGAATCCATATCTTAAATTAGACGACACTAACCCATGATAAATAAGCAGTTAGCAGCGCATCAACATTTAACAATGGGGCTAATTTAAACAGGGCATATGTGGAATTACTTATTTTTTTGCTTAGAGCTTCTGTGTGTGCTTTCCAATCCAGTTTACTGTCTATTGTCACTCCAAGAAATTTGGCTGTATCAACTTTAATGACGTATATATTACGATAGTACACACTTACACTTGGAATGGTTGATCTTTGGGTAAAATGATTAATGCTATTTTTTTCAAGGTTTACGTTTAGGTTATTTTTTTTCCAACCATTTTATCACTGATACCATAGAGTTATTAATGTCGGATTCATATGTGTCTCTGTTCTTACACGCGATTGTAATGGTACTATCATCAGCACATAGTATTATAGGGTAATCGATGATTTTAGGTAGATCGTTTATGTACAGTATAAATAGGGTTGGGTTGGTGGGCCTAGGACACTACCTTGAGGTACCCCAAATTTGACTATACGTTCAGTAGATTTATAGATTATTTCACGTTTAGTCATAAGTTCGAATGTTATTTGTTTTACACTAATGTTTTTATTTAAATTTTTCGGTATTACTTTTATGTGTCTCTGTTTGTGGCAAATAAATAAATATTTCTTTCTTCTTTCAACTTTAAAATCATTTAACAACTTTAACTTTAACGTTTTATATCGCGTGGTAAATAAAAAAATATGTTGGCTGTTATTACTAATAAGTTTTAACGAACATCTCAGTCTTTATAAAGATGAGATTCAGAAACGAGTCTAAGCGTGAACTTACGCTTTCATCTTTGTCAAAATGCACTACTTACGCCCCTAATTTTGACAGAGGGAAGCGTAAGTTCACGCTTAGGGTGAGATTCAGAAACGAGTCTAAGCTAAGTTCACGCTTCCATCTGTCAAAATTAGGGGCGTAAGTAGTGCATTTTGACATATGGAAGCGTAAGTTCACGCTTAGACTCGTTTCTGAATCTCACCCTTAGACTCGTTTCTGAATCTCACCCTAAATGACGTTAAAAATATAGAAACGTTTTTAAAACCAGTCCATGTCATTTAGAATATTCTGTTCTTCTTCTTCTTTTCTTAGATTATGGCTTCTGTAGACTATCTTCCACAATTTCGCCAATGTCAAGTATAAGGCAACGTCGTACGGTGTTTAGAATAATGAATCTTTACATATTTATAAAAATAATCTCAAAAATGAAAAAAATCTATAAAATATGTGGGCAACGTCGTACGGTTTTCAATTGTTATATCAATCAGAATATTCTGTTTACGATGTTAATACTCCCTATCTGTCAAACAGTCAAACGTCAGTTGTCACCGTAAGGTTATGTGTTCTGCTTCTGTGGTTGTCACGTTGAGTCAGAACATACGAAGTATCTTATCTTACTGCCGTCGCAGACTAAATCAGTTTACGCTTACTACCTAGTCTGTGGTCAGAACTCAGAACAGAACGTGGAAGAGGTTTATCCAAAGAGTATAATAATCAAAGAGTATAATAATATACTAGAGTATAATAATATACTAGTAAAAGAGTGCCCTCTTCAGGGATTTTTATGCAAATAGGCGCAGTAGCGCCGCCTGCGATTTGAATCTGAACTAAATTTTGACGTCTATAGCTAGTTATACATATTCTGCAATATTAGTGGATACACACGGCTACATATCAAGCTATACATTTCCAGGATAAGCTGATCTCGCATTGTATTCGTTTTTCGTTCAGTGGGAGATCAGCTTATCTTGAAATATACAGCTTTATATGTAACCGTGTGTACCACAAAGTTAATAATATTTACCATCTCGCGTACTTACAGCAGTTTCACTGTTGTGCAGTCTATTATTTCATAATACGCAAGAAATCATATCAATTTTATACGTTAAAATATGTAACAAAAAGTAGTCCAATCAAACGAAATGAAAGAAGTCAATATAATAATCATTTTATTTTTATAATGTTTATGCTTATCGTAATACACTTGTGCTGTAATTTTGGTTTCATCTTCTCCATTATATGTTAGTTTCCCAGTTAAAATACGATTAATGGATCTACACCAACTATGCAATATAACACTAACTGTTAAATCACAAAAATATTCTTTTAATTTTTCTTGGTGCAGACTACATTTAAATGGGCAATCCAATAAAATATCTGCAAACGAACAAATCGTTTTCCGTACATGCTTTTTTGGAACATTCTTTTTTAAAAGTGATTCTATTATATTTTGCAGGTCATGAAAATAATTTTGCAATTGTTCATTTGGATAACATAACCACTTTTTTTTATTGTATTCTTTAGCTTTAATAAAACTATTATTTATGTTTTTGTTGTTTGAATCTAACAGGTTCTGTCTGCAATGTTTACAGGATTTTACTACATTCTTTAAACACTTAGTCAGGACCCAACCACATACATAGTTTCTTTGACCAGCATCAGTCTCTTTCGAATGATTTATAATAACATCATCACTGAAGGTAATGTTGTCTTCCATGGGATCATCAGAGGAAGCACAGCGTTTTTCTGTTACAAAAAAATTTAGGTTTTGGAGACATTCGTTCGTGTCCTCTTCGCAGTTTGCTCTCTTAGAGTGAGGTGTATTATAATTGTTCAACAACAGCGCTTTAAATGCCCCTTCAAATGAGATTGTATTTGGGGAATTGTTTCGGGCTCCATAGCTT
This sequence comes from Diloba caeruleocephala, assembly GCA_947459985.1. NCBI lineage: Eukaryota > Metazoa > Arthropoda > Insecta > Lepidoptera > Noctuidae > Diloba > Diloba caeruleocephala. Next base: position 2,815,084 of record OX381608.1, read on the forward strand.
CTGATGTTCCCGAAGAAGTTTTCTACGGGGTCCTGATTGAAATTTCGTGTTAATATTGCATCATAACCATATTTATCAAACAACACTTTGCAAATTGCTTCCATGCCTTCAATAGTTTTAATTAAATTCGTCACAGATGGTACGGTTGTTTCCATTAATCGTACTTTATTACCAGCAACTTTTTTCTGTATAAACTTAACAGTTTTTAAAGTTTGTTTACACTTTTGCCACAGTTGGTGATGAGCAGAGTGCCTTCTGATCGGCCCTTTATAAATTTTACCATTGGGTATAGTGAAAGTATTAACATTTAAACTATCAAATAAATTGTCAAGTAACAGTGTGATGTCAATTAATTGTTTGCATTCTTCTGGCAAATCACCCCTAGCTACTAAGTGGTCTGTAACCACAGCCACACTGTGGCTGAAAATTTGGGTTGCAGACTTGACCCTCATTTTATTTATATTTTCAGGCACAATGTGCTCCTCCGTAATTTTATTTAATAGTCTAAGCTCTCCATGGGATTTATCTGCGGCATACACCTGCTGATAATAATTCCATTTAACAATATTATTTTGATTATTAGAGGTGTACGCCATATCCTTTGTAAGTAAATTATTTCGTATTCCTTTGATTAAATGGGGAGCGTCAAATAAAGGTATAATGTCCTGACCATTTACACTAAACAAATCATGACGCCATTCTTTGCCTAGCCGCAAATACCTAGCTTTGGTGTCATTTACTAAATCTGTAATAGCACCTACATTTACAGAGCTTTGGTTGCAAACAGAGTTAATAATTATTAAACCCGATTTTTGTACATGTGATACTACACATTTTATCAGGGTTTTGAGCTCAATTTTTTGAAGGGCACTGGTAAAGTAATAGGCTATCGGCTGTTTAAAATTATGCTTTAAACCTTTTACCATAAAAACTAGAGCGTGGTTGGCAAACTTGGTGTCTTGTGTTGTGGCAAACCCTTCAAATGCATCTTTCTGTTTATTATAAAATATTTGAGGTGTCAAAGACATTTCGTCAAACATAATACTACAGAGACGATCACCGACATCTTTTTCGAGTACCGTTTTTTTTATCTTATCAAACACAATGGGGTTGATGCCTGGACACAGTTTTATTTGGCTTAACAAACGTTTCATTGCCTTTACAGAGGGTAATGTAAAATATTTGTACAATAATGTATATCCCTTTGGACTTTTCTTGTACATCGACAATGCCAGAATTTTTTCGTCTATAGTGAACCGTCTACCTTTTGGCTTTTTTGTAGATTGTAACTGCATATGTACAAATAACTGAGCAGGAGTTTTCAAATTTTTGATAACGCAGATTTGTTGGAACGCAGCATCTTGGGATAATTTCGCAGCATTTGCCAGTCTTGCCTTAAAGGATAGTCCTCTCTTCTTCAAACGGCTTATCTCAGATCGCAGATATCTTATTTTTGTAGTAAAGACTTTCATTTGGACATAATTATATGCCAACGAACTGTTAGTAGCACCTGTAAATAAAATATAAACATTAATACTATCTTATTTTGAGATATTACATATTCTTTTAATATAATTTAAAAATATATGGGTCTAGATAAGTGCTGTGTACCTTTTCTAAATTTGTTTCTTGAAGAACTGCTAGCCAGGCTATAGTTATGCTCCATTATCACTGTTGATGCAGCGGCAATGCCGAGAGATGTGGCTAAAAAGTATAGTAAAATATAGTAAACTTTAATTTTTCTGATAGACAATTAATTTTATAACAAGTTTGACCCCTTAAACTGAGTTATGCCGTGTGGGATTTGGATTTAAATATAGCAACACTCCATCTCCTCCCGTCTAAACCATTGAGATTGGTAACAGCGCCCCTTCTGTTGCATAGTAGCCATACTCCGCTCACCAAACCGATATTGGTCATGATAACACACAAACCTCCATAATAGCAGAGAAATGTTATTGTTTTTATTTGAGGTAATGTGCTTATTTTTTTTCTTGGGTGGCTTTATATAATGTACATTCTTTCATCAAGCATCATTCAAGCGTTCTAATTTATTTGTTCAGCAGTGGGCATCCTGTGGCTGATATAATGAAGCCAATACCATAAGCTAATAAAAAGCTGATTAAGTGTTTTACCTGTATTTGCATTATTCGAAGTATTAGGTTGTCTTAGGTTAACATCGACTTCTAATAAACTTGGTCCCAATGTAAAACCACCAGATGTTTCTGAAAATAATATATAAATGAACACCAATTCATAATAATTTTCTTTGTGTTGTGTTGGGTTAAGAATATAAAATCCCTTCATCTTCTCTCATGGATGCAGTGAAAGGTGACTCTAAACCAGAGGGATGGGCAGTGGCGTCCCTTCTGTGAAACAATATTCATACTGCACTCACTAACCTACCTACCAAGTGCTGCGCGTGCTGGCAGACTCCCCCAAAATGTTTGTTTTGTTTAGCAGTGGCCGTCTTTTGGCTGATATAATGATAACGATAATAATAATTTTGTGAAATATGTACATTATGCATACAAAATATTATATATATTTCTAAATCCAGGTTTTTGGCCAGGCTTTATACTAACATTTTGAATTCTAATCTAATCTAATATTTAAATAAAGTTAGTTTTTAAGTATTTATTTAAAGTTAGTAAGAGTTTAACTAATTGAATATGAGAGTATCCGTTAATAATAAGCAGACGTCCACAATATTTTCAAATATGCTTAAATATGTATTAAGTTAGAAATGGTCTTGTAAAATTCTAGAATTCCATTACGATACTTAATTTTATTGTTAATCAAATAAATTTATTTTCACAAATAAATCTTTTAAATTGATTACTAAAAATTACAGCTTTGGTAAGGCGATAAATTTACTTAAGATCTTTACCTGTATTTATAGGAAGTATAGTTGAAGGCTGACTAGGGAGACTGGGGAGAATACCAGATTCCCTAGTTGATGTTTCTGAAATTCCAATAGATTATCTCAATGTATAAAATAATGAATGTACAAAATCCAATTACTACGAGTATACACCACATAAGTAGGAAGTACAAACATATTAAATAAAATATTGTACACAATGTATCAAGCTATAAAATCCAGTATAGTCTGACCTCTCACTATACAGAAACCAGCTTTTACTGGACAATTATGGCTTGATTACACATTGATTGCACAGGATTATGCAGGCAGAATTCTCTTCCAAACACAGCAAATTAACAATAAAATAATCTGTGTTAGGGTTATAAGCTGGTATCAGACTGTGATGATTATTATGTATTCATCACATCGGACATACAACATCCACTACTGAACAAAGGTCTCCCCCATGGATTTCCACAATTGTCTCATCATTTTGGGGGAAGTTGCCATGCTCTCCACGCTTGGCAGGCGGCTTGAGCGCAGAATGGCTGTTGTTTCACAGAAGGGACGCTACTGCCCAACCCTCTGGTTTAGAGTCCCTTAGTCAACTTTTACGACATCCACATGAGGAAATGGAGTGATGTTATTTTTTTAACCTGGACACCACACAGGCATTATGTATTAGCTTATAATTATTAAATCAATGTTTTATAGCTTCCAATATTTTTGAGTGTTTATTAAACACTTAATACTGACTATTTAATTACCGTCATGGTGGTGAAGTATATATAGGTCGATATGATGATGATGGTGAAGTATGTATTAGTAATGTAATAAATATTTCACATTATCCAATGTTATAAAATAAAAATAGATATTTATCTACAGCATTAGCATGTATATATTTAATTATATCATTTATCAAAAATACTTTAATATGAGTGTATGAGTGTATATATACACTCAAAATATTATTCATAGGATATCTTCTGTGATGATTACTTATTTTGAGTACAAATATATCTTTACATTTGGCAAAATTACAGCTTTAATAAATAGATAAATTTACTTAAGATTACCTGTATTTTTAGCAAGTAGAGTTGAAGGCTGACTGGCGAGATTGAAGAGAGTACCAGGTTCGTTGGACGATGTTTCTGAAATTAATAATAAAATATCAAACCAATTACTACTTATTGTACACCAGATAAGTAGAAGTACAGAGAAATAAAATATTGCACTATGCAGAATTTTATGCAGTCACCATTCTCTTACAGACAACCATAAACAAACCATCACAATCCAGTAAACACAGCATGAACTATAAATTAATCTGTTTAATAGTTTATTACGGCACAAGCGGTTTCTGGTATAAGGTAGTTTCAAGGTGGTATCAGACTATGACATTATATATTAGCTTATATACAATAAATATTTTATAGCCCACAAATATTTATCATATTAAACATTTGTACAGACTATTTAATTACCATCATGCTAGTGAAGTATGTATTAGCAAGATCACAAATGTTTGTATTCTCATTCACTTAGAATATGTAAAAAAATGGATATTGGTTAGGTACATCATCAGTAAGTATATATTTAATTAGCAATATGTGATTATCCGAGACCTTAATTATGTAACACTTAAATTGTCACATGATATCTACTGTAATTATTATTTATATTTAGTAGGTACATAATAAATAATAATCACAGAAGAATATCCCTTATTTGATAATTTAAACACTATGCAAAACTATCAGTTTAAAGCAGTGCTTAGCTATTATAAATGATTGTTTTTATCAGTATATTACTGACCAATATAATACCAGCTTTAACTAATAGTTTGTCATTCGCACATGTATCCAGATTCATCGTGCTAGAAAAATGTAATATAACATCAATCATATACTAACCATGTAAATGAAGTGTTGGAACTGCCAATGCACTTAAACGGTTATTACGGTTTCGATCCCTGGCAGTGAAATGAATGTCACAAACCAACTTCTTTTGGTAATACTCGTAATCAACTGCAGTTTCTAATTTTCCACCAACAAGATTGACCCAAGCACTAAAACGCTCAGGGAACTTATCAGCATTTGGAAAACGATGCATTGGGACACCTGAAATTAGAATAATTCAAATTTAAAATTTATTTTATTTGTATTATTGTTTTTTATAAATAACATGCCTCCATGAACTGTAGCAATCAGACTGCATAATATCAAATCCCAGTTGTTAATGTCTTTAAACTGTATATATTCTAATACAACATAGTCTTGTAAATGTCATTAATAATATCCTTAAGCTAAGTGAAATTGCCGTGTGGTGCCGGCTCAGAATGCCACCACCCCATTTCCTCCCATGGGTGTCGTAAAAGTCGACTAAGGGATTAGCTGGAGGATGGGCAGCAGCGTCCTTCGAGTACATTAACAGCTCAACTGCGATCGCCAACCCGCCTGCCAAGCGTGGCGATTATGGCGAAACCCCCCAATGTGCTCACAACACATCCATATCGGTGGTTGTGGTGATCTTTGGGGGAGGCCTGTGTCCAGCAGTGGACTTCATTCGGCCGAAATGATGAAGTGAAAATGCTCCGAGATATTTACAATAAAAAAGTCATTTATCATGAGTATCATAAATAGGCTACAATTGACCTCCATGTATTGGATATATTGGATTGCTGCCCAAGAAAAGTCATTCTTGTCGCATTCACACCTTGGGTGGGAGTTTAATCATTATACTCTCGGTAGACTTAGTAAGCACAACCAGCAGTTATAATCATGAAACTAACTATTGTCATCATCTACAGTATCCATGCCACTTTGCCCGTGGCCAAATAGCAGATGTTATACTTAAATAGAGCCCATTGGGTCTTATTTTTACTTATTATTATAATTTATTTAGAATACTTTTTACTGTACACCTATTCATACAATATACAAAAATAAAAGCAATATATAGGGCTAGGCTAGTTTAAAGTGTACAATAAAGATTCTATAAGCTCAAGTATTTTAGGAAAATACTTCTAGTCTTTATTTTTGGTAACATGGCAAAAAATACTGCAATTATGAAGTCAAGAATGTTCATAAACGATTACGATAATTTGCTCAAAATATTTAACTTTTTTGAAGTAACTTAGTTTTACATCAATTTGTAAGCTTTAGAAAATACTAATGACTTGAGATAAATATCAAATAGAACTTACCACTGGGGGCACATCCAAATGAGCATAACTTAGGCATCTTCAATAAACTTATATTGAATAAACTTTTAAACAAAACGAACAGCGTCCTTTCGCGATTTAGTTCAACTCAATTTAACAGGTAAAACGTAAACGTATTACGGAGTGAAGTCACTACAGGAAGGCGGAGAAGCACAGGCTCAACTCTACGCACTTTCTGAAAGTTTTCACAACCGAAATTACAAGAATAACAAAATGGAAAAGATCTACACACAAGCGCACAAGCAAAGCGTAGCAACCATTTTAAAAAAATGTTTTCAACGTTTGTTAATAAGGTTGCCAACATTAATATATCTTGGTATACGTATTTTTACATAAATTTGACGCAAAATAACATAATTCAATTATTCAAGCGTAAAATAAATATTCTACTAATCATCAAATCAAATCATATTTAAATAAATTAATGATATTTTAAAGACGTAATTTACATGTAGCGACGTCTGTTGAGGTATAAACTTACTAACTAACCCAAAGTTTCCGATTCAAACCATAGGTGGCATACTCATCTTTTGTATTTCGTTATCTGTGCCAAATATATTAAACTGTCCCCCCCCGGGTTTATCTAGTGACGTGCAACGTTTAATTTTTATTTAGGTAGTAAAGTTTTACAAAGTTATCTTGATAAGAGTGATAAGGCTTGACGTTTATATTTTCACTTCTCAATCAATTGTCAGTCAGTAGTCTCTGTTTCGCGATTCAGTTCAGAATCATATTCGTTCGTCGTGTAACACTGTTGTGAATTATTTATAAAATAATCGTGGTGAACGAGTAATCGACCATTTCTTTGTCCTCAAGCTATTACCGGTTTGTAAATTAAATTTAATAGTTTTATAGTTTAAAACGGATCTCATTTTCTTACTTTTTTTAGTCGTTCCCCCATAGTGTGATTTCATGATGTCTTCTGTGTCGTTGGTACACTTTACAAACCTGAATCTCACATCCACAAACGCCCAGGCCCGAAACAACTATCTATAGATCATTCAAATATTTGTTCGGTGCGGCATCGGACCCGCGACACGCAGCGCAGCTAGCCAATCGCTTAGCCGTTGTACCAACATTGCCGACAATGATCCGTAGCTCTAGTACGAACAACTTGCGAGAAAGCATTCGAATCGTAATGTTAATGTAAGTGAATTTTAAATCTAAAATACAACTATCCCATATTTATAAGACAAACACAATTCATGTCATATATAGGTATGAATAAAGTCTTCAGTTTAAATTAAAAATATGTGCGAATCAAGTACTTACAAATCAACATTTACTCACATTAACATTATGATACAAATACTTCCTCGCAAGTTGTTCATGCTAGGGCTACTGATGTTGGAATTTTGGAAGTATAACTTCTAAATAAATGACTATAGGGTGTATATTTTAATTTAATTACACTGTATGAGTTATTCCATAGTTTGTAAAACAAAACTGGTATGGTCATGATTTATTATTTCTAATAAGATGTCTTGAGTATAGTATTAAAGCTGGTACCCACAAGTTCTCAAGTTTCCTGTTTCAAGTAAAATAAAAAACATAATTTATTTTCTCTGCTGGTTGGCTGATAATCACTTTTGGGGCGCATCAGCTCTCAGTTTGGTGCCTTATTTTGATTCACTTACATGTATGGCCATAAGGATTCCAGACAGATATTACACAACCTGCCTAAATTCATTGAATTGGCAGAGTGGTGTTGAAAGGGGTATAAATTTGTAAGATTTAAATTATAATTATTTTTAATTAACTATTTAATTTGAATAATCATATCTTATAGCATCATATTAGTAATTTAAGTACTGTAATGGTGTTGTAATTGTATATAAATAAATAAATATAAATGTGAAGTAACCATGACAAGCATCCTTACATCTTCAACATTGTATTGTTATAGTTTGTATATAACAATACTGTATTGTACTCATACAAATCTTCAAATGACAATTTTAACAGGATGCAATGGTCTACCACTGATTCATATTCCTAGCCCATTGCATTAAGAAAACTGTTACTGATGGCACTGTTGGTGCAATGGCTAAGTGATTTACTTTCTGCACTACGTGTTACAGGTTCGATCTGCACATGAATCAAATTTATGTATGATCTACAGATAATTATTATGGGCCAGAATGTTTGTGAATGTGGGATTTATGCCTGTAAGTTGTTCCCATGATACAGAAGAAGTCCTATTGGTTGGCATTTTTTTGGGCCAATGGCCTATAGGGATTTCTCTGTCTCCTGCTGACTGCAGAGGGAAGTAAAACGAATTTTCTTTCTTTTTTTCTTTCTTTCTTACAAGACAGTTATTCATTTCCATGATACACCCCAAGCTTTGGTTGGTGTTTTGTCTGGTGGTCGCGGTGTAGATACTGGCTTCCCAGATCTGTCTGTCATAAAAAATACATATTTAACTAAAAATGTGTTGTCTCGCGTTTTTAAGAATTCTGTCACATTAATAGGCACTAATAATGCGATTTTAGAGTCAGTTTCATCGGGGCGGGCGGGTTTGCGCGATCCCGCGAAATTAAAATATGCCTGTCTCAGCTTAGTGCCGGACGCATGCCTGTCTAAACCATAAAATGCGGCAAATGCCTGTCAAATGCGGCAAATGCCTGTCAAATGCGGCAAATGCCTGTCAAATGCGGCAAATGTCTGTCAAATGTGACAAATTCCTGTCAGATGGTAACCTTACTCAGGGGTCCACGAGGGTTGAAACCTTAATCCTGAACGACCCCAATGCGTTTCAATGTCTCGTTTTGCTTCGATTTTCAAATCACTACATTAAATTCTACATCATTGTGCACTTTGTTATTACATTATTTTTGGCATTAATTACGCATATTGTCTTAACTGCGTATTGTTTGAGTCGCCTTTAAATTGCTTTCACTTAACGGAATATACTGTAATTGAACGAGTGCCTATGTTTGCTTACGTCAGGCCGCGCCGGTGGGTGTGCGCATGACGCTCAGGCAATTTATAAGCAATTTGTTATTATTATAGTAAACGGCGGGGCACTGATTGTTCGTCATTGAGCCAGCCCGCGTTGTTGCAAAAAAGACGATGCGGACACAGAGAACGTTAGTTAGGTTGAACTCCAGCCGAATACTGAAACGCTACTTATTATTTAAGTCCCGCTAAACTATTTGAGCCGCCCGCTTTCCTACCGAAAATGGGCGTCTCATTAGCGGGATTTAAATATAAAGTGGCGTTTCAGTAGTGGCCGTTTGGTAGTCAATTTAGCATTTGAGCATTTACTGAACTTTTCCATTGATTGATTTCCCGTGCACGCACGCACACATCAGTCTGTAAAAATCCACTATAATAACGTAAATAGCACTAACCCATCTCATCCCTTGGGTATCGTAAAAGGCGACTATGGGATTAGCCGGAGGATGGGCAGCAGCTTCTTTCGAGTACATTAACAACTCAACTGCGGTCGCCAACCCGCCTGCCAAGCGTGGCGATTATGGCAAAACCCCCCAATGAGCACACAACACACCCGAATTAGTCGTTGTAGTGATCTCTGGGCGAGACCTGTGTCCAGCAGTGGACTTTATTCGGCTGAAATGATGAACATAGAGATCTCGATGTTCACTATGTAGAGTGATCTTAGGGGATATTGCGGCGTGTTGTGTCCGTGTGCATTTCTTAGAATGTGCGGCCGGCCAAGACGCACAGAACGGGGCCCGTCTGACCAAGTGATGGGCCGGTACCATTCAGGGGTATGCCCTGCCGTCAGTTCATGGTAGGGGCCTCGTGTCGCGCGGGAGTCCGCGTGCTCATCCCAAGTGACCCCAGGGGTGTCTGTGTACGAGGAGTGCCTGGGGGTACGGCCATTTTACAGCCGCCTGCCCTCCGCTAGAAAGGTGACCGCTTTAGTCATCCCCTCCGAGATATGCCTAAAGGCGTGGCACCAATGGGCAGCTCTACTGTGATCTTACAAGGACCATGAGCCCACCTTCGGTCTGAAAATGACCGCTCCAGTGGTTTTAGCCGGTAGGAGCCCGGCATACCCCTTCGCCCTTCCCCGGGGCGAAGGAAGTTCCATGTAGAATTTCCACTGGACACCAATAAAAAAAAGGGGTGTGGTCGATTAGCTGCAGCTACAGCAGCTGTAATTGGAGGGTACACCATAGGGTTTCAGCCGATAAAAGTTCGGCATCTTCGTCCGCCCCTTTCAAGGCAGAGGAAATCCAAGAAGATTTCTATACGACAAATAATGCGGATATTGCCATAATCACGACGCTTGGCAAGCGGATTGACGATCGCAGTGTGTTGTAATTAACATACGGAAGGATGCTCCTGCCCATCCTCTTAATAACAAGTCTGTCACCTTTAAGACACCCATGGGTGAGAGGGATGCTCAATTCTTTGCCCGGAACCACACACGTTCAGTATGTCCTGTACATCATATCAGCCATTCATACATCCACTGCTGAACAAATGCCTCCCCCATAGATTCCCACAGTTGTGTCGTCATTTTGGGGGGTATTTGCTCTCCACGCTTGGCAGGCGGGTTGGTGAGCGCAGTATGGCTAATGTTTCACTTAAGGGACGCTGCTGCCCATCAATGGCTGGTTTATTCTCTTAGTCGCCTTTTACGACATCCAATGGGAGGACATAAAGTGGTGCTATATTCTTAATCCAGTCACCACATATCCTGTACACCTGCCTTTTATCTGTTGCCGATTGCTGACTTACGGCCGAAATTAATAATCAATCTACTCCAAGATCTTTGGGACTGAGGATTGTCTGTGTTAAGTGTGATCTAGACACAAAAATAGATCAAGTTCAAAATCTTAAATCGAATGGTTTTGGATTACGTTGATTTTTAATTTCGGCCGTAAATGTTTAAGAACCGCTATACAACGTAAACGTGGCCGTCTTAAATAGTTAAGCGGCTCTTAAATATTGAGTGGCTTTTCAGTATTCGGCTGTAAATCCTTTTACAACAATTTTAACAGGATGCAAAGGTCTACTGTAGATATATAAAAATTATGTGGTGTCGTGGGACACCAGGTAGGAACGAAGTTCCTTCGGCTAATGTAGAATCGACACTTATACACTACTCGCTTGTGTATGCGACTGTCGCGCCTGCGCACGTCTCATTTAACGGTTTTATTCCACGCACTTTTTTCCACGGATTTTTTCTTACGGTTTTACTATCACAATTTTTTCATTTCGGTCGCGCAGCAAAATCCCTATCCCCTCCAAGCCTGCCGTAAGGAACTTCGTTCCAAAAACAAAAAAGAACTAAATCTCATACTTCATATAGAAAACTCAATCTACGGCTTACTTCACTGTACTTAAGTCGTCTTCATATATTACAATGCATGTTTTTAAAGATTAAGATAAAAATGTTTCTTATTATTTTACATTTGCAGGCATTTATGAATAGTTCAGATTTTAGTGGCCGCGATCTAAGATGTAGTTTTCCTACGGGCAGTAACTCCATTGTCACTCTTTTGAAATCATACAGAGAGTTCATTGTTCTCCAAGCCTGATTTTAATATGTTCATAATTTGGCAGCTTACGCTGATCACTCCCAACGGACGGCACTCCTTCACGTCATGACACATCATTATCAACTTGGAGAACAATATCCATCGTCAGTAGAAGTTTAAAAAAGCAGAATTTAAACTCAAAATTGCTGCTGTCCGGGCTTCAAAGCTAACAAATCTATTGATAATACTTATTTATATTGCGATAAGATCTGCAATTAGTCACGCTGACTAGACACTATTGTGTCGTGTAACTATCGGTAAATCTTGCGCTGTCGCCATTTCGTACTGTAATTTATTGGCTTGGCATAAATTCTGCCTCAATTATCAAGTTGATTAATATCTTGTGAAACACAAATATATTATAAAATGCCGGATATACACTCCCCCAAAAATAAATAAATATTGTTGTTATTCAGAAAACTGTCTGTCAATCGATAAGAGAGATCAATCGCATATTATTTGTATTAAGCCACCACTGGCTCCAGCATTGAAAGTAGATCCTTATGTGTAATTTGCCATTAAACATTCTAGCATGTCTAGTCCAGTTTGTTCGTCTTTTTTGAGATGTCTATTTCCAGCATCGCACGCTAGTTATTTGTCCTTATTCGAATGCGGACAATCGGGCAATATTATGAATTATTCAATAATTAACAACCAATATTACCTACTCACTGTTGAAATAACTAAAGCACAGTAATCCGGCTCTCTTGCTTATTCCCGCACAGCTTGTTCCTCTAACACTAGTTCTCTCTTTTGCTCTCTGGTCAAGTACCTATTTTCCATCCTTTTTACGTCAGAAACGTTACACATAAAACGCTGTACTCAAACTTGACCATGAAATTTTACTCTCATCGCGCCCAAAGAAGTCAATTCTTCAGAGATTGTAGAGTAGTGGAATGTAGTTTGCTAGGACACCTAAAGATGGATCTAAAATTAAAAAGAAAAATTTAACAGGTTTTAAAGTAAGAATTGCTGTGTGGTGCCGGCTAAGAATACCACCACCTCGTCTCATCCCGTGGGTGTCGTAAAAGGTGACTATGGGATCAGCCGTAACATGGGCAGCAGCATCCTTCGAGTACATTTATAACTCAACTGCGATCGCCAACCCGTCCGCCGAGCGTGGCGATTATGACGAAAACCCCCGAATGAGCGCACAAAACAAACTCATACCGGTCGTTGTGGCAATCTTTGGGAGAGGCTTCGGTCCAGCAGTGGACGATTTTTGGCTGAAATTATGAATGATGAAAGGAAATATCATCATCATCATCATCATATCAGCCAAAGAACATCCACTGCCTAACAAAGCCCTCCCCCATAGATTTCCACAATTCTGTCGTCATTTTGGGGGGAATTTTCCAGTACTCACCACGCTTGGCAGGCGGGTTGGCGAGCGCAGTATGGCTACTGTTTCACAGAAGAGACGCTGCTGCCCATCCCTATGGTTTAAAGTCCCTTAGTCTTCTTTTACGACATCCATAGGAGGAGATGGAGTGGTGCTATATTCTTAATCCGGACCCCACAAGGACGATGGATCAGCAGAATATTACACAGACGCAGTTTAAAGGCTTAGATCGGAAAGCTGTAGAGATGTTGTGTTTGTAATATTATTCTCACTGCGCGCTCTTGGTTGGTTATCCCTTCACGTCGAAGATCATTTAGAGTTAGGGGTCGCTATCTCGATACCTCGATGTCTTTACTCGCGATTTCCAACGGCCGAGATTAATAATCAAGTTAAAATTCTTTAGATTTAATTAATTGAACTTGATCTGTTTTTGTGTTAGGATCTCAACTAACAGAAAAACCAGACTAATCCTCAATACCAAATCCAGAGATTTTGGAATACATTGATTATTAATTTTGGCCGTAAATAGATGGCGTTGCGATGCGATGTAAAAATGTCTTACCTGATTCTATTATCAGTAAAAGGTTAGGTTAGGTTACACATGGTCCTTGGTCTCAACAAAAATTCAAGCTTCAGTTTGACACGAGTTGCAACATCCCAATTATTTTACATATAAACCAAATTATATCAAAACATAGTATTAGAAATAGAAAGCTGTGTGGTGCCGGCAAGAATAGCCCCAACCCATCTCATCCCTTGGGTGTTGTAAAAGGCGACTATGGGATTAGCCGGAGGATGGGCAGCAGCGCCCTTCGAGTACATTAACAACTCAACTGCGATTGCCAACCCGCCTGCCAAGCGTGGCGATTATGACAACCCTCTTTAGGGGAGGCCTGTGTCCAGCAGTGGACATTATTCGGCCGAAATGAATGATAGTATTAGACTTTGTTATTACTAGAATAACAAAATCGAATACGCACATTTGTTTACTAGTATTTCTCCTGTGTCGTGGGTGCGTTTACAAACACAAATTCCACATACAATACACCCAGACCCGGAACAACTACCTGCAGATCGTACAAATATTTGTTCCGTGTGGGAATGGAACCCACGACCCGGTGCGCAGCAGCCGACTGTATCAGCCACTGCACGAACCGTGCCGTCAAATTAACAATCTTAAAGATCATAACTCTATTTTCTCTTCTATTTAGAACCCAATCATGTTGGACGTGTTAGCCGACGTTTTGCAGCCGTACAAGGAGATAGTTGGCAGCACAGCCGCTATAGTGACAGTGGGGCAGATGTTCTCTGGCTCCTTCATCTGCTGGGACATTTTTAAGCAGGGTGGCACGAGAGGCATCGGCATCATGCCCTTCCTTGGTGGTATTATTATGTGAGTATAGTGGCTAATTTATTTTTATTTTTTATAGATGTACTCCTTAGTTCATCATATATCATATCGGCCATTTATACGTCCACTGCTGAACAAGGCCTACCCCATAGATTTTCACAACTGTGACATCATTTTGGGGGGTATCTGCTAAAGATGGGCTAAAAGTGTTATAATTTTTCAATGAATTATACTGCTGTGTTATATTTTTTAAACTGTTGTTTTAAAGTGTTATAATATTTATTAAAATGTTATTTGAAATAATGTTATATCTTAGAGTGTTATATGCGTCGTTGTATTATAATGAAAGTGTTGTTTATTATAATTATAATGAGTTGTATTTTATTTTTGGTTAAAGCGTTGTTTGTTATAATTATAATGAGTTGTACGTTATTTAGTGTTACATTATATTGAAAGAGTTGTATTACATTGTAAAAGTTAAGATTACGGTTCTATTTTATTTAGTCTTTTGAGTTGTATTTGGTACAAAATAAGTTGTGTTCATATCTAGAACACTAAAACCATTTACACCGATCGAACTACGATGATGATGATGACGATGAGAACTAAATTAAAATATTTACTAAACTAAACTACATACTTGTTCCAAAATTTAGCAAAACCTAAACATTATGTAGTTTGTCGGTAGCAACCGCAAATAAATATTCGCAATTTAAAACCAACGAAATGTGTTCGGTGCAATGAACTCTAAAGTGTTATAATGTAATTCTTGGAATTCATTACAAATTAATCGTGCTATCTCATTATTTTTGGTTGTAGCAAGTCAAAGTAGCTCTTATTTCTAAATAGAGAGTGCTCATTTAACCTTGAATAAGTAAAACAAACGCCATCTATTATAAGTTAGATTGAATTACTTAGTTCTTCGATATCGTACGTACACGAAGCTAGATGGCCCTGTAACCAAAATATCGAAATTAAAATTAAAACAATGGCTATAACATATATTATAACGGTCTTGTTAGATTTCTAATAATTTGTTATACTGCTATAAAAATATATTTGAATATATAATGTGTTATGTGTTATAACGCCCAACTTTAGTATCTGCTAATACTCACCACGCTTGGCAGGCGGGTTGGTGAGCGCAGTATAGCTACCGTTTCACAGAAGGGACGCTGCTGCCCATCCTTCTGGTTTACATTCCCTTAGTCGCCTTTTACGACATCCACGGGATGAGATGGAGTGGTGCTATATTCTTAATCCGGACACCACACGGAATATCCGGACACCGCACGGAATATCCGGACACCGCACGGAATATCCGGACACCACACGGAATATCCGGGCACCACACGCAATATCCGGACACCACACGGAATTCCGGAACTCCTTAGTTGTCTGCGTAGTAACAATACTTGTTCATAAAATAAATTTCATACTGGTCCCTATGTCCGAAGAATATAGCTTGCGCGCACGGTTACTTTATCCAGAACATTCTTCAAACATGTTTTTACTTTTATAATTCATAGGTGCATTAAACCTTTCGGAAATAGTTGAATAATTCAGACAGTGTCAAATAACTACATACTACGAATTAATGATTATCATTAATGGCTATTCATAACAGTTTCTTTTTCTCATAGGAGCGTACTCAACTTGAAATTCGGCTACATACTTCGCGATGACAAGATGATACAAGTCAACTTGATCGGCTTAGCCCTCAACATAATCTACACCATGATATTTTTCCACTACACCCACGAGAAGATGAAGGTCTGGGCGCAGATAGGTCTTTCCGGAGCCTTTTCTGCTGCATTAATTGGATATGCCCAGATGGAAGACCCGACGCTAGTTGAGAATAGATTTGGAACTATTATAACTGCGTTCATGTTCTATTTGATCGCCTCGCCACTCTTTGGATTGGTAAGTTGTTCTTAATTTTCTAGTTTTGTGTTAAGAATAGAATATAATCATTTAATCGCCAGAGACACGGTTTACGAAACCTATTACAATTTTAGAAGACACACATACATCTCACCTTTAGCAGGCATGCGAAATCGAAGGTACATACAATACTATAAAGATAATGTATGAATTGGGTTTAATTGCAATATCTTAGAATGTTACAGGTAATAAATTAAGAAATCAATGTTAATTAAATTAGAATGAGATTATTTATGAGATAGAAAACTCTTATTTATTCGCCAAATTTACGATTAGTCATTCAATTTTTATTGTCGCCGGCAACCAATTTTCCAATTACTACACATACTATATATACACACCGGCACAATTAGCGGAACAGAAAAAAAAGTGAGACTATGAGATAATAACGCATATATTTGACGAAAATGTAATTAGACACAAAATAACAAATTGATTAACATCGTGTAATAACGACTTTGAAAAGTCTTCGTTATTTTTTATTGAAAAATAAAGAAATTTGAAATAAGTGAAATTTTTAGATGATTATGAACCATCACAAAAAATAAAAAAAAGTAAGCATTAAATGATTTAACAATAAAATTAAAGCAAAATTAATAACGATTATTATATATAATACTGATTACGGTTTCCATTCGTCTGGGCATGCAACAGATTATGTTATCGATGATTTCTTGAGGCAACCGCTCCCACTCCTCAAGTAATGCGTTTCCAAGTTCATTCAGATTGTTGGGGGGTGGCATTCTGGATTTAACCCTTCTTTATAGCAAGTTCCAGACATGCTCTATCGGATTCATATCGGGGGAATTTGCTGGCCACTGCATCACCGGTATACCTACGTGGCTCAGATATGCCTGTACCGATTGTGCACTATGAGCACGAGCATTGTCTTGCATTAGAATAAAGTCGTCACCAATAAATGGGGCAAATGGTACAACATGTTCTTCTAAAATGTCTCTGATGTATCGATCTGCTGTCATGGTCCCTCCTGTGACTATCACTAACTCCGTGCGAGCTCCCAAACATATCCCTCCCCAAACCATAATCGAGCCGCCACCATAAGCCACTGTGTATTCAAAATTAGACTGTATGTGGCGTTCTCCTTTGCGTCTCCATATTCGCTGTCTCCCATCGATCTGTTTTAAAAGAACTCTGCACTCATCAGTAAAGAGAACCTGCTGCCATTCGTTCAAATCCCAATGACGATGTTCTCGCGCATAGCTTAATCGGTTTACGCGGTGACGTCTCTCAAGTTTTGGGCCTTTGGCAGGTATATACGACCCTAAACCAACTTCTTCAAATCTCCTGCGAACTGTACGCTCACTTACTCGTACTCCTCGAACGTCTTCCAGTTCATTTCGAGCTTGTACAGCCGTTAATCGCGTATTCCTACGAACTCCAAGTTGTAAAAAACTGTCATCTCGCCTCGATGTACATCTTTTTCTACCTTGACCCCTCCTCCTCACATGCTGCGATGAATCGTTGATACTGGTCGACGAAGCCTTGAGGCAATCGATCTGTAGGTATGGCCATTTCTTCTCATTTCATCAGCCCTAATGATTTCCAGTGATGTTAAGTCAGGCATAATAAAGAGCTTTTAATAAACAAAATTGCCTATAGAATAACAAATTTATAAAAAACCACTAAGTGCAATTTTTCAAAAAAATTACAATTACGTAGTTATTACTCGAACAAGTTGACAAAACGTATTGTTCGGGAAAATAAAACAAATGAACGAAAAAAGTGTATGTCATCTAATTTCCTATTTTCAAATTTGACAATAAATTAAAAAAATATCATAACTGGCCAGTTCCTCAAGTAAAAGATTTTAAAATCCTGCTTTTTTTGTGTTCCGCTAATTGTGCCGGTGTGTATATAATTATTTTAATTGTGCTTGAAATATAATAATTCGTTAATTGTGTAGAAGCAATTTTCAATTCCATTGTTTCAATATGATTTTGAATTTTAATCATGGAAGTTCCCTGTAAACACGTGGATTGTGGTTTCCAACCCACCTGTCAAGCTTGGTGACAGACCGCTCATTCTAGAGCGATCAAATCACGTTATCGTTCACTGGGAACGAGTGCCGTCTATTGGGACTGGTCAGCCAAATGCTGCCATGACAATTCAATAAAACTTAAAAGTCTACTAAACAAGCCTGGGTGTAATGTTTTTTAGAAGTTTAGATTCTTTTCTCCTACATTGTTTTTACACAACCTTGATTTCTAGTGCTCATAAATATTGTAACGTTAAATATGATTTAAAAAGAGAAATATATTGGAACGCGGCAACTAAAGTCTCGACTATCCATAAGTGCCTGTATATCATTTAAATGAATAAAAATATTTTTTATCTTTATCTTATCCTATTGTAGTCATCATTGGGAGGCCCGTGTTCAGCAGCAACACTTTTATGCACATCATTAGGCTGCCTTTTTTATTAATAAGTGATTCTAAATTTTTGTAATTTTAATTTCGGAAAGGTCGTATTAAGTCGTCGGTTTTAAGGACGAACATAATCGTTTAGGTTTGTGTCATACACTTCCGATCAGCCGTCAGGATTTGACTTCCGATGACATTGGACGTAAGCACAGTCCATCCAAAAGTCTATAGCAAACGGATTTTCGGTCGGAGTACCGTAGTTGCGGTAGTCTTTCGATCCGACTGAGTTAGACAATCGGAAAGCGAATCGGTGAGGCCTTAAGCCTCAGCTTGCGTAGTGTTCGTGCAAACCAATGCTTTTCAGTTCTATTGAATTCTAGAACATTGTAATTACCAAGGTCACGCTCAGTTTCTGTTAAAAAAGAAATCAGCATGACATTGCAAAACTCTAGTATTAGTGATATATAATCTGCCGCAGATAGAGAATCGTGATTTATTGCAATGTGCCTCTTTTTTGGCCCAAATTTGTTGCGAGTTATTAATTGCCTTCATTTATACAAATAAATAAAATTGAAGTGTCTGTTTATAATGACAAATTAACAGCTTTTTACTAAATGCATATGAAAGTATATACGGGCCATATAACAAATCTTACATTTTATTTTTTTGTCTGCCTGTTTGTTCCGGGTAATCTCCGAAACGGCTGGACCGATTTTGACGGAACTTTCACTAGCAGATAGCTGATGTTATAAGGAATAACTTAGGTTACTTTTCTTTTTGAAAAATAATTAGGGTTCCGCGCAACAAAAAAACGCTTGAAATCCAATATATAATATATTCTATGTCAAGTGACTATGTCGAAATACTCCAAATTTGTTTTAAATTAAACGCGGGTGAAACCGCGGGTCCCAGGTAGTAATGTATATCCTGTAAAAGCGTACAACTCACCCCCGGCTAGAGGTAAGAGGAAGGACACCGTGGGGTTTTAGCCGGTTTGATCCCGGCATGCCCCTCCGCCCTTCCCAAGGCGGAGGAAGTCTAAGAGGATTTCCCCAAGCTAAAAAAAAATAAAAATTTAGTAATGTATATAACTCTTTAATGATAGATAAGAATACGTACGGTTTTATCAATCTTTTTCCCGCAACACTAATTAGTGATATTGTATCACGTACTTTAATCGTATGGATATTAAACAATGATGATATCATTGTGAGGTAGTTGTAACGCTTCAAATTACACTCAACATATAGTATGATATTTGTTTATTTTTGTGGCTAATTTAGGTAGGTATCTAGATTTATTAATATATGTTATGTATACTTATGTTACCCTGAAGTCCATTATGCAGAGTGGTCAGTCCAAGGATGGCCAACCCCTGAAATAATAAATATTAATATACAAGCCGCTACCCGTAAACGTCCACTGCTGTGCTGAACAAGGGCCTCCCAATGATGACTACAATAGGATAAGATAAAGATAAAAAAATACTTTTATTCATTTAAATGATATACAGGCACTTATGGATAGTCGAGACTTTAGTTGCCGCGTTCCAATATATTTCTCTTTTTAAATCATACAATATTTATGAGCACTAGAAATCAAGGTTATGTAGAAACAATGTAAGAGAAAATGGTCTAAACTTTATTAAAAGTCTACTAAACAGGCCTGAGTGTAATTTTTTTATAAAATGTATTGTATTGTCAAGGCAGCATTTAGCTGACCAGTCCCAATAGACGGCCCGCGTTCACTTGACTCTTTCGCTCTACAATGAGCGGTCAGTCACCAAGCTTGACAGGTGGATTGGAAATCACAGTATGATATTTGTTTTTTTAAACGATGTTTCACACCAGTATTTCTTGTGTCGTGGATACAGTTCACAGACATACATGCACTAACACCTAGACCCGAAACAGCTACATAGCTCATACAAATATTTGTTCCGTGCGAGGATCGAACTCGCGATATGTAGCGCAAAAAAGCCAATTCCTTAGCCACTGCACCAACCGTTCCGTGTGGTGTCCGGATTAAGAATATAGCAACCACATGCATCTCTTCCCGTGGATGTCGTATAAGGCGACTAAGGGTCTCTAAATCAAAGCAATGGGCAGCAGCGTCACTTTTGTGGAACAGTAGCCATAGGTACTGCGCTTACTAACCCGCATGCCACGCTTGGTGAAAAGACGACAATTGTGAAAATCTATGGGGGAGGCCTTTGTTCAGCGGTGGGCTTCGTATACCTGTTATGATGATGATAAAGAAACGAGACGCTTACCACCAGACGAATAACTTGCTCGTGTAGTGACAAAGTTATACAGAAAACTGTGTGCTCATAATTTACCTATGTTTGCAGCACGGTTTAGGCATTCAAATTCTTCAGGTCATCTCTGGTCATTAGTTTATCGGTAGGTCTCTAAATACCATAAAACTTATGCAGGATAAAAATCTTTAAGATATAGTCAACAACTTGTTTACATTGACCAATGAACTCATTAATTTAATGGAACATAATTGCTATAGAAACTGATAACCGATCTAACTCATTCATTTTTATTTTGTTATTGTAATTTTATTATTCTATGTGTGGTGTCCGGGTTATGAATATAGCACCGCTCCATCTCCTCTCGTGGATATCGTAAAAGGTGACTAAAGGACCCTAAACCAGAGGAATGGGCAGCGGCGTCCCTTCTGTGAAACGGTAGCATTCTGCAGCGGGATTGCGCCTGCCGAGCGTGGTAATTACATGCAAATCCCCCTAAAATTACATTGAGGTATAATGTACTAGACTAGCTATTACAAACAAATTTAATCAAATCAAATCAAAATGTTTATTGCTGAACACTGGTACATTGTGAAGGTACATTGCAAGTAGTTGTGTGAATGCGCAGTTCACTATGTTCTACCAATTTAGGCATGCAAATTTGAATGTAAGGGATACAAGCCCAAATTACATTATTAATGTCAAACATATACAAGAAACAAAGTCAAAAAGAAAAAAAAATACATTTCATAATACATTGGACCTAGAAAGCATTTACCAAAATGTCAATATTTTTTTATAAAAAGCAAAGTTACTAAATATCCTACATATTATTATCTGACAAGTACTCATTTATTGAATAGTAGATCTTATTTATCAACAGATCTCTTATCTTTTTTTTAAATACACTTATATTATTGTGATCTAATACAGATCTTGGTAATCTATTATACATCTTAGGTGCCATGCCTAGGAAATTCTTATTATATATAGATTTTTTATGTGGTCTAAAAAGTATTTTATGTCTGTGTCGTGTGCTATTTAGGGTATCAAATAATTGGAAATTGTTTTTAATAAATAGAGCTACCTCATATATAACGTCTTACTTTAATAGTCCACGATATTTTTCATGGCGTCTTAGTGAACGATAAAGAAAATATAGGTATCATAAAAAAGGCATAATTTTTTAAGAACTTATTCATTTATTTACTTACTTGTTTATCTTACTTATTCACATGATGCATGCGTCTAGTAAGAACATAACGGACGCAGCTGGCTGACGGTATAGGTATTATGTAGTCGGCAACATCAAACGAACAGGCGGCGCCGCGGCGGCGTCGCAGGCGATGGAAGCGGCGCGGCCGCGGCATCGGCATCGCACGAAAGAAACATAAAACATACCGCCACCGCCGCGCGCCGCCTCTCTGCCGCGCTATGCTCGATCTTATGCGTGTGAGAGAGATAGCATAACCGCCCCGCCACACCTTCCACACCGCACGCATGAAGTGATCTAGCTTAGTTAGCTAGTTGCGAAGATAATTTTGTTTGGAATAGCTGCTTTGTATGTTTTGCAACAAAAATGCCGAATTATCGATATTCAAACCAAGAATACCTCAATATGGTTGTATGTTACGAAGAGTGCAGCCATAGTTTACCCAGGGCACAAGCATTGTACCTGGAGAGATACAGACGTAGACCGGACGTCAGAGTAATACTTGACGCAGTGCAGCGCCATCGCGACTACGGCACTTTCAGGCCGGCAGCAGCGGACGTCGGAAGACCTCGTCTATCAGCTATCATCGAAGAAGAGGTGTTAGAATTTTTCCACCGACATCCAATGGCGAGCACTGCTGATGCCGCTTTTATTTATGGTGTGAGTCCGATTTACGTGTGGAATTTGTTACGAGAGGAAGGAAATCATCCATATCATTTTACAAGGGTGCAAGAATTAGTCTCTACGGACTATACACCACGCATCCAGTTTTGCCACTGGCTTTGTGAAGACCCGACGAGCCCAATTTTGTGGACAGATGAGTCCACTTTTACTCGAATAGGACTCTTTAATATTCATAATGCACATTGGTGGACAGAGCAAAATCCGCATGTGGTCAAGCCGGACCATTTTCAAACACGGTTCACGGTGAATGTGTGGGCTGGTCTACTCGGCGATAGACTTTTAGGGCCACTGTTTTTAAACCGTTTAAATGCGACCACTTATTTGGACTTATTGCGTGGTGAGGTAGCAGATATGTTGGATGAGGTTCCACTCCACGTCCTAAGGAGCATGTACTTCCAACACGATGGGGCACCAGCTCATTTTGCGAGATCAGTTCGGGAATACTTGTCCAGGCAGTATGGAGAACGTTGGATAGGACGAGGTGGACCTGTAGCCTGGCCGGCTCGGTCACCTGACCTTACGCCGCTCGACTTCCACGTGTGGGGACGAGTAAAGGAGCTGGTGTATGGCAATAATGGCCATACTATTAACAGTGCCGGAGACCTGAAGCGAAGGATAGTGAACGCATTTGACGTTATGAAATCTGACAGGGAGACATTAATTCGTGTAAACAACCATGTGAGTGTACGTGCTGAATTGTGCATTGAACAAGAAGGTGGGTATGTGCAGCAATTATTGCGTTAAGTGAACTCCTAAATATCGTGCTTTTAATAATTGTAAAATGGGTTGAAGAGTTAAACAAATAAACACGCCAAATTATTGTAATTTGTTATCAATGTAGCCTACTTACTTCACGGTTAATTAATGAATGTAGCCTATCACCTACTCACTTGATGCTAATGGTATGTAATAAGTGTTGAATGAATAAGTTTGTATCACAAGTCCGATACCAACTTTGAACATACCTAATAGTTAGGATTTCGGGATAACATGTTTACATTATTTTGCCAGTCCATAGCCTGGCAAAGTGGGATGGAAAATTATAAATCAGCATAATTATAAAAACAGCAGGTAACTTAGGATTGCAATTGCAAAGTTCACTGGCCGATACCTACTAAACTCGTCAATGTCACTGACCTCTTACAGCCCGAATTATTTAAAAACATTGCTTAATTTGTTACGTAACTACGGTTTTATTTCGTAAAGAGATATTGATTACCTACTAGGATGTTAGTTTTAAATAAGATAATCAAAGGTCATTAACCTTCAATGTAACTTTGTAGTTGGTAAATCCAATGCAGGTAGTATTAATATTCCACAAGCTCACAGCGAGTGACCAACCAGCTGTGGAGAAACAAACGGGTGTAGTTTTTTCCGCGCTCATGAATAGGTAACATGCAATTGATTCGAATTAAAAGAAAATGTGATAGTACACACGGCTACAGATCAAGCTATAATTTTCCATTATAAGCTGACCTCTCAATGTACGAAAAGCCTATACAATGCTAGATCAGCTTATACTGGAAAAGTATATCTGGATTTTTAGCCGTGCGTACACATCTTTAGCACTTGCCAAGGTGCCGTGCAAAATATCGTGGATTATTAAAATAAGACCTTGTATATAGGCAGGGGACCGTCAATATACGGAGACTCATAAAAAACGGTTTACAGCTGTCCGTGCTTTGTATGCCGCATATCGCTCTAACACACCTCTTTTGAGCTCTGCTCTGCTCTTTTGCGGTCTTTACCGTCTCCATATTTGTGGAGTTGTCCCAATATATTACACCGTAGCGTAAATGATAATGATATGGTCATGAAGATGCGACCGCGGGACACGCCACTCCTTGACTTTTACATGTGTTTCTCGAGTTATTAAAACAATATCTTACTGCACATGAAGGCATATCTAAGTAATGCAACATAGCACTCAAACACGTCACGCTGAGGCAAGTGACCTGACACAGACATGACATAAACTAAGTTGAGTTAGAGTCTATACGCTCTAACTCTCGTAACAAAAGATGTAGTTGAGATGTCTTCTCTAGTACGTAGTACATTATACCTCTCTGCAAAATTACGACACAGTGGAAATCTATGGGGGAGGCCTTTGTTCAGCAGTGGACGTCTTTGGGCTAATATGATGATGATTGTAATTTATTCATAAGCTTTTTTCAGTTTATATATTGTTTTAATAATGCCAAATATCCTATAGATAAGGATGAAATATAAACCTTTGCATGTTTACAGAAAGAAATTATAAGAAACAAGAGTACAGAAGGCCTGCCGTTCCCGATCATCCTGTCAGGGTCAGTCGTGACCTTCATGTGGCTGCTGTACGGCATCATACTAAGAAACAAGTTCCTGGTTGTGAGTATTGCCATACCTTTCTTATTTATTCATGCTGCCGATTTTATCACCTGCTAACTTTTAGGAGGAGAGTCAGACATCGATTCTGTACCCGAATCAGTGAAAATAATTGTACCTTAATGTTTCACCAGGATATCCAAAGATATTGGAAGAAAGGAGATATGTCATCTAGATCAAAATGTATGCGAGCCTAGAAATCCATTTTCCCACTACCATTCCTCATAAGAGCACACTAATGCACACAGTTACAAGTTCTCATCCAATGAACTGAATAAACACAACATTATAATTGGTTTCTCATACTATAACACACCCACGACTTTGTAGGTAGCCAATCATACCGAGCGTACAGACCGCAAACGACAGCCGTACCACGCAACGCGTAAGTTTATCCTAGTCGATCGGATCGGGCAAGATCTCTCGGCAGTAGTGTCGGCTATGTTAGCAGAGCACCAAAACTGGAATGCAGTGGTCTCCTTCTGTGAGAGCGTCATGCTTCAGAAGGAGGCCGCATCCTTAACAATCCCCCCGGGGGTGTGACCGCTTTACAGTCACCCTCTCCGAGATGTGCCTATAGGCGTGGCACCAGTGGGCGCCTCTAGTGTGATCATACGAGGACCCGGAGCCTCCCTTAGGTGCCGAAGATGACCGCTCCAGTGGTTTTTAGCCGGTAGGAGTCCCGGCATACCCCTTCGCCCTTTCCCGGGGTGAAGGAAGTTCATGAAGAATTTCCACTGGGCACCAATAAAAAGAAATAAAAAAAGGAATCGTACCCCTTCGCCTTTCCCCGGGGCGAAGGAAGTTCATGAAGAATTTCCACCGGACAACAATAAATAAAAGGTAATTGTTCCGGGTCTTGGTGTATTGTGTGTGGAATATTTGTGTCTGTAAAAGCATCCACGACGGGAGAAATCCTAGTTTAGGGCTATGATTTTATAAAAAAAAAACTATTCGTAGGTATATCGAATATGCCCCATGTAGCCCAGAAACCGAAAGATTGTGCTGTGGCCGTAGCCACTGCGCCAACCGTCCAGTCAAATTAAATGATTGTTGTTACTCTTGATCAACCCTTACTCGCTTTTTACGACCC
Organism: Diloba caeruleocephala; assembly: GCA_947459985.1. Taxonomy (NCBI): domain Eukaryota; kingdom Metazoa; phylum Arthropoda; class Insecta; order Lepidoptera; family Noctuidae; genus Diloba; species Diloba caeruleocephala. The sequence continues at coordinate 2,841,321 of OX381608.1, forward strand.
CCACGTGGAGAGGGGTGGTCTGTTCGGAGATTTCAATAACATTACTTTAATGCGATTCCTTATTTATAGACGTATAGTGCCTTCAGCATTGATGTACACACACATATCCAGCTATAATTTCCAGTATAATCTGATCTTAAGTTCCTTAAGTCGAGAGATCAGCTTAAACTAGACATGTATAGCTTGATGTGAAGCCGTGTGTACACACTCATATTACAAAGTCGGTCGTTGTTACTAGGCGAGTTGTGTCTACCGCAATGGTGACACACCTTATCAACACAGTTGGTTTGTGGATATATATACCGCATTTAATTAACAGTTACAAGGCCACATTGTCACCAAGAAGGTAAAAATAAATGTTATTAAATACCTACGGCCAAACCCGACTTTAGGACAAACTGGTTTTGCCTTGTAGGATTAAAAATAAAACCTACACGCTATAGGTCATATGACATATCGGTTATACCTTTTATACCTTTTTATTGGTGCTCAGTGGAAATTCTTCATGAACTTCCTTTGCCCCGGGGAAGGACGAAGGGGTATGCCGGACTCCTACCGGCTAAAACCACTGGAGCGGTCATCTTCGGCACCTAAGGGAGGCTCCAGGTCCTTGTATGATCACACTAGAGCCGCCCACTGGTACCACGCCTATTGGCACATATCGGAGAGGGTGACTTTATTTTTATTTTTATGGGACAAGCCCGCCACACATTCCCAACCACTGCAACTCCTGTAATCCAGGATCTACAATGGCGACCACCGAAAAGAACACCGACCAATGAAGGTCGGTGTGTCCCAGAGAAATGAAGAACTGTCTTGGAACCCGCAACGAAATTAATCAGAAAAGAAAATGGAGGAGTAGGAAAGAGAAGAATAGGAGAGGGTGACTGTAAAGCGGTCACCCCCCCAGGAGGATATCGGTTATACCTAGGCTAAACTGACTCGGGGAGTCTGCGTGCTCATACCGAGCGACTCGCGGGAAGACGGTTGCGCGTACGTGGTCACGTGCTGCCGTGTGCGCAGCGCACAGCAAGGCATAGGGGGATCCTGCACAATCCTACCCGAGAGGTGCCTGGGGGGGCGACCTTTTTACAGTCACCTTCCCTATGCTAAGAGGAGGGAACCGCTTTACAGTCTCGCCCTCCGAGATGTGCCTATAGGCGTGACACCAATGGGCGGCTCTAGTATAATCTTACGAGGACCTGGAGCCCCCATTCGGTGCCGAAGATGACCGCTCCAGTGGTTTTAGTTGGTAGGAGTCCGGCATGCCCCTTCGCGCTTCTCTGGGGCGAAGGAAGTTCATGCAGAATTTCCACTGGGCAACCAATAAAAAAAGCCAAACTGATCCAGGCGCGCAGATTGAGGAGTCTGTGTATATCGAGCGGCCCCGGGGAAGATAGCGACGCGCACGTGGTCACGAGCCGCCTCGTGCCCAGCACGGCGCAGAGCGAGGTTCTAGGGGATCCTTTACAGTCCTCCCCGAGAAATGTCTGGTGGGTGGCCTTTTTACAGTAGCCGGTAGGAGTCGGAGGACGAAGTTCATGACGATTTTCCACCGGGACCAATAAAAAAGGCCAAACTGCCACGGCAAATAAATTATTATTCGCCGTGGCAGTTAATGACTGACCTGTTCCAACAGACGGCACCCGTTCACGAGCATAACGCATGCATCAGTAGCTTAGCTCAACCATATTGAAGGGAACTGAATATCCGATACACAACGCCACCGCCAGCATGACATTTCAGTGAGCATGGCAGACGAGTACTTCTATACTCTTACAGCCGAAATAAATATACAATCTAATCCAAAATCATAGGATTTGAGATTGAGGGTAGAGGGACAGCAGCTATCGCGCAGCCAACGATCCACCGGTGGCAAATCGCCTGAAATTGAAAGGCGAGGATGCAATTTTTAGTTAATTGATCATCCGACGGAGTGTGCGTCAGAGATCTTCGCCGGTGTAATCGCTATCGGCAAATACGTAATACACGACATACGTATTCAGCTTGCGGCATCAGGCGAATGTTTTTTTTTTTAATTTTTTAAAACTTTGCCCCACACTAGGATTGCTCCTGTGTCGTGGGTGCGTTTACAGACATGAATTCCACATACAATACACCCAGACCCGGAACAACTACCTGCAGATCATACAAATATTTGTTCCGTGTGGGAATCGAACCCCACGACTCGGAGCGCAGCAGCCGACTGTATCAGCCACTGCACCAACCGTGCCGTCAAAACGTATCGTAACTTGTTTTTTTTAAATCTGAATCCATAGGTCATTTTATGTAAGCAATTTAGATATTGTTATTGAGTTTAGTATCATACACTACAAATTTGGCCTAAATAAACAGGAAAATATATATATGTATCTAATCCCAGAATTAACCGCTGTTGTATTCACTCGACTCAATAGTCAACGTTGTTATTTCAAACTAGCCGGGACCCGCGGTTTCACCCGCGTTTAATTTAAAAGAAATTTAGAGTACTTCGACATAGACACTTGAACATATATATTGGATTTTAAAGGTTTATTTTTTTTACGCGGAGTTCCAATTATTTTTCTAAAATAAAAGTAGCCTAAGCTATCCCTCATAACATCTGCTATCTGCCAGTGAAAGTCCCGTCAAAATCGGTTCAGCCGTTCCGGAGATTACCCGGAACAAACAGACAAACAGACAGACTGACAGACAGACAAAAAAATTAAAAATAGTGTTTTTGTTATATGTAACGTACATACTTTCATATGCATTTAGTAAAAAGCTGTTATTTTGACATTACAACAGACACTTCAATTTTATTTATTTGTATAGATTAACCAATTACTGGCATTTATGAAACGTTAGAGTTTATGTTGCTCGGTTGCTCCTCTCCATAGAATCTACCAACTGGTTGGTTCAAAGGAGAAGAGCCAGCAATAAACACCGATGTCGCTTCTTTTAAAATAAATATAATTATAATATTGATTGATACAAATAATAGATATAATGAGAAAAAATGTATAGATTAATGTGACTATATCGAAGTGCTACTATACTACTATGTGACTCTGACTATCCAAATTCTTAATTCAGACACCTTACGGAACAATCTATACAAATAAATAAAATGTCTGTTTGTAATGTCAACATAACAGTTTTTTACTAAATGCATATGAAAGTATATACTGTACCTATAACAAAAAAACTATTTTCAATTTTTTGTTTTTCTGTCGGTCTGTTTATTCCCGCTAACCTCCGAAATGGCTGGACCGATTGCTACGGGACTTTCACTTACACATAGGGTTACGCGCAAAAAAAAAACAGGAAACCCAATATATATACATACTCTATGTGAAGTGTCTATGCCGAAGTTAAATTATAAAATACTCTAAATTATATATAAATAATCGCATTTCTTTTAAATGAATCAGCGGGTGAAGCCGCGGGTCCCAGCTAGTAAATAAATAAATGGTTAAATAAAATAAATTCACGTCATTTCGGCGACAGGACAAAATTAATTTATTCATTGAACTGTATCACACGCTATATAGTGTCGTATTAAATATTTCCATAAGCCTATTTATATTACACATGCTAGAGACTAAGGAAGTAGGCAGTAATATACTAGTTTCAAAACAACAAAACAAATGAGCGGCGGGAACAGGAAATATTGATCACAGTTACATCATGATAGGTAATATAAAGCAGCGCATCCTCTGGTCGGAGGCCTTTGTGCGGTTTTACCAACTCTGATACAAGGTACGAGAAAAGTATGTTATCATCATATCAGCCACAGGACGTCCACTGCTGAACAAAGGCCTCCCCCTTAGATTTCCACAACGAGCGGTTACATGCGGCCCTCATCCAACGACTCCCAGCGACCTTCACCAGGTCGTCTGTCCACCTCGTTGGAGGTCGTCCCACGCTGCGTTTTCCGGTGCGCGGTCTCCATTCTAGAACCTTTGTGCCCCAGCGGCCATCAGTTCTACGAGCAATGTGCCCTGCCCATTGCCACTTCAGTTTACTAATCCCTTCAGCTATGTCGACAACTTTAGTTCTCCTACGGATCTCCTCATTTCTGATTCGATCTCGTAGAGAAATACCAAGCATAGCTCTTTGAAAAGTATGTACTTGTATGTTATTTGTTAAGTCACTTATATGAAGATATACAAAAGCATACGGCATGGCCTGTATGTATTTCGAGTTAATGAAGATGTCACGGTTTCACGCCTAGTCTAAAAGATCGATTTGGTTGGGTCCTACGGTGGCCTCAGGTTGCAATTTGCAATCAAGCACATAAGCACATCGTCGATGGCCGTCCTGTCGCTCTTCGGAGCGTGGCTAAAGAGCGAGCGCGTCACCTACCGCCTGACGGGACGGGATAGGGCTGGTCCTGGAGGAGGACGATATGGCGCCGGGGTAACAACCGCGCCCAGCTCCAATAGGCCGGAGCCCCCTTTTTTTTAAATATATATATATATATATATTTTTTTTTATTGGTGCCCAGTGGAAATTCTTCATGAACTTCCTTCGCCCCGGGGAAGGGCGAAGGGGTATGCCGGACTCCTACCGGCTAAAACCACTGGAGCGGTCATCTTCGGCACCTAAGGGAGGCTCCAGGTCCTCGTATGATCACACTAGAGCCGCCCACTGGTGTCACGCCTATAGGCACATCCCTGAGAGGGTGACTGTAAAGCGGTCAGTCCTCGGGGGGATTGTAAAGGATCCCCCAAAGCGTCCCACGGCAGCGCGTGACCACATGCGTGCTACCGTCTTCGCTTGGGTCGCTCGGTGTGGGCACGCAGATTCCCCAATCTACGCACCCGCGAACCCAGAGGTCCCCTGCCTCACAGCAACGGCAGGGGGTTAGGCCGGAGCCCCCTACCGTAATTATGCAGCGGCCGGCTGCCAATCTGCCAATCTTGGCAATTTGACCGCGACCGGGCACTCTGCGTGCTTAAACTGAGCGAACCCTGGGACGACGTCGGCGCGCACGTGGTCAGAGAGGCGTCGGAGGAATCTTTTACAGCTACAGTTTTCATTTAAATTCTGACATTTATTTTATGAGTATAGATTGAATTTAGTTCTATAGTATTTTACTTTGTTGTAGGTTATCATTTATTTTTATTATAGGTTTCACCCGCGGTTTAATTTATAAGAAATTTGATTATTTATAAATAATTTAGAGTACTTTAACTTGGACACTTGACATAGAGTATTATATATATTTGATTTCATGGGTTTTCATTTATTTGCGCGGAGCCCTAATTATATCTTAAATATTATAAATGTACCCTAAGTTATTCCTTGTAACATCAGCTATCTGCCAGTGAAAGTCCATTAGAAATCGGTCAACCCGTTTCGTAGATTCGCGGGAACAGACACACAGACAAAAGAAAAGTGTTTTTGTTGTAGGTACCGTATATACTTTCATATGCATTTAGTAAAAAGCTGTTATTTTGACATTACAAACAGACACTTCAATTTTATTATTGTATATACAAGGTCTTAATTTAATAGTCCACGATATTTTGCATGGCGCTATGGTGAACGATGAAGATAATGTAGGTGTAAAAAAAACTTGTAAATTTGCTGTTTAAAAAAATATTTTATTTAATCATTTATTTCATTACTTCCTAGTTCTCTTTGTTGTGATAATATTCACATGCATCTAGTAAGACAATGGCGGATGGGGCTGGTTGACTGGTTTAGATAGTCTGTAACGTTAAACAAAACAGACGGCGCACGGTAGCGACATCACACAAAAGAAAGAAATGGATTTTTACCATGAGTTTTTTTTGTGTTCGGCACATCATCTTAAGCATTTACTGAGGCACCATGCAAAATATCGTGGATTATTAAAATAAGACCTAATATAGATTTGAATGAAGTTGAAGATATTTTAAAATCAGAACTAGCGTTACAACGCTTATTTACATGTTTTGCCTTGTTCTAGTTACAAAACGTCGTCGCAGTGGTACTTTGTTCATCGCAACTGGCGTTGTTCGTCATCTACCCTTCGAAACCAAAGGGCAAAGATAAGAAGCAGAAGGCGAAGAAAGCCGACTAAATTAAATAGATAGTTAATACAAACTGTTGCCTAGAGATTAATACTGATGACATCGCGGCTACAAACGCTACCACTCACGACACTCAAGCAAGCGGCCGACCACATCGCGACACCTGTGTCTTCCGTCCGCTGTCTTTACCACACGTGTTTTCAATAAACGGCTGCAGAGACAACATTCACAATAGCCACAGTCTGACCACTTTTTGCCGCTGCAGTGTGGCACGTCCGCACAGACATATCGGATTAAGCGATATAATGGTGTCAATTGTTAGCAGTTGACCAGCTATGTTTATTTTTACATATTGTTAGATATATTCATGTAGAATTAAAACCTCCTCATGGACTTTTTGAATGTATCTTTTATTCTACATTATTTCATTAGATAATTATTTTCATCGAAATGTATACAGCATTAACTAATCGATTTTATATAAATATTGACTAATCTACTGATATTGTATCATGATTATGGTTAAAAACTTTTTAAATGAGCATCTAAATAGGTAATCTATTTATTATCTGGTATGCCATATGAATTTGAATCCGACCACAGTTGCGATAAAAAATACGTTGATTGCCAAAGTTCTAAGAAAATATTTGTGAGGTGGCTCTGTGGCTGTTTGGGTAATATCTGTCAGTAGGTACGTAAATATACTGTGAGACATTACTGTAATCAATTGGGAAGCGGTAAGGATAATTTAATTCTGTAGGTTAATTCTATATAAATAGGAGCGAGCCTGTATAGGGGAACAAATATTTTAAACGTATACTTAATGTAAGTAAACCCCTAGGCATTAAATGTCTGTTGTATATACCTATATAAATGACATGATCAGAATCAGCAAATGTTGCGCCTAGAATCGTAAGATTTAACCGGTTCCTAAGTAAGCATTTCAATTTTTGTTATCGGCGATAATTTATGTATTTATTGTATTTTATCAATCTTGACACTATTTGGCTGTAAAACAGTGCAAGTCGGGCTAATCTAGGTGTACAGGCTTTTCCATGAAGTATACAGTTTTAATTTACGAACGCGCGTCAAGCACTTGATTTTAGACTTTATGCTAATGTACGTAAAAGTCATGCGACGCGCGCTCGTGAACTGACACATCTATACCAACTACTGTTTATTATATTGGAATAAAATTTTATGAAACATCTGGTTCCCGATGTGATATAAATATTTTATTATTAAAACTAACTGACGCGTTTGCAATTAAACTCAATATTTTAGACACAATAGCTGTTACCTTGCATTTAATTATAATTTTGTTGCGTTATTTGACTCAAGTTTTATATGGTGTTATATTGAAATGCTCAACATGAAGTATAATTTTTAATAACAAATGTTATAGTTAGATAGATGGCTCAATTAATTACCTTTTCCTACACTATCAATAGTACAGTCTTGATTATGACTTTAATCATTTTATTTGTAATATGAAATTAAATAAATGCTGTTTTGAGCGTAAAAAGAGCATACCCATTTACACAGTACATGTTTAACTCTATTTACCCTGGGCCGTTTTTATATATTTTTATGTTTAACTATAATTTTCTTCTTTATAAGTATCTCCAATGCGTTACCTCATTTACTTGATCCATTATTACGCACCCATTTGTTGTCGCCATGTTCAATGAAATTAAATGAAGTCGTCAGTTGTTGTTTTACCTTACCTCATTGTTGTGATACCAAACCTGTGAGATTGAGAATTAAATTGGAATAAACTATTTTAGCATATAATATGTGTTTCATTTATTTATCCCTCATCATCTACAGCCAGTCACGCCTATACCCATGGGTATAAGCCTGGCGTGGCGACATCTACGGTTGCAGTTCGCGACCAAGCGCGTCGTCGAGGCCACCCTACCCCTCTTCGAGCCTGGCTCAGAAGGAGCGAGCGCGTCACCTACCGTCTGACGCAGATATTCACCGGTCACGGTTGTTTCGGTGCGTACCTGCACAGAATAGGACGCGAGGTTATGGGACAGTGCCACCATTGTGGAAGCGACCAGGACACCGCACAGCACACGCTCGAAGAGTGCCCTGCGTGGGCCGCCGAGCGGCGGATCCTGGTCGATCGGATCGGGCAAGATCTCTCTCTGCCAGCAGTAGTGTCGGCTATGTTGGCAGAGCATGAAAATTGGAGTGCAGTGGTCTCCTTCTGCGAGAGCGTCATGCTCGAGAATGGAGACTGCAGAGCAGGATCGGGCGAGGGCCGATCCCGCACGGAGAAGGACTAGACGGCGCCGAGGTAACACCCGCCCCGGCGCCCAGGTCCAACATGCCTGAGCCCCCTGCCGTCAGTTCATGGTGGGGGGCCTCGGGGGTCACGGGCGCGTAGATTGGGGAGTCTGCGTGCTCATACCGAGTGACCCCCGGGAAAACGTGCCGCCGTGAGCGCAGCACAGCGCACAGCGAGACTTGGAGGGATCCTTTACAATCCTCCCCGAGAAGTGTTTGGGGGGCGGCCTTTTTACAGCCGCCTGCCCTCCGCTAGAGGGGTGACCGCTTTACAGTCATCCCCTCCGAGATGTGCCTAAAGGCGTGGCACCAATGGGTGGCTCTAGTGTGATCTTACGAGGACCTAGAGCCCCCCTTCGGTGCCGAAGATGACCGCTCCAGTGGTTTTAGCCGATAGGAGTCCGGCATACCCCTTCGTCCTTCCCCGGGGCGAAGGAAGTGCCATGTAGATTTTCCACTGGACACCAATAAAAATAAGAAAAAGGAGCAATTTTGTGTGCCGTGCTGGAGCATGCATGTATGTCCGGGAGAATATTTGCTGTCGCCGTCTATGCGGCCTCGAAGACAAGGATCTGTATATTTTGTGGGTGCGCGTGGATCATAATGGCTACGTGGAGGCAGCTTTGGTTCTCATGAGACGACCTCGAAACTTGTGCGGCCGCCGTCCTTGAGGCGATCCTGGAATGATGGAATGTCATATTCCTAATCCCCTAGTGGTTGTAGGGGTGAGCAAGAGACCGTGGTTTAATCGACCCTGCCAGAAAACTAGGCTTAACAAGCATACTGCGTATGTGGATTGGACCACGGCCTATACAAATCGGGACCTGGACGTTTCTGATGTGAAGCGTAAGCTAAATGCTGCCTCGAGGTTCAGTAAAAGAGTGTTGGCCAGAGCTAAGTTCGATTTCGTCGGCGGCTTGCGAGCGATCCCTCCGGGAGTCGCGTTTTTACTAGGCAATATTGTTGTATATCACCACTATGTGTTGCCGATGGTTTTTTGGCCCAAAGTGCCAAGAAGAACACACACTTTTAGACTCCCTCTTTGCCTCGTACTTGACCCTGAACGATGGAGACGCCGTACCACCTTCTATTCCGTGATGTGAGTCCATGCCGAAAATCCGCATAACACAACGAGAGGTCTAGCGGGCGTTGTTTTCTCTTGACGTTCATAAGTCGAGTGGGCCAGGCGGCATACCCGCAATGGTACTGAAGCAGTGTGCTCCTGAGTTATGTCGTGTATTGATGCGCCTTTTTGTACTTTCATATTGCACTAGGATAGTTCTTCACTTCTCTGTTGTGATGGTGCACTTTAATACAAAGCTGGGCACACGATGCGATGGTGAGTTGAGAGTGGGGCAATTGGGGTATGGGCAACGGAACCCAAGGGGACAGAGGCTGGCTTACTTTTTGAAAAAGGAGGGACATTTTGTGGTGAACTCCTTTTTCCAAATGCCGCTCACAGTAAATGGACCTGGATGAGTCCCGATGGTTCCACAAAGAATGAGGTTGACTTCATCATGACTAATAGGAGACAAATATTCAATGATGTTTCTGTGATCCATAGGGTGAAAACCGGTAGTGATTACCGAACGGTAAGAGGCACATTGAATATTAATCTCAAAGTTGAGAGGTCTCGTCTGATGAGGTCTACGCTCCGCCTTTCAAGCGCTCATATCCAAAACCCTCCCGGGGACCAAAATTATATTTAATATCACTGCTAAAGTAACAATATTTACAGATACCAAGCTTAAGGTATTTACGATGTCGAGAGTGTGATCGGAGAACTTTTTTGGTCTACCTTTAAGGTGGGTTTTAAAGAACTTAGACCCAACCGTTTAGACAATTTCTACAAACCTACCATGTAAATCATCCACAGATACGGAGTAATCGAGGGACTCGAAGCGGTTTTACAGTTAGAGTTGAAAGCTCCCGGGGTTTTGGATATGAGCGCTTGAGAGGCGGAGCGTAGACCTCATGAGACGAGACCTCTCAACTTTGAGATTAATATTCAATGTGCCTCTTACGGTTCGGTAATCACTATCGGTTTTCACCCTATGGATCACAGAAATATCATTGAATATTTGTCTCCTATTAGTCATGATGAAGTCAACCTCATTATTTGTAGAACCATCGGGACTCATCCAGATCCATTTACCAAGGCCATCCCAACCTCGTAGAGGCTGTGTACGAGATTGGGATGGCCTTGAAACAGCTTACAAGTAACAAGGCGCCGGGTGGTGACGGAATTACGACAGAGCTTATGAAAGCGGGGGGAACACCGGTGCTTAAAGTCCTTCAGAAGCTATTCGATTCCGTCTTACTCGAGATCACAACGCCGGAAGCATGGAACAGAAGCGAGGTTGTGCTCTTCTTCAAAAAGGTTGTCACACCCTGATGAAGAATTATAGACCTATCTCGCTTCTGAGCCATGTTTATAAGCTGTTTTCAAGGATCATCACTAATCGTCTCGAGCGCAGGTTTGATGACTTCCAGCCTGCCGAACAAGCCGGTTTCCGAAAAGGTTTTATTTAGTACTCAGGTTATACAGAAAACTGAGGAGTATAATCTGACACTATGCTTAGCGTTTGTGGAGTGCTGCAGTCTCTGCAGTAGTGCCATATTGACTATCGGTACATATAAGTTGAATTGCTTATACAGAAATGCCACCATGTCGGTCCGATTACATGAAGAGAGCACAAGGGCAATTCCATTAGGAAGAGGTGTGAGACAGGGGGACGTCATTTCCCCGAAACTGTTCACCGCTGCAATGGAGGATGCCCTCAAACTACAACAGTGGCATCAATGGCGAGTATATCACTCCTCTTCGATTTGCCGACGTCATCGTAGTCATGGCAGAATCGCTGCAAGAGCTCAGCATAATGTTCGATGATCTCAACAGAACAGGTGGGCCTTAAAATGAACATTGGGAAGACGAAAGTCAGTCAGTGTCGAATACCCATGTTGTGGCTATCCCAATATCCGTTGAGAGTTCTGTTCTCGAAGTTGTTGACGAGTAAGTCTACCTGGGACAAACTGTCCAGAGGTCCAACTTCGAGAAAGAGGTCAATCGTCGTATCCGCTCGGCTGGGCAGTGTTCGGGAAACTTCGCAACGTCTTTTCATCAACAATACCGCAATGCCTCAAGACGAGTCTTTAACCAGTGTGTGCTACCAGTGATTATATATGGAGCAAAGACGTGGTCACACACTGTGGGCCACATAAGAAAGCTCAAGGTTACTCAGTAAGCTATGGAGAGAGCTATGCTTGGTATTTCTCTACGAGATCGAATCAGAAATGAGGAGATCCGTAGAAGAACTAAAATGGTCGACATAGCTGAAAGGATTAGTAAACTGAAGTGGCGATGGGCGGGGCACATAGCTTGAAGAAAGGCCGTTGAGCAAAAAGGTTCTCGAGTGGAGGTGGATAGAAAAGAAAATCTTAAAGGTGATTAAATCAGCACCCAGTCTAGAAGTATAACTTCAAACGTGCGTATACACCCACTTTTTGCTCAAGCATTTGTGTAACACCCTGATCGTCGGATAAGTAGACCATCGGATGCCATCTAGCGTCGAATTCTTGTAATTAGGAGCGCTTTAATTGATCGTATCGTCTGCTAATTGATATACCTCGGGATCTCATTCGAAACGTAAAATATTCAAAGAAAACTATTTTATAAATCAAGGAAACAGTTAAAACAGTGCTACGGTGATCTGGGGCTAACATATAGTATGCATACACAAGGCCGTAGCCAGTATTTTGTTTAGAGGGGGGTAGGTAAGGAAAACTTAATAATACGCATACTACAATTTTAATTAATATACATATTTGATGGCATGGTTGGTGCAGTGGCTGATACAGTCGACTGCTGCGCACCGGGTCGTGGGTTCGATTCCCGCACGGAACAAATATTTGTATGATCTGCAGATAGTTGTTCCGGGTCTGGGTGTATTGTATGTGGAATTCATGTCTGTAAACGCACCCACGACACGAGAAATCCTAGTGTGGAGCAACGTTTTTAAAACAAAAAATAAAATAAAAATATTATTAACATACTCTTCGGTTCAGGAGCTCGAGCTAATGCTAGGGGAGTCAGCTGCCCCAGTACCTGCCTACGCCTTTGCAGTAAGCTAGTCAGACTTGCTGTGCTATAACGCAGGATATTGCTGGACAGAGGTCTCTCTAAAATCGCACCGCATCTCGAAGTTGAAGCAAAAGGAAATCTCCATTATAGTGGTAGCGGTGGGGAGTCTCGTAGACACACAGTATTTATTACGAAAGTACTGGCCGCAAATGTTCTGTGATCACTTTGATTATCACGCATATCAACTTCATCTCAAGATTTACGAGTATTCAAAATATGACAATGAGTAGTTAATATATAAAAAAACTACTTATTACACCATTTATTTCTAGAGTTTTTATTTTTTGAGAATTATATTTTCAAAATTGATCGTGTTACCAAAATATTTGTGATAAAAACCTAATTTAGAATCAGGTAAGTTTCTCGTTTCACAAATTTTAGGTCGGAGTTGGTTTAAGATACATATTGTATATACCTCGAAGCATTACTTCCAGCGCGAATAAACGCCCGAGCGTGTGGGGCGGGCAAATTGTTATTTCTCTAAAATAATGGGCAGTACATTCCGAACATAGCGATTCAGTGATGTGACCTGCAAACCTACATAGTACGCTTGACGTCCATGGCGGTGACGAATCCATATGCGATGTTATTTGTTTATTTCATACGACGCCAACGGCAACTGATGGATGATCTTTTTAATTGTACATGAGTATATTTGTCGCTATATTAACTATTCCGTAAAACTATTCTTTGTTGACCACCGTTATAGTTGCAACGATATCGATACGACAGTACAAAGGTTAACAGAAAAATATGCATTTTATACTACTCTGGCTGATTAACGTAATCTCGACTCAAATTCTACTTGAGTTTTGATTCTCGATCTGTATGTAATACGGGCCTGAGTTTATTTTATAAGTCCCATACATTACTTAATGAGGGTCTGATGATGGAGCCGGGAGCAAAGCGTGTATTTAAAAAAAAACAACTCTTAGATATAGTTTTATTTATAGTGCAAGACATGCAAATGTTTCGTTTATCACTCACCAGGATCGATTCGCTTATAGTCCAAAACAAATATATATATGCATTTGACTTCGCTGCTCCTGTCCCGCTGCCACTGCTCTCCAGCTGCGCTTTAGCTGCCGCCTTGCTGCCCACTAGTTTAACTAAATAATAGTTTAAAAACCTAAAAATAAAACACGCTTTTGTTGATAATTGAACCTAAAAGGTAGAAAATAATTTTCAACAAAATTAAAAAACGAATATTTTGATGTAAAAAAGCGTGGGGGGGGGGGCGCTTTATCAGATATTTTCATGATGACGCTACTTTTACAATTTTTCACAAAAATATTTACAACAATTGACTTCAACCACACGACGTTATATTACAATAAAAAAAAAAAATTAGTCAATTAATTCTTATTTTAAACGTATTGAAAATTATTTTCTACCTTTTAGGTTCGATTATCTACAAAAGCGTGTTTTATTTTTAGGTTTTTAAACTATTCTTTTAATTTTTTAGTGCGGCTAACTACAAAACGTGATTTTTTGTGTTATTTTTGGAACGAATTTTCATTGTCAGCGGTCCTTGTTAAGTGTGCGAAGTTTCAAATCAATTCGAAGTTTTGAAGGGGATGAAAATCGAGTTAAAAAATTCCGTTATATAGATACATACCATCTAATAAAAGCGTTTTAACTGGAACCATGAAACACTGGAACGTGTTAACTTAAACGTGGAATCAGTTCATTGCCTGACTTATTTCGTACAATTCAATGTATGAAAAAAGTCACGGTTAGGGACTGCATCCGGCAACACAGTTTGCAGTAGGTACTTAGTAAATTAATGTGAGAAATTGCTTGTTTTTAGGTTACAATGTATTTGTCACGTATGTTTTGGAAAACAGCACACATACACAAGTATGCATGCAATCCGACGGTGAGTTCAAATTGACTATGCGTGGATTTCTGTAGTTCCTCATTATTAACATATTAGGTTATTATGTGTAAAAATATTGGGGCACACGCCCCGGTGACCTCCAACCTCTCCTTTAAAGTCACCCCTGACCCATAAACACTGTACTAATCGTACACTTGTCTTCTTCGAATGAGTTATATTATGTATCATCTATGTTCGAATGAATTGGCGCCGGCCGCTACCGCTCGTCCCTCGCTCGCTGTCACTCGAATGACACGCCATAGCGGCATTGTTGTCAGCCGAAATGCTAACATCATGTGGATCGAGTTAGCGAAATACTAGTGTTGACGTCGTCGAATCAAAAAAACTACTTACTGACCTGGAGACAGATGTAAAGTTTTGTATATACATATTATGTAAAGAGAAACGTTATTAAGACGAGGATCGTCGTGCTGCAATTGTCGGTTGGAACGTAGTAGCAAGCAACAGCTTGCCTAGTACGTACCTTTTTTAAAGATTATTGGTCCCTGTGGAAATACATCATGAACTTCTACCGTCCCGGGGAAGGATGAAGGGGCATGCCGGACTCCTACCGGCTAAAACCACTGGGGTGGTCATCTTCGGTACCTAAATGGGGCTCCAGATCCTCGTTTGATCTTAGTCTAGATCTAGTACTTACCTACGATTGGTATAATTTATGCAGCGTATTGGATCCGCATCATATTAACATTTACAGTCGTTTTCCTTGAACAGTACCCGGTAACCGGTTATCTACTTCTTATCTTGGATTATGATTATTAAAATTTTCTTTTTCATTATTAATTATTATTATTAAATATTATTATTATTGCCCATAGTAATATATTTCTCATTTAGTTATTTATGTAATTCCGGTACAAAATACATTTTGTTTGCAGTATCTTTTGCCAATAAACATGTCGTCAAAAGCAGAGTCGTTTCTATCTGGCTCAAACGCAAATTATCTTGAAAACCAGTACTTGCATTGGTCTAAATCCAAAGATTCGATTGATTCAGTAAGTATGTCTTAATATATATTAAGTAAATAAAAAAAAATGCATGGCCTCCGACCTCAACACTGAATGACGTAACGTGATACTAGTAGGATCGGCCGGCTTCATCTAGAATTATTGACAAGTGAAAGTATTTTTTGAAACATACTGGGAAGTACTCGGACAAGGATTGCCACTCCTTAGCGATATGCACGACAAATGTGGAAACAAAACGCTTCCTGGGTACGGGTGGAACACCCTCCATATAACGGTGGCACAATGCCGTTCGTCTGGTATCATTTCGGCCGAATGAAGTCCACTGCTGGACACAGGCCTCCCCCAAAGATCAAAGTCAACAACCGATTCGGTAGTGTTGTGGGCTCATTGGGGGGTTTTGCCATAATCGCCACGCTTGGCAGACGGGTTGTCGCAGTTGAGTTGTTAATGTACTCGAAAGACGCTGCTGCCCATCCTCCGGCTAATCCCTTAGTCGACTTTTACGACACCCACGATACTGACGGACTGCATAGTCGGAATGCATATTATGTACCTACAGTCAAAGGCAAATATATATACATAAGTATTGATGAATATCAAAAGGCTCGAAACGCTCTACGTTGCTAAATACTCATGAATATATCGTCATCACCATCATAACAGCCATAGGTAGTCCATTGTTGAACAAGGCCTCCCCCATGGATTTCCACAATTGTGGCGTCATTTTGGAGGGAATTTGCCAGTACTCACTTGGCAGGTGAGTTGGTTAGCACAGTATGGCTATTGTTCTACAGAAGGGATGCTGCTGCTCATCCCTCTGGTTTAGAGACCGAGAAAGATAAACAAATTAAGTACCTTGACTTGGCACTCGAGATTGTCGACGTGTGGGATGACGACTCTACAATCATTTTGTCGACAGTTGTGACAGCCAATGGCCTCATTGTCAAGAGCTTCAACCAACATCTAAAGAGGTTCTCGTTAGGATGTCCCTAAATTTGTTTTTTTAAGGGAGACTTCTTATAGGAGTTTTTGTGGCGTATATATATTTTTGCGTTTGACTGTACCTGCACGCAATTGCACTGTTTCCTCTTTAGTGTTACGCAGTTCCTGTTATACACTAGTAGATACTGCATTTAAACTGCTCTTGCGAATGGATCACGGTGAGTTTATAATTCAACGCTAGAAAACAATCTTGCTGTATCTGGAAAAACTGTGCATAACCAGTTACTTTTAGGGGCGCCGTCGGTTTAAAAATAAAACAGTTATTCAAAATCATTGAAACTGCCAAAGCTTGTGTAATTAGAAGTTTTATGCACTTAATTGTACTCGTATTTTCTCGAGATACAGCGAAATTTATGTCTAGCGTCGATATACATAGGCTGCACTAAAAGTATCGGGAATGGAATATTTCCACTGTTCCTGTCATATTAAAATCATTTTAATTGAAAACTCCTTGGTTTTACAAATCGAATACCATTTATTTATTTAAAAAAAGATTCACGGTCTTGTCACAAGGTTTTGTCAAACTTGTTTAGTCGTTGAGAAAATGGAAATGACTCGAGAAAATTCAAGAGCGATGATTTATTATGACTTTCGAAGTGGTTTAACACAAAAACAGTGTGTTGACCGGATGATTTCTGCATTGGGTGATGAAGCCCCATCCAAAACCACAATTTATCGCTGGTTTGCTGAATTTCAACGTGGACGTGTCAAGCTCAGTGATGATCCTCGTCAAGGTCGTCCAAAAACTGCAGTCACCCAAGAAAACGTTGATGCTGTGCGTAAGCTGATTGAGGAAGATCGACATGTGACATACCGCGAAATTCAGGCAACTTTAGACATTGGCATGAGTCAAATACAAATAATCTTGCATGAACAATTAGGTGTAAAAAAGTTGTTTTCCCGATGGATACCGCATTTGCTATGTGAAGAGCAAAAAGCGGCTCGCGTTACTTGGTGCGTCAGAACTCTCGAAAGATTCCACGCAGGATCCTCAAATGCTGTATACAACATCGTATCAGGTGACGAATCCTGGATATATGCGTACGAACCCGAAACAAAAAACCAGTCACGAGTTTGGGTGTTCCAAAATGAGTTAAAGCCAACAAAAATTGTTCGTTCACGGAGTGTTGCAAAAAAAATGGTGGCCACGTTTGTCTCCAAAACCGGCCATGTTACGACTATTCCTCTTGAGGGACAAAGAACGGTTAATGCAGAATGGTATGCTAGCATTTGTTTGCCACAGGTCGTTTCTGAACTCCGTAGAGAGAACTGCAACCGCCGCATCATCCTCCATCACGACAATGCGAGTTCTCACACCGCGCACAGAACAAAAGAGTTTTTAGAGCAAGAAAACATAGAATTATTAGACCATCAGCCGTACAGCCCCGACCTAAGCCCTAATGATTTATATACTTTCCCTAAAATAAAGAATAAATTGCGTGGACAGAGATTTTCATCACCTAAAGAAGCTGTGGACGCCTACAAAACGGCCATTTTGGAGACCCCAACTTCCGAATGGAATGGTTGCTTCAATGATTGGTTCCATCGTATGGAAAAATGTGTCAAATTTCGCGGAGAATACTTCGAAAAGCAATAAATACATTTTTAAATAGTAATGTTGTGTCACTTCCTTGATTCCCGAAATGTTCAGTGCCGCCCTCGTAACAGGAATATGTGCCGTAGTTTATACAAGCACTTAAGCAGTCGCATTCTTTAACTAGAAATACGAGTTAGTATAAATTTGCGCTTTTTTCAAATGCGCAATCAAATGGGAACTTCCATCCAACAAAATGAACTTCATATTAGACCAGAATAAACTCCAAATACAGAGCTTCACGACTCCTAGGCAACGGGCAAGAATTTAGGAATCTAAATAATTGTATTTATTTATTTCAAAGTCAAAGTCAAAGTCAAATTTTTTTATTTCAAATAAACCAAATATTGGCACTTATGAAACGTCAGAATCTAAGTTGCACGGTTCCAAATAGTTGATCTCATGGAGAAGAGCCGGCAAGAAACTCCATGGATACTCTTTTAAAATAATTGAGATTACAATGTTGATTGATACACCTTATTGTAATATATATACCGAGAAAAATGTAGGACAATGTGTAAAGATGGAACATACATTTAGCTTTCATGCATACACTTTGACAATACAAAATACAATTAGATAAACAATAATTTTAGGCAGTATAGGCACATGAACCCTGCAGGGGTACAATTCCTTATGCTCAAACATCCATACATCCTTAAATACAGTTTTGAAATAATCGTATAAAACCAATTCGGTATTCGCTAAGACATGATTGAAGCTATTCAAAGACACGTTGAAGAAGGTAATCCATGAGGACCAGTCTGCGTTTACCAAATTGGGTTATCACAGTTATTTCAATTCTGTATTCAAGGATGTGTGGGTGTTTGAGCTTAAAGAATTGCACCCCAGGGCACTGCAAACATTCTCAATGTAATACAAAATCAATCAAATTCAATTATTACAATAAAATTAATTACAAAAACAAAGATCCATAAATTAATAAGATTAAATTATTATGATTAATAGAATTAAATGAATTACGTTTCATTAAAACTAGATCAATAGTAATAATTTTGGTCACCGTGACAAAAATAACATATAATTACTTACTTACTAAATAACTGTTTACAGTCTTGGAATGCATTCTACGAAAGCATTTGTGGGGCTCCCGCACTGAAGATAGAAGAAATACAAGACGAATATAGTCCTACTACAGTTAGTAAGTATAGCATATAGCTGATACTGTAAGGTTGTTTATTGGTGAAAGGCACATTGCTGATGACGTGCGAAGACTGGAACTGTCTACGTCACGATGACGACAGGTGACAGCTCTCTTAGTTTTCTTGAGTTCAGTAACTCAAAAGGCTGCATGCTGAAGACTAGAAAATCAAGTTTAATTTTTAAATAGCGGTCCGGAGCTTTTGTATGCTGAAAGTATGGCTGGCTCTACACAATGAAGCTTCCAAACAAGCCAGCTTTGAGTTACGATTACCCTTGGATATTTTGAGAAGATTCCACAAAATTATAAGGATATAACCTTATATTTATTATGTTCAGGTCAGAAACACTATTCTTGTCTACCGCATTGGTTAACAGGCTCAAATATTTACAGAAGCGAAGCCAAATGATAGTAAGGATGACAAGGATAATCGACAAAAGATAATATTGAATTTAGCGGTCGCAAACCTAATTCGAAGCTACCAGGTGAATAATTCGCAGTTAATATTAACTTCATAATATGTATGCTAGGTAGGTATTCTTCTACATTTACTGGTTTGAGAAAAGAAAGTTGAGGTGTAGTTTAGCTTATACAGAGTCGCGAGTTTGACCCTCCAAATAAGTCTGTCCGCTAAAAGTTCCCAAAATCCTCTAGTCTTAGCGCAAAAGTCCCTAAAACGACAACACTGGCCAACTGTCAGCTGCATTGCCTGCTAGACTCAAGTCCCCCCATGGCGATCTTTGTACACACTCCGCCTCATGTGCTCAGGCGTATAGCGCACGACGTTGACGGACCATACAATCCAAGCGAGGATGACGTCACGCCAGGGTGCAACTGTAATAAAAAATATTTGCTTTCTGCCGCGTCCGCACCGCGGTGCCACGCAACACGTGTTGGGTAAAGCCAGTTAGGCGTTATCGTTAGTTTAGGAATGTATGATAGTGATAATAGCACTTTCTATCTAAGTGAAAGTAAAAAAAAATCACATAACAAAATAAAAATACATAGTTTTCTTATGGGACAAATTCAACTACATATATAAATTTATTTAAAGTAACACCCACGATCCGTATGGTGTCCAGAATCCGTATGGTGTCCGGAATACGTATGCGATGGGTAACAGCGTCACTTCTGTAGAACAGTAGCCATACTGCGCTCACCCATCCGCCTGCAAATTGCCCCCAAACTGGCTACACAATTGCGGAAGTCTATGGGGGAGGCCTTCGTTCAGCAGTGGATGATATGATGGTGATTCTTTGGCTGATATGATGATGAACACCCACGAACAGGTTCGTTTTTAAACTCAAAATATAATGAATTGCCAGCAGGAGCTAAGTTGCATGTAACATTTTTCTTCAACAGTGAAGCGTTAGGTAGAGGAGAGCACCCCCGAGCGTAACTTTTTTCCGAAAGTGAGTTATGTAGATATCATTGTAAGTATTTGCCGGGAGTCTCAATACAACAGTCATTTTTGGAAACGGTCATTGGTCATTGGAAAGGCTTTTGTTCACGATACAGGTATAAAAATAATTAATGTAAAAAAAAAGATGCCGCAGGCTCGTGGTCACCTGCTTGCGAAGACTGACCCGCTGGGCCTGATGATGCCAGTCCGGCTCCTCGCCAAAGCAAAGAGCCTGGCGCTGGACACCAAAGGAATTGAGTGTCACATGGTGTCTCGAGAGCTAACTTCCACCTTGAGTAAGGATTGAATCTCAGTAGCAAAAGTATTTGTTTGTGGTTTGGTAGAAGGGAAGGTTACTAGTAGTAATATCAAAACGTTCAAGTTTATAGTTATTAGGGGGCTTTCAAATTGAGTGATAGACTGCGGAGCAGCGGCTACGGCTCATCTTGAGTGAGTTTTGTCTTACGTCCAAAAGTAGAATACTATTGGCCGAGTAAATAGTATTGTGATAATATTGTAATATTATTCAGTACTTTGATGGATGCTCTTTTCCTTCTGGCAACTGTGATACATCGTCGCTATACCTGCCAAAACTACGTTTATGTTCGAAATAGGTTCTTGATATAATTTTACATTATTTTCAAAGGCGCATATGCCTGTAAAACCCAGTTTGTAACATATATAGACTTAACTTGAAAAACGCTCCATCGATAAATAGCGTTCTGAAAAGTTAGATTTTACAAATAGCAGATTTCTCAGGCGCAGCGATGACATATTTTTATCTGTAGTGTGTAGAAGAAGTAGTCAGTTTAAGACGTAGTCGTTTTCACTAGAACTTCAAGAAGAGCTTATTAATTCAGATATGGTCAACTAAAGAAGTGGTAATTTTAAGAAGTTATTTCAAAAAGTTTTATATTGTAAAGTGGATATTAAGGGAAGCGGTCATTGTGCGAAAAATCGGTTAAACTATACTCACATACATCAACCGTTACCTCGATATTGCAATAGTAGAAAACCCATTCCTCGCACAAGTATAGCATAAAGTTAGAGGATTCCAAGGTATTCCTGATAATGTAGTTGTGCTAAAACATATATTAAAATATTTTAACAAAAATAAATTGTTTATTAGATGAGTCACACATGGACATGGTATTTGAACTGCCTGACAGAACCTATATTGGCGGTAAAGAAACTCGGTTAACACTCAGGTGAGACATTTTATAAGCATGTTATGGTAACTTTGAAATAAACTCCATACTCTAAACGAGTTGTCTAGAAAATAATCGTAGAGTGTTAGCACCTACCTAAAACAATTTATTTATTCAGAAACTAGGTAGGTGAGACTGTGAAGTAGAAAAATCATCATATCGAATCATGTTCGACTTTTCAATAGCAAATTTGAAATAAATAGTTTAAATCTATTATGTTTATGTGTTGTGCTGTCAACCTGATGATGAACCTTGAGATAATGATAAGTCAACATCTGACGTTATTACGTTCAAAATTATTATTTATTATTATATTTTTTAATACGTTAATGTTATATTACGGAATCAATTCAATATTCAGCTTTAGAAAGCTCAACAGAAGACGCGATTTTATTTTAAAATGATAGACAGAACAGACAGAAAAGAAAAATGTCAGGGGAGTTTTTTTTGGGTCTTTCTAAGGCATATGACAGTGTCTCCATCCCCATTCTTATGACAAAGTTAGAAATATAGGTGTATGGGACAAAGGCACTTAGATACATAGACTAGAACTATTTAAAATCTATTTGACCAACAAAATCCAAGTTGTTAAAAAACGTACTACAAATATGCAGAAGACGTTTTGGATATTTGAGTTCCGCAGGGGAATATTTTAGGTCTAACACTGTTAACCATACCTATATATCACTCTGTGAATTAGAATCATCCAACTGCAAAATTATCGGTAATGCAGATGTAAGCCACTGCACTATTTGTTCATGTTTTAATCTAGAATGGCACAAGAGCTCTTGCAGAAACGGTACGGACTTAAATCATCAATTAGCCTACTTACGCTGTACTTTAGCCCGCAAACAGCGATGCGGCCCCCTCCGAAAACTTTTCTATTAAAACACATGTAATTGCAACAATTGTGACTGTCTCTTTTTATCACTGTTACGCGAATTAAATAATCCACTACTTTTTTAAATGGTACTTAGTGTCAGTGAACTAATTTATGTGTTCGAACTGCTCTAATGCTGCTGAACCTAATACGTTTCTAGTGACATATTATGCATTATGTTAATGGATAATTCATACTGTGTCACCTCATGGGGTGGAGCAGCCAAGACTTTACCTTTAGTGAGAGCACAATGAGTTGTCCTTAAAACTAAGGCTAAAACACTTTAATATACGACCCTACCATATATAGACCAAGCGTTGGTTAGACAAAGTATGCTCCGCAATTCGCCATCGAACTACGTTGGCTACACACTTTTAATCTTATTATGTAAACAAACACAGATACTAACACGTATATGCAGTCCAAACCTTGTTCACATGTGGTACATTTATTTTGATTTACATTTCGTTGGTTTTCCACGTAAACAGGCATGTCTAGTTTGTGAATTTCTAGTTTTGAATACTACTAGGATGGCAGATGTATACCTATGCGATGCGATACCTATCCTATACGATGCTAAGTGCGATGGGGATACATGCCGTGACCCGTACCACATACTGACTCGAGTACGGGGTTTTTATTTTGTGCATCACCGTGACCTTCACTGATCACACAGAAATGTTGTGTCAAACTAAAAGTATACATATAATATCTGAAAATACAAGAAACAAGTAGTTCAGCATTTCCCAGATCTACTATTTTAAAAGTCCTTTTCTTTTTATTTGTTTTATTGTTTTCTTGTGTATTTTTTAACCTATTTAAAATACACATAACCCGATAATCAATTCTTGTGAATATATGTACATTCATACGAGTATAGAGGATGCAGTGGCTAAAGGCTTGGCTAAATGCGCTCCGGGTCGCGAGTTTCAGCCCTACACATACACACACACACACATCAGTCCATAAACGTCTACGGCTGAACATAGGTCTCCTAATTGGAAAATCTGATCTAGCTCGAAGTCTTTTTGGAAGAGACCTATATCAGCAGAGATCAGAAATACGCTATTGCATAATATTTGTTTTCTATTTGTCCAGGGAGATCATCAGTCGTCTCGAGAAAGTGTACTGCCAGTCCATTGGCATAGAATACATGCACGTATACGATCTGGACGCTGTCCAGTTTCTCAGGGAACGTATGGAGCTGCCTGGCGCCTTCGATAAGACCGTCGATGAGAAGAGACTTATCATGAGGCGACTCACCAAGGCTGTATTGTGAGATTTATAACATGACTAAGGACTACAGTCAACTACAGTTGGTTGCGGTTGGTGTCCGGGCCGAATGACGACAGTCACAAAATATTCATAGTCTTACTAATGAATCATGGTGTTACAATCTTCGTCTATCATATCATACGGTAGAAATTATTGGTAGTTTTAGGCAATTTAGTGACGATGATGATCTCAATTGAAACAGTGAACGTAATAAGTTTTATATTCTGTTTGGTGTCCGGAAAATAAATAAAACCACTCCATTTCTTCCCCTGGATCGCCATAAAAGGTGGCTAAGGGTCTCTAAAATCGGGGATCAGGGAGCAGTAGCATCCCTTCTCGTGGAAGAACGGCAGCCATTCTGCGCTCACCAACCTGCCTGCGGTGAGTACTGGTAACTTTATCCCAAACTGACCACACGATTGTAGAAATCTATGGGGAACCTTTTGTTCAGCAGTGGACGTCCTTTGGCTGATATAATGATGATGATAATTTCTATTAGCTTAGAGAAGTACTTCGCAACTAAGTGGCCAGCGGAGAAGAGGTTCGGCCTTGAAGGAGGTGAGAGCATGATCGCGCTGTTGGAGGAGATCGTGGACACCAGCACCAAGCTGGGCGTTGAGTCCATTGTGATTGGCATGCAGCATCGAGGTTTGTCACTAAGTTGCTAGCAATGTAAGACTTTTTGAAAGATGAAACAGTGAAGAGCTGAGCTGCAGTTTTCCTTAGATATAAGACAGATCGTAGCCATCTACCGACGACACGGTTGGTGCAGTGGTTGATACAGTCGACTGCTGCGCTCCGGGTCGCGGGTTCGATTCCCGCACGGATCAAATATTTGTATGATCTGCAGGTAGTTGTTCCGGATCTGGGTGTATTGTGTGTGAAATGTATGTAATAATAATGTCTTAGCTGGTTTTACACTGATATTTCGATTCTGAGGTGCAATTCAATTGCAAAAAGCTCAAACATCCATACATCCTTGAATCGAAATAATGGCGTACAACCAATTTGGTATTCGCTAAGACATGATTTAAGCTATTCAAGGACACGTTGCCGAAGGTAAGCCATGAGGACCAGTCTTATCGAATACCTAATTGGGTTATCACCATTATTTCAATTCTGTATTCAACGATGTGTGGATGTTCGAGCTTAAGGAATTGCACCCCTGTATTCAAGGATGTATGGATGTTTGAGCTTAAGAAATTGCACCCCAGAAATTAATAAAATGTTTTCCGTCCAGGTCGTCTAAATATGTTGGTGAATGTGTGTCGTAAGCAGCTGACTGATATTTTTGCGCAGTTTAAGCCCATGGAGCCCAAAGAACCGGTAATTTTACAGTTATTATCAGTCTAATCTAGAATAACCATGAGTGTTTTGGTAACACAACAAAATGTGTACAAGGCGAGTATGAGTTTTGTAAGCGAGAATCAAGATCTCGCATTGATCAATGTCGTTTGCGCTTCTACATGCGATATCGTAACGGTTTACTAAAATATTTGTATACTTAGCCTATAAGTAGGGTTAGCCCACCTTTAGATTTCTTTCTAAAAAGGCTATTACCCAAATACGCATAAGTGTATAACAATTAAGAAAAAGTTTTAGGTGCTTAATTCATCACAGAGAAATATAATGTTGATATTAAACAGGGTGTTTGGAAGAAGGGTGCAGAGCCTGAAGGGACATCTAAGACCATTTAGAATATATTCAGCTAAACTTGTCTTAGACGAAGTCTGTGCCATTTTTTTAATTTTTGGAACTTATTCTTAACCATAAACCCCATTTTTAACACACTTTTATTAGCTTGGTATGTATCTCGAAACTAGGTAGCTGCGGGTTAGGCCCTCTACTATTAAAAATTAAATAAAAATTTAAAAACCCTCAACCCAAGAAATCTAATAAAAACTAAAAAAGAAAAGTGGGCCTGGTCCTATTGTAATGGTCTATGGTAATATTTAATACCTACCAAAAAAACACAATATATGTTCAGCAAAATCTTACGGATTTACAGTAGTACAAAATTTTCCGAAATATCGAAAAATCTCTACCTTGACACAGATTTTTAAGCATCTCGTAATGAAAAATTCCTTTTCTAGTTTCTTTTTTACCTCAAATTATTTGTGAATAGTTACTTTACTCATTCATAAGTCTTTATTCTATTAAAAACTACAATGTTTTCATGAAATACAATTTTTATTTAAATTTTCACAGTACAATTTTCTTATCTTAAAATTTTGTACTACTGTAAATCCGTAAGATTTTGCTGAACATATATGTGGGTTGTTCGATTGATGGTGTTCTTGTTAACAACATTACTTACGCGGACGACATGGTGCTGCTGAGTCCATCGATCAGTGCCCTTCGAAAACTGATTTCGATCTGCGAGCGGTATGTGGGGGCCCACGGACTCAGATATAATGTCAGTAAAAGCGAGCTAATGGTGTTTAAGGCGGGATCTAAAACTTATCATACTGTCCCACAGGTTATGCTGAATGGCAGTGTCCTTAAAAGAGTCTCGCAGTTCAAATATCTGGGCCACTGGGTCACCGAGACGCTTGTAGATGATATAGATATAGATAGGGAGCGCAGGGCTTTATCTGTTAGAGCTAATATGCTGGCTCGTAGGTTCGCGCGCTGTACTACGGAAGTAAAAACTACGTTGTTTAGGGCATTTTGCCAATCGTTTTACACGTGTAGCCTATGGGTCAAGCATACGAATAAATCATACGACAACCTGCGTGTTCTCTACAATAATGCCTTTAGGGCGCTGATGAAGCTGCCTCGCTATTGTAGCGCGTCCGGTATGTTTGTGGGCGCAAATATAGATGGATTTGCGGCGATTATGCGCAAAAGAGTTGTGTCTCTGATGCGCCGCATATGAGGCAGTCCCAACAGCTACCTTCAGCTGTTCGCATGGAGGATGGATATGGATCTAGACTGCCCAATAATGCGGTACTGGACCAGGTTGCATGTTGAGCACTCCGGATCCAAACCTAAATATAGACTAAGATGAAGTATATAGTGTGTTTTTATCTTTTTGTTATTGTAGAATTGTAAATTAAATTGTTTTTATTGATGATTTTTTGTAATGTTAGTCTTTTTGTAATTATTTTATTTACTCATAATGTATCTAATATTTTCAATTTCTCATGTATGCATATGGACTGGTTCTGAAATAAAAATGAATTATAATTATAATTAATTATAATTATATTGTGTTTTTTTGGTAGGTATTGACCTAAGCTCTCACCCCCTGCAGTATGTCGTGCTATTTACTGGACACCCTGTATGGAAAAATATTTATTATAATAGGCCCTTTTCAGCTATGATGTTGTGAATACATAAATCATATTCTTATTGTATATATCCAGGGTTCCGGCGACGTAAAGTACCATTTAGGCACTTACATCCACCGGTTCATCCGGCGCACCAACAAGTACATAAAAGTGTCGATGAGTGCCAACCCCTCCCATTTGGAGGTTGTGACCCCTGTAGTGGCAGGCAAGGCGCGCGCTGAACAGTTCTGGAAGGGAGACAATAATGGCGACAAGGTAACTGAATACAAAGGATTTTATGGTTGGTGCAGTGGCTGATACAGTCGGCTGCTGCGCACCGGGTCGCGTGATCTGCAGGTAGTTGTTTCGGGTCTGGGTGTATTGTGTGTGAAATTTGTGTCTGTAAACGCACCCACGACACAGGAGAAATCCTAGTGTGGGGCAACGACCGTAAGCGTGCACCGCTGAAAATTGAGCTTCTCCTAGACAGAATTTACAATTAGCAGTCACGAGAGTATGCAAGATTCAAAAGGGGGTATTGAGCCAGACGGTAAAGTACCAATGTTAATAATTATGAGTTCGGTGTTATGCCGGGTACAAACTTACGAAATATAACATGAAATGTAACACGCAATGAAAGAATTTGCCGTCCACATTGTCACAACGTATCATGCAATGTAACAGAATTCCCATAGTGTGGACGCCTTGCGCGCACGAACCGCGCACACTACGCGCGCGAATACATACAACTCGTGCGCGCCGCGATCCGTTTCCATTTGTCGGTTTTTTCGCCGAACACAAAGGGGCGCGCAGTGTGCACGGAGCGTCAGTGTGGACGGGCTGTGTGTGTTTGTACTGCGGAACGCGCGCGAACCATGGAAGAAAACACAGCTACTGCAGAGGCTACAGTTGAATCATGGAGTGAAGAAAAAGTAATGCAGTTAATTGAGTTGTACAGAACAAGAGAAATTTTGTGGAATCCACAAAATATATCTTTTTACAAAAAAGATCTGAAACTAGATGCGTGGTTCTGTTTGATGGTTCCCTTCGCGTGTTCTCGACAGACTGAGCTATGTTCGCCGCGCGCATGCTGGAAACAGATGCGAGCACATCATGCTCGGTCCGTTCGCGCCACGGGCGCGCCCTGCGTCCACACTTATGAAATGCTCCTTTCATGTTACATTGCATGCTACGTTTCACAAATCTGTACGCGGCTTTATAGATTTTTTTCTAATATTGATACGATTAATACGCAAAGAAAAAACCTTGTACCCGTTTTTAAGCACATTGCGCGTACGGAGGAGTGTGCGATAGTTAGAGTTCATATGGAGGTCTTCCTCCAGTGCAGAAAGTTAAAAGTTAAAGTTATAGTATATGTTATAAACACATTGCTTCAAATTTTTTAAAAATATGAATGACGTACCATTTTCGACACTTTTTTTATTGGTCTCCAGTGGAAAGTCCTTCGCCCCGGGGAAGGGCGAAGGGGTATACGGGACTCTTGTCACCTAAAACCACTGGAGATGTCATCTTCAGTACGGAAGGGGGGCTCCAGGTCCTCGTAAGATCACAATAGAGCCGCCCATTGGTGCCACGCTTTTAGGCACATCGCGGGGGGTATGACTATAAAGGGATCACCCCCTCTAGCAGAAGGAAGGCGACTGTAAAAAGGCCGCCCCCAGGCACTGCTCGGGGAGGATTGTAAAGGATTCCCCCAAGCCTCGCTATGCGCTGTGTGCTATGCACATGGCAGCACGTGACCACGTGCGCCACGCCGTCTTCCCGGGGGTCACTCGGTCGGGCAGGCTCCCCAATCGTTGCGCCCGCAACCCCGGCAATTTCTACCCCTGAGCGGTCACAAGTTAATATAATAGCTTAAGTGGATTAACATATGGTATCGCTGCCACGGCTACGTCGCTAACGGGTAGACTTTGCGTCGTACTACTGTGGAAATGACAAATGCATGAATTTTATACATGAGGCCACTGCCATGCTGTTACCATTCGCCAATTTTGGGTGATTACATACAAAGAAGTCCGCCACTAAATCCGCCCTGTGCCCTGCGGTATAGTTTTTTACGATTCCGATGGTTCTGATCATCACTTCAGCCTGTAAACGTCTACTTGTAATCATGGGCCTACCAATGATCACTACAATGAGCGTCCATATTGTCATAATCAACACAGTGGATTGGTGATTGCATCATCACCATATCATGTCAGCCAAAGAACGTCCACTGCTGAACAAAATCCTCCCATAGATTTACACAATTCAATTGTGCAGTCACTTTGGGGGGAATTTGCCAGTACTCACCAAGCTTGGCAGGAGAGTTCGAGCAGTTTTTATTTTTATTTTTCTTTTTAACATTGCTCCACACTGGAATTTCTCCTGTGTCGTGGGTGCGTTTACAAACACAAATTCCACACAATACACCCAGACCCGGAACAACTACCTGCAGATCGTACAAATATTTGTTCCGTGCGGGAATCGAACCCACGACCCGGTGCGCAGCAGCCGACTGTATCAATCACTACACCAACAGTGCCGTCAGTATGGCAGCCCCTTAGTCGCCTTACACGACATCCACGGGAGGAGATGGAGTGATGCTACATTCTTAATCCGGACACCATACTTGACGATTGCAGTATGGTGTTATTAGCACACTGAATGCTACGGCCTATCCTCATGATATCAACCCCAATCGCCTTTTACGACACTCATAGCTAGAAATGAGTGGTACATTCTTTTCTGGGAACCACACATTCAGATGAAACTTTTTTTTTTTTAACGTTGCCCCACACTAGGATTTCTCCTGTGTCATGGGTGCGTTTACAGACATGAATTCCACATACAATACACCCAGACCCGGAACAACTACCTGCAGATCATACAAATATTTGATCGAACCCACGACCCGGAGCGCAGCAGGCGACTGTATCAGCCACTGCACCAACCGTGCCGCCGGTTTTAAATTACAATGCTTTTGCCCAGGTGATGGCGATTATAATGCACGGTGACGCTGCAATATCTGGACAGGGCGTGGTTTACGAGACGGTCTGCCAAAGTAACTTGCCAGCATTTACCACCCACGGCGCGATCCACATCGTGTGCAACAACCAGATCGGGTACACAACTGACCCCAGGTTTTCCAGGAGTACTCCCTACTGCTCAGGTATGACGTCACAGCTGCGTTACCACATCGGTTACAGTACAAAACCTCTTCAGGTATCCCAAGCAGAGCAGTGGTATCGAACCTTCGGCAAATTGAGAGTGAACCAGGGTCATACGAACACCATCGTAGCAACGGATGTTACTGCTCTGCTACCCGATAGTGTATCCCGACAGGGTATCCTCAGGAAGTGATGAGATCACTTCTAGAACCTAAGACAGTCAACTCTATATCTATACATCTACACAAATAAATAAAAGTGTCAGTTTGTAATGTCAAAATAACAGGTTTTTACTAAATGCATATGAAATTATATATGGTACCTATAACAAAAACACAATTTTTAAATTTTTTGTCTGTCTGTTTATTCCGGGTAATCTCCGAAACGGCTGGACCGATTTTGGGACTTTCACTGGCAGATAGTTGATGTTACAAGGAATAACTTAGGCTACTTTTATTTTAGAGAAATAATTAGGGTTACGCGCAAAAAAAAACCCTAGAAATTCAATATATATATTCTATGTCAAGTGCCTATGTCGAAGTACTCTAAATGTATTTTAAATTAAACGCGAGTGAAACCGCGGGTCCCAGCTAGTTAGTTATAAAAACGATTAGTTGTCATCATCATCATCATAATATCAGCCAAAGGACGTTCACTGCTGAACAAAGGCACCCCCATAGATTTCCACAACGTCCGGTCACATGCCACCCGCATCCAACGACTCTCAGCGATCTTCACCAGGTCGTCCGTCCATCTTGTTGGAGGTCATCTCGCTGCGCATCTCGATACGCTGCGTTTTCCGGCGTGGTGCGAGAACCCTTTTGCCCCAACGGCTATCAGTTACTTATCCTTTTAGCTATGTCGGCAACTTTAGTACTTCTACGGATCTCCTGATTCCTGATTCGATCTCGTAGAGAAATATCAAGTATAGCTCTCTCCATAGCTCGGTGAGTAACCTTAACCTTTCTTACGAGCCAAAAGTGAGTGACCACGTCCCGTGCCATAAGTCATCGCTGGTAACACACTTTTGACCTTCGTCTTGAGGCACTGCGATATTGTTGACGAAACGATGTTGCAAAGTTTCCCGAACACTGCCCAGCCGAGTCGGATTCGACGATTGAGCACTTTCTTGAAGTTGGACTTACTTAACTGGATGATTTGTCTCAGGTAGACATACTTGTCAACCACTTCTAGAACAGAGTCCCCAACGGATATTGCTATGGGCACGACAAAGACGTTTGAAATTACTTTCGTAATCATCGAGCCTTATGCTGAGCTCTTGGCGGCGCTTCTGTCATGACTATCATGCCAAGTTGGAGATCTTTGGGTGGCAAGAACAAATCTGACACGAGGTCGGCTGCTATCCACACGAAAAAGAAAGACAAGCTTTTAATTTCAGAATTATTATTACATATTTATATTTCGTTTTTCAAAGCCATATTCGCTTTTACTTCTATTTTTTGTTGTTTGAATTACACATACTTAGTACTCTTGTAACATATATATAGCGCGAAAGCAAATAAAAATCAGCAGGTGTAGCAGAATTAATGTTATGCCAATCTTCTCATGGCTGTCATTGGCTGAGCACGTCCTAATGTTACCTACCGGTAATGCATACGACAAACGGATTGCCTGAACCGAGTTGTCAGAAAAAAAAAGAATGCATTCTCAGCTTCAAATCAATTTCTAATTTGCGTACAGTATTATGGGGACTGCAGGCGTGCTTGTTTCTACACTACAGATATAGCAAAATGTATCGACGCTCCAGTCCTTCATGTAAACGGCGACGACCCGGAGGCCGTTGCGCACGTCGGTCGCATCGCCATCGAGTTCCGCTGCAAGTTTAAAAAGGACGTAGTTCTGGACCTCGTATGCTATCGCCGATTCGGCCATAGTGAGGAGGACGAGCCCATGTTCACGCAGCCTTTCATGTACAAGAAGATCAAGCAGATGAAGACTGGTCAGTGCAGCTACTAATATATTCTTCTTTAATTACATTATTTAAATAAGTTTAATTAAATTGAAAGTCTTGTATGTTTGTATAGTTATTTATATTGTGTGCCCAATAATTATTATGAGTCTTTATTATATTTCCTTTATTTAAACTGAATACATATAAATTACATTTTTAAATATACATCATACAAAAATATACATTAAAAAATATAAAAAATAGTAGCCCACCGGCATCGGGAACAAGGTCCAAGCTGCCGGTGGTCAGAGAGAGGAACCTCCTAACAATACGAGCCGTGCCTAGGAGTACCGCTTTCTGCATCAAGCATATTATTATAATGGCGACGGCAATGGCGCATAGCACAGAGGCTGACGGATATGTTTTGGAAGAGATGGGTCATCGAAGTGCTACCAGAGATGATACCACGCCAAAAGTGGGCTGAAGATAGTAAGAGGTCCCTACAAGTTGGGGACTTAGTGTTTATTGCCGACCCTAATGCTCCGCGGAATATGTGGCCGCGAGGTATCATAGAGGAAGTTTTTTCTGGGAAGGACGGCAGAGTGCGAGTGGTACAAGTGCAAACGCAATTAGGTAGTCTGAAAAGATCTGTTGCTCGCGTCGCTAGAATTCCAATAGATTAATAAGTGCTGTGTTAGCAGCACTAGGGTGGGGCTATGTAAGCGACGCAAATATGAACGAACCTTTTTATTGTTAATATATTAGTTTATGGTACATAGATTTTTAAAAAGGAGTCGTCCTGTCACCACCGCTGCGATCGGCACGTTTTTTTTCTCTTGTCATAATTTTTATTGTAACATTCTCAACTTGCATTAAATCCTACAAATAGTCTTGATACCTGGTTCTTATTTATCACAAGAAGTCCTGACCCATACAGCTGGTCAATTATTTATTCATAATAATAATTATAATTAAAGCTGCCTGATTTCTTCATACCTTATGATAAAAAAAAAATATCATAAGAAAAAAAAAAAGTATATTAAGTAGCTTACAGAACGCAGGGCAGTTTGTGGCGAACTGAATGTGAGTGGCGACACTGCGTACCCGAATGCTCCAGAGAGTCGGCCAGGGCCTCGTCTCCGCTTGCCTTTATTGGTTGGTTGGAGTGGAACCCCATGAGTGCCCGCAGGATTTTCAACTCTGGCTTGCCTTAGTTGGCCGATCAGAGGGGGGCTGCCAGAGCTATATGCTCGGGGGTGGAAGTGTCTAATGGCGTAATAACGGGGAAACCCGCTCCGAGTCTTCGAGACGCGCGATGGTGAAACCGGTGCCGCACCTCTCTACACCCCTAGCCGCTCACACCGGTGTTGCTCCTTGTCGCCTGTAGTGGTGGCCATTTAGGGGGCCCATCTTGTGAGTGGCGAGTCACCGTCTGCCACAGAATTTCACGATCAAAGTTGAAAGGCAGACGCCGTTGTTCCCGTATTTATTAGTCTTTTTACTCCATGTAACACCCATTGCAATAGACCTTATCGTTATAGTTCCCATCTCATACAATAGCCTTACACCACCGGGGACAATCCATGACTTCATTTTATAGTGCAGCTATGGAGAGTCCCCGGTTGGTGTCCCATTACATTTTAGATTAAAATTCTCTAAAGGGCCTCTGCGTGTTGGACCTATGTCCCCGCGTAAGCCTGTCAAAAGACCGGGTTCCCCCTTACAGGGGATATAAACCCGTGAAAAGAGAGAATTATAATAATATTATTATAATTATTATTCCTTTATTTTAAATATATACATATAAATTACATTTTTAAATACATATAAAAAAAAACAATATATATTTAAAAATATAAAAAATAGTAGCCCACCGGCATCGGGAACAAGGTCCAAGCTACCGGTGGTTAGGGCTCCAGAGAGAGGAACCTCCTAACAATACGAGCCGTGTCCAGGAGTACCGCTTTCTGTATCAAGCCCTTGACCCAGCTGCCTAACGAGAGCCTCTTAAGGTGTATTATAATTATTATTATGAATAAATAATAATATTTTCCAAATAGTTAGGTATGCCTTCATACTAAAGAAAAAGGTTATGAAATGATATAAATGCTATTAAAAATGTTATTTTTTTAGTCGACGTTATCTACGCCGATAAACTGAGGGCCCAAAATTTAGTGGATGATAAGGACATCAAACGCTGGGAGAAGGAGTACATGGACACGCTGAACCAACACTTCGACCTCGCCAAAAAAGTGACCAAGCTCAGCATCATGGACTGGATTGATACGCCCTGGACTGGCTTCTTCGAATCCGTGGACCCTAAGAAGGTTAAATATTTTGTTAGAACCTAAATGTAATTAGTAATTAAGGAATTAGTAGGTGAATGCGAAGGCGTGTATTTAGTATCGTATGTCCTTATTTTCTAGCTAGTTTTGGACTTTTACACTGATAACTTAATTAAAATTGTGACGAAGTCATCCTTCATCTTCATTTCAATCAACCTCTTTCATGACCTCACACCTTTTTCTCCATCACTGTCCACCTCATTATTCATTCTTTATTCAAATCAAAATTCGAATTTAGTATGTGGTGTTGAATCGTTCTTCATATTTTGATCATTCTCATATTGGATTCTGAACACTAGTGGTTCGACACACAGCTGTCTTTCTGACAAATAATCAAGTACCGATTTGACGATACGGTTGGTGCAGTGGTTGATACAGTCGACTGCTGCGCTCTGGGTCGCGGGTTCGATTCCCACACGGAACATATATTTGTATGATCTGCAGGTAGTTGTTCCGGGTCTGGGTGTATTGTGTGTGAAATGTATGTCTGTAAACGCACCCACGGCACAGGAGAAATCCTAGTGTGGGGCAAGGCTTTTTTAAAAAGAAAGAAAGACTAGTCTGCCTGCAATATTACAAATACGTATTATTAACTAGCTTAAATAAATATTAGTATTTAAAAATATAAACATAATCTAACATAAGCATAATCTCATTAACTGCGTTACTTGCTGCCGTAGAGAGAGCCTCCTAGTTGACCTAACCGGGAAGCTCCGTGTTGGAGGGAGGCACTCCGGGACGCTACGGACTAACGGAGTTGAGTTAATAAGATCAATAAAACGTAATATATATAAATATTGTTAAATTGGTATATTGTTATTCACAAGTTCAATTATCACTTATGCTGATGTTTATTTTAAGCACCGTATTATATAGCCCTGCTTGGCTGACCGTTATCCCTCGTTAGTTTTCTGGTTCGCAGGCAGGCAGGATGCCACTCAAACTTGCTTGGTAACTACAGTCTTCATAAAAATGTAAAATCTGCATCTAATAAATAATTTGAGTTTTCTGTCTCCCATGGTTTCTGACTTAAATTTTCCCTGCTTTTTAATAAAAATATTTTATAAGCTATTCCACAGATTTTTTTAAATATGATTTTGGTACATTTTGTATATGGTAAAGAAAATGGGTCAAGTAAATAATTTTACTCAGTAGACAGACTTGGATTAGGTATTATGTACTAAGAACACGTCGGTAACTAAAAACGATTTATAGCACATGCATAGGCATATTGTTTTATTTTATGTTTGGATTTTGGTTTCATTCGCTCTACGCGTGACATGCCCCACAACAGGTTTTGCCTTGTTTCAGATCAAAGAAACGGGAATAAGTCAGGCTACAATTGATACGATAACAGCTCGCTCCTGTACTCCACCAGAGCCCTGGGCATTTGAACTCCACCCAGGCATCACTAGGATACTGGGTAACCGAAAAAAACTGGTATGTATGGCCCATTTTTTAAGGACGGCTGCGTATTGTCTGTTCTCGAGCACTAGACCACGCAAACTGTACCTGTTTTGTAGGCGCCATCTCCAGTGGCAGTATATCGCGGCGATAATCTCCCCGAACCATCTAGCGATGAGCGTTGAATCAACGTACTACTTAAATCAACCGTTGATCTTCTGTTAACGTGTCAACTGTTCACGTTCTATCACTCGACAAGTTGAATCTGTCAACGAGATTTACGAATTTAACGACTCAGTTTACTCGTTTACTAAACGACTAAAATTGAGAACGTAAAGAATGAAAAAGATTCTTGTACGTTGAAAATAGAATCGTACGAGAGAAGATTAGGTCACGTGGGGCGAACTCGTTTTATTTAGGTGATGTTTTTATCTACTCACTTTATTTATGAAGTTGGGTGGGGCCAGGTGTAAAATATACTCGTTCTCGTTGGTCTGCATGAACCATGGTTGGGGCATGGGTACCTGGCCCTTTTACATTTAATACTTTTACATCGTGTAGGGTTTTTGAAGTTGATATATTTTTTGTTAAAAATTTGTTTCTTTTTACTGAAAATAAATGTCAGAACATTTTCCAATTTGATATTAGTATTTAACACTAAAAATAAGAATGACTCAAATCGGTTTTCTCATCTCAGCGGAATCGATACTATTAAGGTATCATCTAGATAAGCGCGGTAAAATTAACCTGTTTATTGAAGCTGGCTAAAAAACGACTTAATCAGATGTAATTAAATTTATATGGGACCAACTCGAAAGCATTTTGCACCTGCGAAAAAAGAATTGCTCAAATCGGTCTACAAATCTCTGAGTAATCGGTTCAGATACATAAAAAAAAACCTCCTTTTT
Source organism: Diloba caeruleocephala (assembly GCA_947459985.1). Lineage (NCBI taxonomy): Eukaryota > Metazoa > Arthropoda > Insecta > Lepidoptera > Noctuidae > Diloba > Diloba caeruleocephala. Next base: position 2,878,158 of record OX381608.1, read on the forward strand.
GAAGTCGGTTACTGAGATATAGGCAACAGTCGCCGTTTGCCGGAAATTGAATAGTTGACTTTGTGTCAGGTGGCAGAGGGCATCGCGGACTGGGCGATGGGCGAAACGCTCGCATACGGCGCACTGCTGAGGGACAGAGTACACATCCGGTTTACAGGCGAGGACGTCGAGCGAGGCACTATGGCCCACAGGTATAAACGTGGTCCAAGTGGGCAAAAATACTTTTTGGCTATGTAGTGTTGAAGGATGCTTATTATGCTTTATATCATCAGACCGGCCATACAACGTCCACAACTGAACAAAGGCGTCCCCCATAGATTTCCACAACTGTGTCATCATATTGGGGGGAATTTGCCAGTACTCACCGCGCTTGGAAGGCGGGTTGGTGAGCGCAGTATGGCTACTGTTCCACAGAAAGGACGCTGCTGTCCATCCCTCTGCTTTAGAGTCCCTTAGTCGCCTTTTACGACCTCCACGCGAGATGCAGTGGTACTGTATTCTTAATCCGGACACCACACGGATAATGCTTGATATCGACAAGGTTAACTCCCAAACATCTCGAATGCCATTATCTCGATCTCGTCGCTCCTAGTTGTATTCGCTTCATTTTACCTTAGCAAAAGATGGTTAACGAGTACGGCTGATGTTCTGTAGCTATTGTCGTTGGTTGCAGGCACCACGTGTACCACCACCAGGGTGTGGACGGTGCCACGTACCACGTAATGGACTACTTATACCCAGACCAGGCGCGCTACCATCTACACAACAGTGCGCTCTCTGAATTTGGTAAGAACGTACTACTGAACTTACAAATACTAGAGCGACAGCTTCTTTATGTATTTCTCAGAAATGCGTAACCGCTTGCGAGATTATAAGACGCAGCTTTGAAACCAATAGATACGCCAAAGTAAACTATGTTTGTCTCATTTCTTCTAACAACAAACTAATTACATCGAAATGAGGCAAGTCATTGCCATCGGAAAAACGGTCAGAGTTGCCAGGAATCGTTTTCGTATTTAATTCATTCTTCTTCTTTTTATTTTAAAAAACGACAGCCAAGACAGGAGAAATCCTAGTGTGGGGCAAACACTGGGATTTCTCCTGTCTTAGGTGCGTTTACAGACATGAATTCCACATACAATACACCCAGACCCGGAACAACTACCTGCAGATCATACAAATATTTGTTCCGTGCGGGAATCGAACCCACGACCCGGAGCGTAGCAGCCGACTGTACTAGCCACTGCGCCAACCGTGCCGTCAAATTATTTGCCTATCTAGAATACATAAATAGAATAGAAAGTTTTATAAAACTTAGCCTTAGTCAGAGTATTTCTGATAGAAAATTGCTGCTTAAAGAAAAGTTTTCAGAAGGTTCTAGTACATCTGGAGCTCTAGTAGTAGTTTGAGATACCAAGATTGCACAACAGTCTGAAATGCTACTTAATATTGACGTTGGCAGGCATCCTGGGTTTCGAGACCGGCTACTCGTATTCGAGTCCACAGGTGTTGTCGATCTGGGAGGCGCAGTACGGTGACTTCGCGGACACAGCGCAGCCTGTGTTCGACACCTTTATCGCGAACGGGGAGAGTAAGTGGGTGTGCCAGTCTGGACTAGTAATGCTCTTGCCACACGGCCTCGATGGCGCGGTGAGTGCTTTGCTCTTGTTAATATCTTCTTTTGCATTATGTATAAAAATACCGCTAATAACCATTAAGATATGTTAATATATCACATCAACATTCCCAGGGACCCGAACACTCGTCAGCGCGCATTGAAAGATACCTGCAGCAATGTGACGATGACGAGGATGTCATACCGGATCTAGATGACCCATTGATGCCGCGTTAGTCTCCTTATAAATTTAATTTAAAATTACATTTACTCAAATAAACCATCTACAAGAAGCTTAACAGATCCATAGAAGATATATGTTGCCAGCTGCTTTCAAAATTCGTGATTGTCGCCAGTTGCAACTGCTCAAAAGAGTATTTACACGAGGATGAATGATAGCTGCATAATGAAGAAGAAAAAAATATATTTTAATACACAATAATAATTCAAATAACGAAACAAAAAGTCAGTACCACATAAAATTTAATAATAATATTATTAGCGTCTACCACCTATTCGATATAAATTATAATTCAATAATTGCCAAACAAAAAATATAATATATACTTTAGAGTTATCTAGTGTATATATATATACACGATCGATAGAAACATTTTTTCTTTACAAAGCGTCTGGAAAGACACGATCCCTCTGCATTGGCGTAGCCAGGTACGGGCAAGGGGGCGGCTGCCCCACTAGCAGGTGCTCGGGCTCCTGAACCGAAGAGTATATTAAATAATGTATGTCCAGTAAATGAAGCACTAAAAAGTAAAATCTAATCTTAATTTACGTTTTAGCGTTTAATAAAGATATTTTTATCGTACTATGTGTGTGATGAATATTTAAATGCCTAATTTTAACCTCAAATTTCAAAAGCTTTTTGGATACTTATCAATTCTTAGAAGTGTCTGTTACTTTAATTTAATTTCGGTCGAATGTAGTCGTCATTTAGAACACGGAAAGTAATTTTACGTGCCTGTTGGTTATTAGGCAAACAATGTATGGCCGCAGAACTATGTCCTTTAATAATAAAAAACTTACTAGGATTCCCAATTCATAGGAAAAGATCAGAAAGAAAGAAAGAAAAGTATTTTATTTGCACTAACAAGACACATACCCACCACAAAGACAAAAATAAAAACAATTTGATTAAAAATTTTTAAAAGTCCTGTTGGGAAGATATGCGCCATATACGTGCAAAATGGATGTCGCTCAGCATACTGAGAGGCATCCCCACAGCGCTGATATTCTGCGACAGCCTGCGTCGACAAAGTGACGTCACTCGGTGCAGTCAATCCAATATAAAACAAGACATGCGTACGCTAATGTGATGACACATCCAAATGGCTACTAGATCACAGTCCCGGCATGTCCCTATTCCTGTATCGCAATCAAGATGCGGAATGTTTAGCACAAGTTTATTCTAGTTGCCTAATCCATGTTGATTTATGAGTTGTACCCAGGTACAAGATTTGAGGCAAATATCGTGAATTTTTGCCTTGTATAGATGAAGCTTATAGGGGTGGCAAAAATCTGGCCATGATCATTGGTTCAGTTAACCCGTGTGAAGGCTCTACAAAATAATAATTAAATTGCGATACCTGCCTACCATGCCATACTTATTTACTTCAAAGCCCGATAAGTACCCTCACCAGACGTCAACCTACTCCAAAAAACCGGTCAAGTGCGAGTTAAACTCGCGTGGAGAGGGTTCCAAAATTGCTGAATGTATTGTCTATTATCCATATAGAACAAACTTAACATCGTAGTTGAAAAACATGTTTTCTCATACATTCCAACCGCAAACGTAAGTTTGTACGCCTAATATTTAAAGATTTAACATGTTATTTTGAGACCATAGACTTCTTATAGGTTTTCCTGTAATCTATTGGTAAAAAGTATTACCTATATTTTTTTCAGAATATTAGGCTCTGTAGTTTCGGAGATGATCAATTTTCGTCTATTTTTTTAAATAACATTAAAACTATATATTTTAAAATGATACAATAAACTATATTTCAGACCCTGACAACAAGCCCTTCCATTTTATATGTTACACAGTACAGTTTGCAAAACTTTACTCCTCAATTTTCTATATTACCCCGCAAAAAGTATTCAAACATCATTTATTTAAGTGATACGTACGTGTTTAGGTCGCAGAAATCCATATGTATACCAAATTTCAACTTAATCAGTTCAGTAGATTCGGAGCAAATTGCCTGTGACATACGGACAGACAGACACGAGTGATCCTATAAGGGTTCCACCATTTTTTCCTTCGGACGTTCGGAACCCTAAAAAGGTAAAAAATATGGGTGAAAAATAGCTCATATCAAAAACGTTTTTTACAAAAAAAAATACTGACTTCAAACAGGAAAATAATATACTTTATGAATACGGGCGGGGCCAGGTAAGTCGTGTTTTTAAGGTAAGGTAAGTCGGTATTTTTTTTGGTAAAATAGTTTTATTTGTTTCTTATTAGTGTAATTATATGTAAGAACTTTTTCCAATTTGGTATTAATATTTAACACTAAAAATAAAAATTACTCAAATCGGTTCTCTCAGAGGAATCGAAACTATTAAGACATCATCTAGATAAGCGCAGTCAAATTAACCTGTTTATTGAAGCTATTTAAAAAACTACTCCATCAAATGTAATGACATTTATATGGGACCAACTCGAAAGCATTCTGCACCAGTTAAAAAAAGAATTGCTCAAATCGGTCGACAAATCTCGGAGTAACCGGAGTACATACACCAAAAAAAATACGCACCGAATTGAGAACCTCCTCCTTTTCGAAGTCGGTAAGAACAAAAGGCGATTTGCATTACAGTCTCGAAAAAGGATGTAAATTTCTTTCCTTTATTAGTGAGAGGAGTCATCATATCGGCCATTTATACGTCCACTGCTGAACAAAGGCCTCCCCCATAGATTTTCACAACTGTGTCATCATTTTGGGGGGTATTTGCCAATACTCACCACGCTTGGCAGGCGGGCTAGTGGGCGCAGTATGGCTACCGTTTTACAGAAGGCACGCTGCTGCCCATCCCTCTGGTTTAGATTCCCTTAGTCGCCTTTTACGACATCCAGTGAGAGGAGTAAATGCACCGAATTCTTACTAACGAATTATTCCGTCAATAGTGAAACAGCTGCGAGCCGCCAACTGGATCGTATGTAACATTACGGCACCATCGAACTACTTCCACTTGATCCGGCGGCAGATCGCCATGCCATTCCGCAAGCCGTTAGTGGTCTTTACGCCGAAGGTCGGCCTCAAGCATCCCTACTATCGGTCCAAACTTAGCGAGTTCCTGCCTGGGACGGCCTTCAGGAGGTGAGCAAAAGATTCTTGTGCCTATTGTATCTTATAGTGGATGGTCGAAAACAGTCTATATTAATACTTGTATACGTAGACATATTGATCGTTGATCGGATTCCCTCGGGGGCCGTGGGCGCGCTGATTGGGGAGTCTGCGTGCTCACACCGAGCGACCCCCGGGTGTGTACCCCCGATAGTGGCGCGCACGTGGCAACGTGCCGCCGTGTGCGTAGCACAGCGCACAGCGAGGCTTGAGGGGACGACCTCCGCTAGAGGGGGTGACCGCTTTACAGTCATCCCCTCCGTGATGTGTTCGTGTGATCTTACGAGGACCTGGAGTCTTCCTTCGGTGCCGAAGATGGCCGCTCTAGTTGTTTTAGCCGGTAGGAGTCCCCCGCCCGAGATTTCAATAGTCCAGAATGTCAAAATGCGGTCTGGTGAATATTTTTATTGTGTTATAAAACGAAATTGTTGACGCAGAAAACTCAACCTTTATTGACAGAGTAATCCCAGAAGATGGACCAGCGAGCAAAAAACCACAGGACGTCAAGAAACTATTATTCTGTTCGGGAAACGTGGCAATCAAGATTGATGAAATACGCAAAGAGAAGAAGCTGGAAGATAAAATCGCCATGTGTCGTATTGAACAGTTGTACCCATTCCCATACGACTTGGTTCTCAAAGAGTCCTGTAAATACGACAAGGCTAAGATGGTTTGGTGTCAGGAGGAGCACAAAAACCAGGGACCTTGGATCTTCTGTAAAAATCGGATGGAGAACCTGTTCGAGCAGAAAGTGCAGTGAGTAGCGTTTGTGAATAATGCAGCCGTACCAGGTGTAACGAAAGGGTGTATACATCCGAAAGCAGGTTATTGTACTCATCATAGTGAATAACTCTTACTATGGGATTGTAGTAACTTAATATGGGAAAGCGTATTATAGGTACGGGAAGGAACTTGTGTATGAGGTCGGAATTCATCATTCATCATTTCGGCCGAATCAAGTCCACTGCTGGACACAGGCCTTCCCCAAAGATCACCACAACCACCGATATGGATGTGTTGTGGGCTCATTGGGGGGTTTTGCCATAATCGCCACGCTTGGCAGGCGGGTTGGCGATCGCAGTTAAGTTGTTAATGTACTCGAAGGACGCTGCTGCCCATCCTCCGGCTAATCCCTTAGTCGACTTTTTCGACACCCATGGGAGGAGATGGGGTGGTGGCATTCTGAGCCGGCACCATACGGAATTCATAAACCCTAATTATTTCTATATAAATGTATTTACATAGAAGATAATACAATTCGGTTTTTCTACAATCGACCACCGTGCTGATGGCAGCCCGAATTCATTCTCCTCTTTTTCAAATAATGTTTTTTTATTCTATGTGGCTAGGATTTTTCTCCCAAACAGTTTGAACTCTATTATAGGATCAACCCTGAAATAGCGAAAACAAAATCGGTTGATCCATGCATTTTGACGAGCAACATCGATGTTTTCTATAGATCAGCAGTTTTTTTTTTCAAATTCAGGGTTGGTGTAAAAATTCTTCACAATGATGAGTACCATGACCATACCATGATTCAGATGTATATAGGGCCTTACTTTAATAATGGAAAATATTTTAAGGCTAGGTTCCATGAATATATATGAAAATGAATATTTAAAATACTGATATATTTAATATTTAATAATATTTATTTATTAATATTTAATACTGACTCGGTATTCTTTTTATAAAATAAAGGTTGATGCTATGTTTTCTTTTTGTTGCTAAAACGCATCATTGCAACCTATAGATTTACCTCCTAAAATATTTTCCATACAATGTACCCTTCAGTTAGACCTTTTATACTCTATAGGTACTATAAATGAATTGAGATATTTCGCAAACCATATTTTGTGATATTTCAAATCGTTACTAAAACTAAGCGGTTCAAATCGTGTAAACATGTCGTTACCGGAAGTATCAATTAGCATAAGGGACAGACCCCTTTCTTTCAGGATAGCAATTTTTATTTTATTTTGTAGTTCAATTTAAATGATACTTGCTTCCCACTTTCTTGTATTTCATGCAAAAAAGCCCGGGCATCTGGGGTGTAATTCTCTAAGCTTAAACATCCATACATACTTGAATACATAATTGGAATAAGGACGATAACCCAATTTGGTAATCGCTAAGTCTGGTCTTCATGGCTTACCTTCTGCAAAGTGTACTTAAGGTTCTGTTAGTCATTTACTAGTCGAACCGGTTTTGATGTTTACTAGTCGAGCAGGTTTTGATGTTAAGATCAAATTATTCGAATAATATTTACTAAAAAAATAATGTTACTCGTCCGGTACTTCAAAACTGAGAAAGAGAGAAGGGTAATATTTTACGATATGCAAACTTCAAATGCGCTAGTCAATAGAGCAGAAAGTTCTCAATTTAACGTTACCTATAACTTTTTACAGCCAAAAACGTCCATTGCTGGACAAAAGCCTTCCCAAAAGATCACAACAACGACCGATATGGGTTTGTGTTGTGTGCTCATAGGGGTTTTGCCATAATCGCCACGCTTGGCAGACGGGTTGGCGATAGCAATTGAATTATGAATGCACTCGAAGAACGCTGCTGCCCATCCTCCGGCTAATCTGGTATTCTTAGCCGCAACACACGGTATCATCATGATATATCATATCTATAACTTAAATTCGACAAAAGGTTCCTTATGTTAATTGACACTTTCGGTGTCGACATTGGGGATAATGATGCCCACAAAGTATTTTATTTCCTGCCTTCATCTAAGCGAAATCAATATCGCATAATGAATATCTTACGCTTTCCTGTCTTCATCAGCCTGTCAATCATTGCACATGAGCCTCCTCCGAAGCGCATTCCGTCGTGAGGGAATATGACTTTATATAATCTCCCGTGTGGTGCAGCTTCAGAATCCAATCCCATGTCCTCCCATGGGTGTCGTAAAAGTCGACTAATGTCGTAAAAGTCGACTAATGTCGTAGAAGTCGACTAAGGGATTAGCCGGAGGATGAGCAGCAGCGTCCTTCGAGTACATTAACAACTCAACTGCGATCGCCAACCCGTCTGCCAAGCGTGGCGATTATGGCAAAACCCCCCAATGAGCCCACAACACATCCATATCGGCCGTTGTGGACATCTTAGGGGGAGGCCTGTGTCCAGCACTTGACTTCATTCGGCCTAAATGATGATGATGATGATAATGTCCCACTAAATTGTTTGCCTACAGATGCATTTCAAGACCACCCAGCGCGGCGTCGGCAACTGGTATCAAATGGATGCACGCGAAAGAATTAAAGGAACTTAAAGAAAAAATTGTAGCTCTCTAACTTATGATGATTATGTATTTAAATTGTACGTCAATAAAGAATGTCCTAGTAGTATGGGTTTCTTTGCCATTGCCCGGTCTTTTGCATTGTTTTTCAAGATTTCTAGCCTCTCTTTACGTCGCGTCATTACATTCGAGGTTTGTAGAGAATAATTACTCAAGATAATTTGAGAAACGGAAACATGAAGTCCGAATCTTAGTAAGAGTGGTATTTGCAAATTCTTTATTAATTAACATACTCAAACAAAACAGAATTTATTCTAAACACTTATTGCAATCATAAAAAAACTACTGTCTTGTAAGTTAAAAGGCTGCCTCGGTCAGCACTTGTTCGCAGCGCGCATACATTACCTAAGACCAAAGATATACGAGTATATAGTATTACCTAGTTTTAATAGAAGCATGTTTCAAGATATGACCAATTCTGTCGGTGAATCCCTTAATAAATGGTATTAGGAGTGTTTACTCCACTTTGACTAGACCTTCAGGCATAAAGTATATTATTACAAAACTACTGGCCGCAAGTAATCTGTGTAACGATTATCAAATTGATATGACCAAAAATTACAGTTACAAACAGCTTTCTTTTCTACAATATTTATATTTATTTTTTGTATGTAATGATTGACAAATGTAATTAACTGGATAGGCTATTACTATGATTGGGCAGCCTATAAATGTATATTTGTCTATTATAATAATAATAATAAAAGTCGTTATCTCACCATGGGATAGGGGAAGGTAATCCTGGAGGGCAGATTAAAGCAGCTGCTTGATTTCTTCCTACCTTTTGATATAAAGAAAAAGTATATCATAAGAAAAAAAAGTATATTCAGAAGCTTACAGAATGCAGGGCAGTTTGTGGCGAGCTGAATGTGAGTGGCTAGACTGCGTACCCGAATGCTCCAGACAGTCGGTCAGACCCTCGTCTCCGGCTTGCCTTTATTGGTTGGAGTGGAACCCCATGAGTGAGCTAAATGCTCGGGGGTGGAAGTGTCTAACGGCGTAATAACGGGGAAACCCGCTCCGACCCTTCGAGACGCGCGATGGTGAAACCGGTGCTGCACCTCTCTACACCCCTAGCCGCTCACACCTGTGTTGCTCTTTGTCGCATGTAGTGGTGGCCATTTAGGGGGCCCATCTTGTGAGTAGCGAGTCACCGTCTGCCACAGAATTTTACGTTCAAGGTTGAAAGGCAGACGCCGTTGTTCCCGTATTTATTAGTCTTTTCATTTCATGTAACACCCATTGCAGTATACCTTGTCGTTATAGTTTCCATCTCATACAATAGCCTTACACCACCGGGGACAATCCATGACTTCATTGAAGTTCAAGTACCAATCCAACATTCAGTTTTTTGGCTGATTATACTTAACAGAAATACAATTTTTACGACTAGACGCGTCGCACTTTAGTTCAGAGGGCTTCACCATACCATTTTTTCTGATTATCTGACAATTAAAGCCAAGAGACTGCACTTTCTCGCTCGGGACTGTGCACAGAGAAAAATATATCTTTTGCTGGATAACGAATAGACGGGTTTTTCTTAGAAAAGAAGGCGTGAAGGCTGCAAAATCGCAGCAACAAAAATCTGCTATTTAGACAACCCATCCTAGTTCTATAAAACACTTAAAATGTATACAAATACAGGCTGATACTTCACAAGATACATTACATTACAATCACGCACGCACACCACATACACATGATGCAACATTTTCAACCTAGAAGTCATTATTAACCAAATCTTATATCACCAATAATAATAACCCATTCTTTAGTAATACACTTAAATGGAGTCATATATCCAAGCGACTATAAAAATGACTAACCAAAATGATTTATTTAGAGATATCGACAATACAGACATATATTCTAGTATTCAATTGAACTGCATCCGCAAGCGGTGACGCCACTTTCCAAGTGGGCGCCGCCGCGCCATCTGCCTCAGTCTGTCGAAGGCCCCTGGGATGCAATTCTCTAAGCTCAAACATCCATACATCCTTAAATACAGAATTGATATAACGGTGATAACCCAGTTTGGTATTCGCGAAGACTGGTCTTGATGGCTTACCTTCTGCAACGTGTCCTTGAATAGCTTCAATCATGTCTTAGCAAATACCAAATTGGTTTTACACCGTTATTACGATTCTGTTTTGAAGGATGTATGGATGTTTGAGCTTAAGGAATTGCACCCCAGGAAGGGCGCCTCGCCGCTTACGAGAAGGAGAGTTGCCGCCTCGTGGGACACTATCCTGTATTTCCCTGCGATCCGTATAGCCACTCTGCGCTGCAGATCGTGAAGTTTGGTTTTGCAGCGCTGGACGCCTGTCAGCCGGGAGCCGGGAGCCAGACCATACAGGTGCTAGAATACTTGCTGTAATGGCATATATTCATAAAATATTAGTTATTTTCAGTTAGATCATTAGCTATTCAGCATAGTGATTCTGAAGGCTGCTGCATCACGTCAGCATAATTGATCGACGTCACACTAGCAAATAAGCGTGAATGTGTAAATATATGTTGTCATGTCAAATTGTGCTAGTATCGTCGATGCTTGATACCTCTGCAAAATGTTGTTAACCTGACGTCTTGATCTGGGTGAGAAAATTGAATTGCCCGATTCCATTACATTCACACATAGTTACATACATACAGTTCAAGCTATTATAAAGCGTGTAATAATGAATTTAAATCTTAAAAAAGCTGGTCAAATTGTTCACGTATTTATTTGCGCACAGGTCTCATAATTATTAGTTTGTGTAATAGCGTTTGTGTAATTAGTTCATGCCTCGACTTGCAAAAGAAAACCAGCGAGCAACCAATGATACCTATTGGAGATAATATAAATGATAAACATGAAATCTATACTACTAGGACATTTTTAATTAACGTACAATACATAACATTATTATCATCAGCTAAAGAGCTGCAAATTTTCTGTAAGGTCCTTTATTTCGCATCCACCTGATATCTGTTACTGAAGCTGGGCTGAGAGGTCTTGAGATGAATCTGTGGGTAAGAATTCAGAGTAGTAGAAACTCATTATGTATAACGTTACAGTTTGAACCAAGGCCTTGCCATAGATTGCCGAACGAGCGTTCACATGCCGCCCTCATCCAACGACTCCCAGCGACCTTTAACAGGTCGTCTGTCCACCTCGTTGGATGTCGTCCCACGCCGCGTTTTCCGGTACGCGGTCCCCACTCGAGAACCTTTTTACACCAACGGCCATCAGTTCTACGAGCTATACGCACCGCCCATTGCCACTTCAGTTCACAAATCCTTTCAGCTGTGTCGTCAACTTTAGTTTTCTACGGATCTCCTCATTTATTATTCGATCTCGCAGAGAAATACCAAGTATAGCTCTCTCGATAGCTCACAGACCCTGAGCTTTCTTATGAGGCCCAGATTACTCTGTGACCACTCAAATCAAATCACGGAACATTAATTATCAGTATCTCATATTGACTGCACGATTAATGCAATGGCTAAGAGACTGACTCTCGTATAGAACAAATATGTTTATGGCCTACACGAAGTTGTTCCAGGTCGGGGTGTTTATGAAACTCATGTGAAAGAAAGAATGATAATCTCTCTAGAACTCTGCCAATAGCGTCCTCGTGCTGAACGTAGAACTCTCTCAAGATGAGTCGTAGCGGCCGTATTGCAGTCTGTCAGTAATTTCAATTATGTTCCTTCCATGAAATCAGACGAAAAACCATACTCTCAGACTACTCAGATTTGATCCTTACTTAAGGGGGAAGTCAGCTCTCAATTCCTTTGGTGTCCAATGCCAGGTTCTTTGCTTGACCGAGGAGTTTGGCTGGCATCATCAGACTCAGCGGGTCTGCCTTCAGGAGCGGGGGACCACGAGCCTGCAGCAGCAATATTTAATGAGACGCAATTATTTCCAGCTTATATAATCTAATAATAAGTATTATAAAGGTAGTTCGCATCTGTATTTCTTTAGTGCATCAATGGAAAATCCTCGGTTAGTGTCCAGTTACATTTTAGATTATTATTCTCTAAAGAGCCTCTGCGTGTTGGACCCACAGGTCCTGGACATGTCCACGAGTAAGCCTATCAAAAGACCAGAGGGCCAATTATCGTAGTTAATTTACATTATGATTGAAACTTAACCGAACTGAGATGAAATTATGAATATACTGAAAAAATTGTATTCTGCTATTCCCAAAGTTCAGTATGATTTCAGTATAATCTCGATCTAGTCTCATTTCGATCTCAGTTTTGACGTTTATTTAATGAAAATTTAGTGTATGTGACAGTTCGAAATTTTAGCAGAATACCTTTTTGACTTCGATCAATTTTCGATCCATTTTCGATCTCATCACAGTGTAAGTTCATGTTTGACGTTGTTTGTTAGTTTAGGAGAATACCATTTGTGACATTTTTGACACAGACTAGATGGGAACTATATAATGAACATTTTAATGTTACGAGAATTGGCCTTCAGGATGCTCCTTGCAGAGAGTAAACCATGAATAAAGAGAGACATAATAATAATGAGCCGCGCACGTTGCTGTTGCTCCCTGTCACCTATAGTGGCCCATCTTCTGAGTGGCCGTTAATTAAAAGGGTGCAGACGTCACTGTTTTCGTTAATTCTGAGTAATTTTATCTCCATATAACACTCATTGCAATAGACCTTATTTGTAGCTTTCATCTCATACTATAGTTTTACACCGGGGACAATCTGAGACTGCATTTATATAGCCATAGAGACCCCGGTGAGTAGCCTATTATATTTTAGATTAAAATTCTCTAAAGGGCCTCTGCGTGATGGATCCATGTCCCCACGTAAGCCTATCAAAATCCTGGGCCCCCTTGCAGATAATAAACCTGTGAACAGACAGACATAATAATCATTTGTCTGCCAGTAAAATTTTGCTTTTACATTACCTTTTATATTAACACTAGATGAGACCCGCGGTTTCACCCGCGTTTAATTTAAAAGAAATGTAGAGTACTTCGACATATACACTTGACATAGAATATATATATATTGGATTTCAAAGGTTTTTTTTTTGCGCGGAACCCTAATTGTTTTTCTAAAATAAAAGTAGCCTAAGTTATTCCTTATAACATTAGCTATCTGCCAGTGAAACTCCCGTCAAAATCGGTCCAGCCATTTCGGAGTGTGATCTTACGAGGACCTGGAGGAGCCCCCCCTTCGGTGCCGAAGATGACCGCTCCAGTGCTTTTAGCCGGTAGGAGTCCGGCATGCCCCTTCGCCCTTCCCCGGGGTGAAGGAAGTTCCATGTAGAATTTCCACTGGACATCAATAAAAAAAAAAAAAAAAAAGGTCATCGGACCATCTCGCGGGGGTCTACCCACGCTGCGTCGTTCGGTACGCGGTCGCCACTCGAGAACCTTTCAGCCCCATCGGCCATCCGTTCTACGAGCAATGTGCCCCGCCCACTGCCACTTAAGTTTAGAAATTACTTGGGACTATGTCAGTATCTCTACATTTCTGAATAGATCTAGCAGGGAAACCCGATCATAGCCCTCGTCATTGCCTTTTGGGTGACCTTGAGCTTATTTATGAGGCCCATGGTGAGCGGCCACGTCTCAGAACCATAGGTCATCATCGGCAACACACACAGGTCAAAGAATTTCGTCTTGAGATACTGCGGTATTACGGAAGAGAAGATATTGCGCAGTTCCCTGAATGCTGCAGTTGGATCAAACTCGGCTAGGCAGCTTTTTATCGATTATATTTAATTATTATCACATAAATATACTATACTTACGAATTGTAGTAGGACTAAAATCATCTTGCATTTCTTCTATCTTCAATGCGGGTCCGCAAATGCTGTCATAGAATGCATTCCAAGACTGTAAAAAAATATTAGTTATGTTTAGAATCGAAAAAAATGACTTAATTCTAGTCTACTATATAACTGTGTTGTGAGGGAACTGATTGCACATTGGACTAAAGCGCATGTTTATACTGGTTCGTATTTCTTGTTAACCAATGCGACTGCCTTCTACCATGTGAATCCCTTGCTTTGAAACACACATCAAAGGGACTGGGGAAGTGAGGGGCGCACAAGAGCGGGCGCGTCGAGTACATAGCTGCCACTTCTCTAAGCTATACCACATCGTACAGACATACGTACTTGCTTACTTACATTACATTATAATATATCTACTATTTTATTCGGTTTTAAATAATAAATATATTAATACGTAAAGAAAAAACTTTGTACCCCTGTTTTTAACATAATGCGCGGCCGGAGGAGTGTGTGATTTCGCATAATTACAGTTCATATGGAGATGCAGTGCAGAAAGTGAAAAATAATGAAAAAGAATTACGGTTGAATTACGACCACAAGGCGACCACTAGTAATCATTCCTATACGAACCACCTTCAATAAACTTTAATTTCGTATTGTCTCCACAACTTACGACATGAACAAAACGGATTAAACCGCGGTTCTAAAACTCACTTTTAAATGTGTAACAACATCTGTCACTTTTGCCACTGCGAACACGAACACTGCAGTGTTCTATCCGTTAGAAAAACTAAAAATCTATAATATACGCGATGTAATCCGTCTTATTAACATGAGTAATAATCGTGAAAACTTAAGATATTAATATTATTAATAAAAACTCCGCAATAGCGCAGTAGGAAACTGCGGTTGCATGCAGGAACGTAATATTCGTTCGGTCCATTAGTATCACTTAACGTCAGTAGGCCAAGCTTATTTCACCCCCGGAAAGACTGCGGTGCGCACGTGGTCACGTGCCGCCGTGTGTGCAGCACAGCGCAAAGCGAGGCTTGGGGGAATCCTTTACAATCCTCCGCGAGAAGTGCCTGGGGGAGCGACCTTTTTACAGTCGCCTTCCCTCCGCTAGATGGGGTGACCGCTTTACAGTCATCACCTCCGTGATGTGCCTAAAAGCGTGGCACCAATGGTCGGATCTAGTGTGATCTTACGAGGACCTGGAGCCCCCCTTCGGTGCCGAAGATGACTGCTCCAGTGGTTTTAGTCGGTAGGAGTCCGGCATACCCCTTCGCCCTTCCCCGGGGCTAAGGAATTTCCATGTAGAATTTCCACTAGACACCAATAAATTAAAAAAAGACCAAGTTATTTCACATTTCCATAATAATATTAAGTATTACTTACCGAATCAATCGATTCTTTAGATTTCGACCAATCCAAGTACTGGTTCTCTAGAAAATTTGCGTTTGTGCCGCAGAGGAATGACTCGGCACTAGACGACAAGTTCAGTTGCAAAAAGATCTGATAAAATAAAATGTTTCTTGTAACAAAATGACTACAATTAGTTTATAAAATCTAAATGAGAAATGTAGATTACTGAGAGCACTTTTGCAAGTTCAAGAAAAGAAGTAGGTAGGAAACGCGGCGGGAAATGTTCTGATGAAGATTCGAATGCTTTTACGTACCAAGCGACAATTACACTACTTTATACAAATACATGTTATCTTTACATCCGGGCCAAATAGTCGGTTAGAAGCTTTCCTTCGATTGCACATGCACATGCGCGGCACGGTTGGTGCAGTGGCTGTTACAGTCGGCTGCTGCGGTCCTGGTCGTTTGTTCGATTCCCACACTCAACAAATATTAGTATGATATGCAGGTAGTTGTTCCGGGTCTGGGTGTATTGTATGTGGAATTCATGACGACGACGAAAAACCACGATGTTGTTTTTTTTAAACGTTGTCCCACGCTACGGTTTCTCCTGTGTCATGGGTGTGTTTACAGACACAAATTCCACACACAATACACCCAACACAATACACCCAGACCCGGAACACCTGCAGATCATACAAATATTTTTTCCGTGCGGGAATCGAACCCGCGACCCGGGGACCCGCAGCAGCCGACTGTATCAGCCACTGTACCAACCAATCGTCAACCTTTGACTATCGCTCACTCGATGCCACACGAGGAACTGCAGAGATCCACGTAAATTCAAAACTGTTCAACTCACCATCGGACTCCATGAATATTTGTTTATTGTTCTTAACAACGTACGTGCCAAAGACATTGTCACCTAAAAACAAGCAATTTCCCTTATTAATTTAGGTTGCAAGTCAAGCCATAACTGGCAGCAGCGCCCAAAGCAGAGGGGCAACCGGCCGTGTTAGCGTGCAAGTGGGGAGGGGGGAACCAGGCTTGTCCCTGGACTTGGTAAGTCGATCGGCGGGAGGCGAGGGCTCTACGCAGCCTGACCCAAATGCAGGGAGACCACCGGTCAGGGACGAAGCACAACAGGTGCGCAGGCACAAAAAGCCAAGTGGAGCACAAAGGCGACGCATGGCCTTAATAAGGCAAGGAGCGGGATCGGTGGAGTCACTGCCACAGGAAGTAGCCCGCATGCCGAAAAGACTGAGGACAGAAGGCAGTGGAGACTCAGTTGAGGCCATCAATGTACCCAAAAGGACCAAAGCAGGGTCCTTCAGGGATGCAGTGGCAAAAACTAGGATGGCCATAGTTGCAGAGGAACATCCTGTTCAGACCCTGAAGGCCGAGGATGTAGAGGATATCCGAGACCTCCTGTGGGAAAAGATGGTGGATACGCCAGAACCTAGGCCCATCTTCGTCCTAGGAAATGGACTCACGGCAGGCGCACTGCAAGTAGTGTGCGATGGTGAAGCAGCTGTCACGTGGCTGCAGACACTGCAAGGGAAGACGATCAGGGACGGGGCCCTAAGTCTACGTGTAGTAGACGCGAAGGACCTGCCCAGACCGGTAAAGATGGCATGGAAAAGGCGCATGCCATCCAGAAAAGCGACCCTAACACAGGAGCTCGACATGCTCCGGTCGTTCAATAAAGATCTCACGACTGCTGAGTGGAAGGTGGTGGATCAAGTGGTTGAAGGTGTGGTCGCCCGTAGCATTATCCTGATGGATAGGGCTTCGGCCGACTACATCAAGCAACAGGGCTACAATCTGCACGCGGGGATGGACCGGAGCTACTTTAAGCTCCTAGACGATGGGCTAAAGCGCCCCGGCGGTCCCTCTGAACAGATCGCGGACGGCGTGCCAACTACCTCGGCTCCCGAAAATGCTGAAAAGCAAATTACAGATGGAATGGATGGTGAGGAGGTGAAGACTGGTGACTCTGAACCACGGGGGGACGATCCGGTCTCATCGCCACTTTCGATGAGATCGGACTATCTCACTTTGGGATTGGACGAACTGGGGATTGCCTCCTCACCGGCCATTCCAGATGACATCGAGCTGCTGGCAGAGACGGGAGAGGGAGGCCAACAGCACTAGGCATCATCACAAGCCATCACGATGAGCAATTTAAGGTGCGTACAAATTAACCTGCATCACAGTAAGGCAGCCACGGCAATACTCAGTCGTCAGCTGAACAGGAACAAATATGATGTAGCCCTTATACAGGAACCATATGTATACAAGGGGGACATTAAGGGATTAAATACTGGTGGTGGACAACTGTCATATAAATGTCCCACAAATAATATGAGGACTTGTATCTATACTAGACGAGGTATAGAAGCAATTCCTCTTTATGATTACTGTTCTAGGGATCTCACCACGGTGAAGATTAACGAAGGGATAGAGGGGAAAAGGAAAAGCATCATCCTATCCTCTGCCTATCTACCATATGAGGAAGCAGACCCGGTTAATGCCTTGTTGCATAACCTGGTCAATAACTGCGCTAACGAAAATCTCATCATAGGATGCGACGCAAATGCGCACCACGTTGCCTGGGGCAGTACAGACAACAATAAAAGAGGTGAAGTGCTTATGGACTATCTGGTAAGTTCTCCCTTATTTATAATGAACAAAGGCAATAGACCAACTTTCGTAAATACACGTAGGGCAGAGGTCATTGATATTACGCTAGCAACTAAAGGGGCTAACAAGGCAACAAAAAATTGGCATGTGTCTGGTGAAGTTAGCTTATCTGACCACAATTATATTTGCTTTAGGTACGAAACTTCCCAAAACTTTGGCAAGGTACTTAGAAGAAATCCCAGGAAAACGAACTGGGCATCCTTCAAGGAGGATCTCAAAGTAGAACTTAGAGATCCCACAACTAGGCTAAACTCTATTATAGATATAGAATTTGAGGCGGATAGAATATCACAAGCAGTAAAAACCTGCTGGATAAAGAACTGTCCGGAAAAAGAGGTGAAATCGCAAAGGGAACCATGGTGGTCCCCTGACTTAGAACATCTAAGACAGGACACCAGAAAAGTTTTCAACTATGCGAAGTCTATAAAAGACTTCACGATATATGCAAAAGCGCTAACGCACTACAGCAAACAAGTTCGCAAAGCAAAGAGAAGGGCGTGGAGGGATCATTGTCAGAACATAAGCAGCTATCCGGAAGGAATGAGACTGCCGAAGGCAATG
Source organism: Diloba caeruleocephala (assembly GCA_947459985.1). NCBI lineage: Eukaryota > Metazoa > Arthropoda > Insecta > Lepidoptera > Noctuidae > Diloba > Diloba caeruleocephala. The sequence continues at coordinate 2,896,823 of OX381608.1, forward strand.
AGCTCCGCGAAGGTTAATATACTGTCATCCATAAGAAATGACCAAGGTAAACTCACAACAGATGGGAAGGAGACACTAGCAATCATGCTCAAAAAACACTTCCCAGACTCGGTGGTATTACACAGTGTGTCTGACAATATCATCACAATGGAAGAACAAAATGCAAGAACTTCCAAGGACGACTGGCGGACTGCAAAGAAAGTCGTTGACGCGGATAGAATACGTTGGGCAATACGAAGTTTCCGTCCTTATAAGTCCCCTGGACCGGACGGAATCTATCCCATCCTACTCCAAGAGGGCAGAAACATTATCTTACCTCACCTCTGCAGACTGTACAGGGCCTGCATAGCCTTTGGGTATGTCCCGACAGTCTGGAGACAAGTTAAGGTGATCTTTATCCCCAAACCGGGAAAAGCAGATTATGAGGATGCTAAATCATACCGGCCGATAAGCTTAACATCCTTCTTCCTAAAAGCTCTAGAGAAGATGATCGACAGGCATATTAGAGATGGAGCGCTCAAGCGCAGACCACTACACAAAATGCAATGTGCGTATCAACAAGGTAAATCAACTGAAACAGCACTACATTATGTAGTAGACAGAGCTGAAAGGGCTCTGGCAACTAAAGAGATCTCAGCAGCAGCATTTCTAGATATTGAAGGTGCGTTCGATAGGACGACCTTTGAGTCAATAAGTGCTGCTGCAGAGAGACATGGCATAGAACCCACCATAATAAAATGGACAAATACTATGCTTCAGGGCAGGATTATCCAAGCCAATCTACTGGGAGACAAGATAGCTGTAAAAGCGACGAAGGGCTGCCCACAAGGAGGGGTTTTATCCCCAATACTATGGAGCCTTGTGGTAGACTCTCTTTTGGTGGAACTAAATATAGGACCATTCCATACAGTAGGGTATGCTGACGACATAGTCATACAAGTAAATGGCAAGTTCCCGAACACTGTGTCGGACCTGCTACAGGAGGCTTTGGACAAAGTAGAGGGATGGTGTGATGGGAGCAACCTATCCATAAATCCAAGCAAATCTGTTTTAGTGCCGTTCACAAATAAAGCAGACCTGAGTGGACTCAAGGAATTAAAAATGTACGGCACTAAAATCGAATGGGCCACGGAGGTAAAGTATCTAGGTGTAACACTGGATAAGAAACTAACGTGGCGTACTCACGTTGAAAATGCAACTAAAAAGGCCCTAAGAGTGTTCAATATGTGCCGTTCAGCCTATGGCAAGACGTGGGGACTCAAACCCAGGGTCATATACTGGATATACACAATGATGGTGAGGCCAATACTAACATATGGCAGCGCAGTATGGTGGACGAGAACTTTGTTACAAACCTGCAAAGACACCTTAAGGAAGGTACAAAGGGTAGCCTGCATGGGCATCACTGGAGCCTTTAAAACCACGCCTACTATGGCACTCGAGTGGATGTTGAACATTAAACCACTTCATATTCACATACAAACAGAGGCAAGAAAATCTCATTATAGACTTGCAAGGGCAGGCGCGTGGAATCGATACAAGCCCTGCACAAAACACACATCATTGGATCCTGTGAAAGAACTGGATGACTTAATGGACATGACATGTGATGCTGACAATCCAGTCTATATGTTCAATAGGAGATACAGCGTACATATACCCACAAGGGAAGAGTGGCAGAGAGGACTCAAGCCCATAAATGACACTGCTCATCTCATTTGGTATACTGATGGATCTAAAATGAAATCAGGTACGGGAGCAGGAATTTGGTCAAATGACTGCAATATCAGTCAATCCATGGGGCAATATACATCGGTTTTCCAGTCGGAGTCCTATGCTATAATTGTCAGCATTAAAGAAATGCTAAGGAGGAATGTGAAGGAAAAAACCGTATACATACTCAGTGACAGTCCAGCAGCTCTAAAGGCATTAATCTCCTTTAAAGTAAACTCGAAACTAGTCAAGGAAGGTGTTATCTTACTAAACAAACTAGGAAAACACAATAACGTAAAGCTTATCTGGGTACCTGGACACGAAGGTGTTGAAGGTAACGAGAAAGCGGATCAACTAGCTAGGGCAGGCTCGAGTAAGCAGTTCATTGGCCCTGAGCCTTTCGTAGGAATACCTCAGGGTACCTACCAACTGGCATTACATGCATTTGCTGATAAGGAACATGTCAGAGAATGGAGGCAAGCGAGAGGCCTAAACCATTCCAAAACTTTCTGCAGCACAAGACTAAACGGGTGTAAGAGACTATTAAATCTTACCAAAACCCATTTAAGGCACTATATAGGTGCAATGACAGGCCACTTCGGCACCAAGGAGCACCTCCATAGAATGAAGCTCAGCACAACGGATACATGCAGATTCTGTATGGACAATCAAGAGTCTATGCAGCACATTTTGTGCAGCTGTGACGCTCTGGGAAGACGTAGGGCAAAACATCTAGGAGTGGCTTATCCATTGCCTGATGATTTTGCACGGCTCCAGGCAGGTATGATTGCGAAGTACCTACAGGGACTTCTGGATTTGCCAGCGGAGGAGTAGTGCAGGGCTTTGGGCAGCACAATGGATCCAATAGGGTCGAAGTGCGTTCGGCTAATGCTGAGCCCGTGGGAGCCAACAATAGAATAGAATAGAATAGGTTGCAAGTCAGGTCCCATATTGTTCCACAGAACGGTGCTAAACCATCCCTCTGGTCCCTTCGTCGCTTTTTAAGACATCTACGAGAGGATATATAGTCCTGCTGGAGTCCTGCCCAATCTAAAAGCAATGATTCAGATAAATCTTAAAATTTACTAAAACGTTGCGCGAAAATAACTTACCTTATCTTAAAATGTACTTTGTTAATTTCTCTTCTTCTTCTTCTTCTCTTAGATTATGGCTTCTGTAGGTTATCTTCCACAATTTCGCCAATGTCAAGTTTAAGGCAACGTTGTACGGTATTTATATAAATAAATCTTTACATATTCATAAAATATTTCTCAAAAATGAAAAAAATTCTATAAAATATGTCGGCAACGTCGTACGGTTCAATTGTTTTTTTCGTTAATTTCTCATTACATTTGATTACCGCAGAATGACATTTATGATAATGATGATAAAATAGATGTTCTAGACACGTAATTTTTTTGGCATCACGGAATATTTGCGGCTAGTAGTTATGTAATAAATACTTTTTGGACACAACAGGAGCCTCCCGACCGCCATTATGCACTGTCTTGGAGAATTCCTTTTACCGCAACGTTTTGATGCGGTGCAACTTGGGAGAGGCCTCTGTCCAGAAATGGCCTGCGATAAAGCACAGCGGTAAGCAGATTTCCATTCAAAGTCTGACCTAATCTGAGTCTAAAGTAAACTACAACGTACTGGAAAGTTGGGGAAGAGGGTAACATAGGTTACCCTCTATGTTCAATCCTGAACATCTGTGCCATGGCACAAATAAACAACCACGACCCAAAATCACTATTACAACATACCTAGTAAAGTGCTTGCTGCAACGGCATATAATATATTTATAAAATATTTGGTTTTCCACGGTTCTGCGTCAGCATACAAAGTCTGATTATGAAAGGCCGCTGCGTCGGCCCAATACATGGACGGCACACTAGTAAATAAGCGTAGATGTGTACATAGTTTAAGATTAATATATAAGATGTTAATAATGTAAAATAAATCAGTCATTACGTTGAATTCAACTTTGACTCATTACCCGTCCAACCACCTCTCACTGCGGCTAAGACACCTTTAGCCGTCAGTACGATCGGTCTTGTGAGCCTGCTTGACCGGCAGTGAGAAAACCATTTCCACACACCCAGATTCCGCCCACCTTCCGCCTGTTACCTTAGGTTTCCTGGTAACAGGTTTCCCTGCCTTCAAACTACAAGATAGTAGGGCTAGGGACTGTAGGGTAAAACTAGGGACTTAGGGTGTGGTAGCAAGTCAGAAAAGGAGTATTAAGTTTAATTACGTACGGGACGTTGGTTAATATACGTTGGCCCTCGCCCGTACACTCTGTATTTCCAAATTAGTACCCAATAGAGTATAGAGTAATATCCTCACATGCTGCTCCAAGTTATTGATACGCACATTAAGTTTCTGTTAAGTTTCATCTCAGAGTATTTAGATTCGATGTTTTTTTGAGTGGCTCTCTAGCAAACATTTTGCTCTTTGACTATTTCATCAAACTCATAAAGTCCGAAGAATAAGGATTCTTTGCAATTTTTCTTGTTTCTTTTTTTCAGTTAGAGCTGTGGTTAAAGTAGATGTTGAACTGTTTTCTTACCTGGCCTTGAGGGGAGTTCCGTGCTTGATGTTTGCTTGGTCTCATAGTAACGTTGATATTAGGACAGACAAGAATGATTTTTGAGGTTTTGAACACACCCAAGCAAAACCATCGGTATTTGAAGGATCATCTTTTAAATGGTTTCAATGGCAAATACAGACAGCAGAAAGTAGCCTCCATTATACGTTGCGTCCGGGACAGTGCCAGCAGTTTCTTAAACACCGTACTGTGCAGAACTGATAGTCCCGTGGTGCGACATTGGAACGCCATGCATAATGCATATGGCGTCTAGGATTCCTCTGTTTAATACTGAATAATAAGTCCTAAAGTAGGTTAAATTATACTCGTAATAACAAACTATCTAGGACGATTTAAACACGTGGTTAAATGTGATTTTTTTATTGATGTCCAGTGGAAATTCTACATAGAACTTCCTTAGCCCCGGTGAAGGGCGAAGGGGTATCCGGACTCCTGCCGGCTAAAACCACTGGAGCGGTCATCTGGTCGGCACCGAAAGGGGTTCCAGGTCCTCGTAAGATCACACTAGAGCCGCCCATTGGTGCCACGCCTTTAGGCACATCACGGAGAGGATGACAGTAAAGTGGTCACCCCCTCTAGCGGAGGGAAGGCGACTGTAAAAAGGTCGCACTTCTCGAGGAGGATTATAAAGGATACCCGCAAGCCTCGCTTTGAGCTGTGCTGCGCACACGGCGGCACGTGTCCACGTGCGCACCACCGTCTTCCTGGGTGTCACTCGGTGTGAGCACCGACCCCCGTGGCCCCCCACCATGTAGTGATGGTAGGGGGCTCAGGGGTGTTGGACTTGAGCGCCGAGACGGTTGTTACCCCGGCGCCGTCTCTGCCTTCTCCGTGCGGGATCGGCTCTCTCCCGATCCCACTCTGCAGCCTCCTTCTGCAGCATGACGCTCTCGCAGAAGGAGACCACTGCACTCCAATTTTCATGCTCTGCCAACATAGCCGACACTGGTTAAATAGTGCTAGCAAATTATGGATTGTTTATATCTAAATTAAAATAAATATTATCATTAAACAAATTAAGTGATATACTTTGTTGCACTGCAACAAATAAAAATTTACCACTTTTTCTTTCAGCGCAGCAACCGCAAATCAGTGTAATTTTATCCGATAACAGTAATTATATATGACAATCTATTTCTTGTTTTTATTTTTCCCCGAAACGGGAATTTTTTATTGCTGGTAGCACAGACAGCTATTGAGCCATAAATTAATTCGGTTCAGTCCATAGAGTACATTTATAGGTACGTTCTAGTACGAATTGTGTACTATTTCAGTCATATGTGTACTTGCGTACTCTGGGCGTTGTTTGTGTACTCAAAGTAATGTTTCAAGATTTCAATGTTTTATGGTTCTTTTAAACGCAACCAACATTGTCTGTAAGAATAGTTTAAAATAAAACAGTGTAAGTGTAACACATACATACCAGTAAACTGCTAATACTAATAGAAATTCTTATTCTCGGGAAAACTGTACTTTTGTTGTGGACTTTTGTCGCGGTTTCCTCGGATTTCAGAAGACCTAATTATGTACCTACCTACGAGTATGTAGTCTGTACTATGTACCTTCTATACTAAATTATGAAAATGTATACATTTCTGTACCCTGCTATAGTTTTGTGTACTATTTCGGAGACTCGTGCGTACCATAGTCGTAGTATCATCTGGCCACACTGATGACATGCGCCATAGATTATACATACTTTACTTGCGCTTTGAGGACTTGTGTCAATCTGTCAATGTCAATGAGAACGCAAAGTAAATTAGTTACCTAGTACCTATACCTACCTAACCTAGTACCTATGGTTTGAAAAATTGAGAACTGTAGTAACCTTGCCAATTTGCCATTAAACTAAAATTGGAATTAAAACTGTAGGAAGTTAAATGTGGCCAGTTGATGAAGACATCAACTTATAGTATTAGGATGTCTTCCTATTTCGATTACTTTTGTAAGAAAATAGAAAGCGAAGAGGCCCGGAATACAGACCGCATCACAGGTACCTGTTACGCTATGTGCCCTGAAGATGAAATAAAATTGTACGTTCTGTTTTTATAAAAAAAAAAAAACTTAATTTATCTCCTGGTAGATGTAATCATTACAAAATTCTTAAGAAGTCTGCTCATTACACCATGCCTTAACATACTGTAATCGTATCGGCACATGCAAAAAAAATATGTTTTTAAAAAGTAATGTCTAACAGTAAGCAGACTGTTCTGTCACCGACCAATTGAATTCATTGTGTACGGGTACGATAGTTTGTTGATTGTTATAGTCTTTTCTGTGGCACTCTTTTCATGCATGATACATTCAAAGCATGTTCACAGTATGGACTGGTGCAGTGAGCAGAGCCCTTTATTTAATCTTTCATTGTATAAGTACAAGTAATATAAAAGTAAACAGTTATAATTACTATCAGTTGAAAATACTTAACAAATATTATATCGGTGGTAGGTGAAGGTGAAGGATCATCTGGGGTAGTACATGATATAACAACTATGTGTAGGCATAGTTGTGTTCTGGGTGAAGGGACAACGAATAAATCGGTACATGCAAGCCTTAGGTTGGCAATGTATCAGTAATCACTAGATTGCTGATGTCCATGTGTGAGATGCTACCTGTCATCAGGTAGGCTGATGCTCTATATCTGGGCATGTCACATAAAATATATAAAAGGACTTCTTTGTAGGACAACATTAAGAGAGAACTTGATTTTGTGACAGTTACAATCATAAACCATTAAAAACATTGTTAAAATCCTATTAAACATTTCTACTAGAAACTAGTCTTAGTTTTATTGTGTTTGTATGTATAAGAGTTACATTTTTAATTTTATGAGGGTAAGCCTGAAGAACCCCAATTATTTTTCTAAAATAAAAGTGGCCTTAGTTTATGTATGTATGTTTAGTATATTATCTGCCAGTGATAGTCCCGTCAAAATCGGTCCAGCCATTTCGGAGATTAGCATCAACAAACTGAGAGAAAGACAAAAGCCAAAATAAAAAATTATGAGTACCATATATATGTTTATATGCAAAAAGCTGTTAACTTGACATTACAAACAGACAATAATTTAATTTATTTGTATAGATAAAAGAAATCCGATTATAATAAATAATTTGTTTAAATATAGGATTTCAAAGTTACTCCTTATAACATCAGCTATCTGCCAGTGAAAGTCCCGTCATAATCGGTCCAGCCGTTTCGGAGATTGGTGGGAACCGACAGACAGACATTTTTTTTTTTTTCTTATTGGTATATATACTTTTATATGCATTTTATAAAAAGCTGTTATTTTAACAAAACTACAAGCAGAAACTTCAATTTTATTTATTTGTATAGGACATATTTTTCTTAGGAAGGTGAAAGTAAGTAATTATGTTGTATTGATATATATTTTGTAATATTATGTCTAGTGTCAATTTATATAATAGGAATGATGACCTTTCACCATTTAAAGGCGAGAAGTAGAGAATCTAGTCCACATACTAGAAGTGTGGGGGAGCGAGAGAAAGTTAGTGAAGAGCTATGCCCGATCAGCGGCAGACTCCAACCTGGCCATCCCTCACTTGTTGCGACCATTCTATGTGCTTACCAAGACTGTACACTATCTGCTACTTGAGTAAGAATCTTTGCTTCTAATAAACAATTCTCCCTTCATAACTTTGATTGAGTACATCAATTTCTAAATACTGAATATTTTTATGTTAAGTTTTTTATTTAAATAGAACTGAAGAAGAAAGTTACAAAACTGCTCTCTTATTTTTTAAGCAATGAATAAAACTAGTTATTTATTTTCAGTGTCATACGAAGAGTGGATGCTCCACAATCAGTTCTGTATGACTTTGTAAATGACCGCCTCAGAGCTGTGAGACAGGATATGACAATACAGAGGCTACCTCCTGAAGAATGTGTTTGTCTCCTGGAACCTATGATCAGGTTCTATGTCTATTTTAGTTATGAGTAAGTGCCTTTCAAACAAATTATCTACTGGCCGAATACTCCAACGCCATTTAACGTTCGAGTCCCTATTCCAGAAACCTGCTTTTGGTACAAAATGGGCGCCTCAAATTGTTTAAGCGGGGACTTAACGTTAAATGGCGTTTGAGTATTCGGCCGCAATATATTTAAAAAGTAAAGTAATGGCAAGAACATTGAAGAAATTAAAATTGTCATAATCACCAATGTTACTTCTGTCTATGATACATCAATAACCAAAGCTTATATTCCAAAAAGCAGTATTAATCTAATGCAGTATGTATAAATTGACTGTCTCTCTCCTATTGTTAAGAAGCAGTTATTATTAAATAGCCTTTGACAATATCAATACATTTGCCCAAGTATTTTTTTTTCAATATCGCCCTCTGGTGAACAAAGGCCTCCCCCATAAACAACCATTGGTATTCTGTGTCGTTAGTTTGGGGGGAATTTGCCATGACAACATGCTTTGCAAGTGGGTTGGTGAGCACAATCTGCCGTTCTATAGAAGGGACGCTGCTGTTAAGCGCCTCCATCCCATCCCCATCCTCCTAGTAAAGGGTCCCTTAGTCGCCTTCTTACGACATCCACGGGAGGAGTTGGAGTGGTGGTATATTCTCAATCCAGACACCACATGGAATAGTTGTCCAACTAGTTATGATCAATTATCGTACCTAGTTAGAACCACAAACAATTCTTAGGCGATTTTGTTCAGAGTAGAGTGTTTGTGGTGACATTAGTGTGTGCCTACGCAATGAAATTCTTTATCAACTTTCTATTTCAGATTATCCAATGTTCCTCTAAAGGATTATGATCCAGTTCTCAACAAAAAGTATTTATTAGAATGTATGAAATGGTACCTCTCATGTTGTGATAATATAGTACAAACCCAAGAGAAAGTAGACCAACTGTCAGGTTTCCTGTCCAACTTGGATTTGGACCGCAATGCGAAATATAGCCTTGTCAATGATCGGGTGATGATGGAAAGTCTCTACATATTGTGCAATCTAGATGATTTAAATCCATTGTACAGATATATCAGTTTGCCTAAAGGTTTCAGGAGGTGAGAAAGAATTTATAAAAAAAACTTGAATAAGAAAGAAAACCTACTTAATTTGGTGTAAATGAAATCTTTGAGCGTGTTTGACTCTAGTATTTTTTCAGCCAGGCGAAACTACAAAAAGCATACGACATAGCAATAGCAAATATTCAGTGCAACTACATAAAAGTGTGTAGGCTGTTGGATAAGCTGTGTCCCCTCGCATACTGTGCCTTATTTACATACTTACCTGCATTACAAAGGTAAATCTTAACCAATATTATAAAGAGAGAGAACGAATTTAGTGCGTATGTGGTGGGTGGAGGGTGGAGGAGGGTGTACGGAACCAAAGCACCAATTTAAAAAATAATTCACCAGTTGAAGGGTACCTACATTATTTCACATGGGCTGGCTATATTATGTGCCAATTAGCTAAAGTTATGATGATATTCACCAATCGAAAAAGTTGTGCCTTTTGAGAGCTTCCAACGGAGTGCGCTGTGCGCGTCAATAGCGTGGCATGAATATAATGTAAGGTTGAAAAGTTAACAAAAAGTTTGCGACAGCATATGACTATCTTCTTGATCTGATTTTGATAAAAATAATCATAATGTCGCTCACACCGGTGTTGCTCCTTGTCGCCTGTAGTGGTGGCCATTTAGGGGGCCCATCTTGTGAGTGGCGAGTCACCGTCTGCCACAGAATTTCACGATCAAAGTTGAAAGGCAGACGCCGTTGTTTCCGTATATATTAGTCTTTTTATTCCATGTAACACCCATTGCAATAGACCTTATCGTTATAGTTTCCATCTCATACAATAGCCTTACACCACCGGGGACAATCCATGACTTCATTTTATAGTGCAGCTATGGAGAGTCCCCGGTTGGTGTCCCATTACATTTTAGATTAAAATTCTCTAAAGGGCCTCTGCGTGTTGGACCTATGTCCCCGCGTAAGCCTGTCAAAAGACCGGGTTCCCCCTTACAGGGGATATAAACCCGTGAAAAGAGAGAATCATAATGTAAGCAAACCTGCGGGTACCAGCTAGTCTACAAATAAAAGCATTAAGTCTGGTTTGAACTTCCTCAAGTCCTCTACTGTATACAAGGTACCGATTAAAATCACCTGCAACCTTTTAGGATGTGAATCAGTCAATGTATCTCTACCTGAATCAGTAAAAAAAACCTTAATTTGTCCGCCAAAGTACTCATTTATTTTCCAACGCATTCAATCTAGAACAGCTGGGGGGCAATGGCCTCACGCGTATCATATGATCGGGTGGTCGGTACTAAACTATTCCGCAACGCCGCCCACCTATTCCGCCTTGGGAGGGGCATGCTCACGGCTCTTACCGACTAAAACCCCATGGTGTCCTTCCACTTACCTAGGGGTGAAGTGATCGCCTTGTCAGTATTAGACCGCACCTCTGGCAGGTATTAACCCGTCACTAGGTCTGACGGGTCCCGTTTCTATGCTACCTGGCCGGTCGCACATCCCTTCAGAGAGTCGCAGGCAAAACAACGCGCCGCCTTGTCGGGCTTCTTTCTATTCGGGTGACAGATTGCCCCTAGTTCTCGCCCGCAGGCCGCAACTCATGGAGGCCGGAGATCGTTCAGCACCCTACTATGCCGGCGCTCGTGCCCGGTGCGTTTTCTTCGGTGGGGATCAGACGTGGTCTCCTTCTGTCCCCCTCTGTCGCCTCATTTGCTTGTATCACGTCTCGCAAAAGGAGGCGACGGCATCCCACTCACTCTTGCTCCGGAAGATGGACAAAACCACAGCCGGAATCCTGAGGTCACCCTCTTCGACCGCCGCGACGAGATCACGACGCTGCGTAACCCAAGCTGGGCACTCCTCGAACGTGGGCTGCGCCGTGTCCTCTGGGCACTAAATACATGATTGAGTGATTTTTTATTGGTATGAACTTTGGCAATCGTTCTAAAATTATAAATGGTCTCATGGCACTACCGCGACACGTTCGTGTTGCATGTGATTTAATCGGCGCTTCAAGTTACTACTTGACCCTATTCAAAGCATTGCTCTTTCGTGCTTATTTTATTAAAAGAATACTTGGTCCGGCGATAATACACTACCAACATAATATCGACGCTTGAAAGGCAAAAGGGATAACTGACAAGTTTTGTTCAATCGGTTTGAAGACCATTCGACGCAGCAAAATCAAGAAGATTCTAAGGATAATTGAATTTCACAATCTTATCGCTTATTCCCTTTTGCGTTTAAATCATCGAAGCAATTAATCCCACGATTTCACTTGGTAAACCTCAGAGATCTGGAGGGAGTCTTTGTTTTGCATAGTTAACAATTCTAAGAATTAAAAAAATAATGGTTTACCTACTCCCTTACGAATTTCAGCGTCATACCATTTCGTACTCCGCATTATTAAAATAAAAATATGTTGTTGAAATTCCTTCAGCTCCAGATGTACCACATTGTGGACAAAACTGGAATTCTTTTACCTGCCGTGGATGGCCTACATATATCAAATACTCACCAATAAAAAGCATTTAGTAAATCCTAAGGTTGAAAAATAAATATGGGTACATAGAGCCTGAGATAAAGAAGCAAAGGTCTAATACCTTTGCATAGCAACAGTTTCGAGTTGCACAGGCAACCCATCTGTTACAATATGAAGTCGTGATTTTCTCATGTGAACAGACGTGCTCTTCAAGTAATGAGCTACGCTTACAACAACAAGCGTCTCACAATGCCCACTGATGTCCTCGCGCAATGGTTGCACTTTCCTACCGCGCGCGACGCAGCAGCTGCGTGTGCGCATTACGGATTAAATGTGGAGGGGGCCGCCGTGAGGTTCGATAAGACTGAGTTCCAAGCAGATGCTGTTTTGGTAAGTTTTTGAGCTGACAATTTTGTTTCGAATTCAAATTATAGTTTGTGACAGTCAAATACAATATCATCATCATCATTTCGGCCGAATGAAGTTCTCTGCTGGACACAGGCCTCCCCAAAGATTACCACAACGACCGATATGGGTGTGTTGTGGGCTCATTGGGGGTTTTGCCATGATCGTCACGCTTGGCAGACGGGTTGGCAATCGCAGTTGAGTTGTTAATGTACTCGAAGGACGCTGCTGCCCATCCTCCGGCTAATCCCTTAGAATCCCTTGACTTTTAAGACACCCACGGGAGGAGATGGGGTGGTGGTATTCTTGAGCCGGCACCACACGGCAACATACAATATATACGTATAATATATTTGAAGGGAAACAGGTCGTGACCGCCGTATTTCATTGCCTGGTTGGGCGTCACGGCATTAATTTGCCTCCTCTAACGAAGGTTGGCTGGCTATGGGTTTGTCAATCATTGAAATGTTATACTTTGCTTAAGGGTGGTATGCTATTCGCCCAATGTTTTTTAATTGGATCAAATAAATTGTATGATATCAAACACTATTTTTTTTATAGATTTTGACGTTTCTTAATTTTCAATCAAACAAATAATTGTGTATGAAAGCAATAGTTAATCACTATAAAAACAACCAATGTCTATATAATTCAAGTCACCGAGATTAGAATTGCAAATGGCACTTGGCAAACGTGACACCCTAAGCCAAACTGAGTTCTAATGATTTATTGTAAACTAGCTGTGCATGCAACCCCTTAAGGAGTTTGGGTACTTGTGACAGTTATAGGAAAGCAATGCCGTTTATCTATTCATTTAAATTATTTAAACAATATGTAATAGTGAAATTGAGTTTGATTTATCAGGCCGCCTTCAACGACCGACTAATCTTCAAGAAAATAGCATAAGACATTGATAATTGCAATGCGAAATTGATGACTGATAAATTTTTAAAGTCGAAGTCAATTGGACACATTAGTTGAGCCTGATTTACATTATTCTCTTGTTTTTCTGTTATTACTAACAAGCGACGGTCGTCAACTCCCGCTCAGACAAGATATTATACACGAGCAGTACACTAGTCAAAATCCCATCAAACCCCGTTTTACGTGATAGTATTTTAGACAAGATTTTTTCTTTCTTTTCAGGAATTATTGAAAACTCAAGATGTAAAAAAGAAATTTAATCTAAGTATAATAGATATATTTACATATACTACATGTAAATAAGTTTTAATTAGGTACCCTATTGTTAAATCCCATATCAGAGTTTATTGCTAGAAATAAAATAAAAATTTATAAAGGAATCCTTTATTTGTTTTATTTACATAAGAAAATTCTCCTAATTATGCAATAACTAATTACAATGGGCAACAAAATCTATCTAATATCAAATGGTTGCATGGCTCCCAATGTCTCAATTCATTTAATAAAAGTATGCTATGTACCTTCCTATCAGTTACGAATTGTATTCGTCACTATAGTGACGTCAACCCGTTTTAGTTTTATTATACATATTATATTTAAAAAATCTAATTATAAGTTTGTATCACACTGTCAAAGTGATGTTAGTTCCAAAACCTTAGAAGGTGGGTATTTATTACACAGAATATTAATTTGAGACTTGATTTATTTAATTCTGCTCAAATAGCAAAATATGGTGGCATTTCTTTGACAATGTAATAAAGTAGTGAGGGTGTAGCAAATATAACAGCTTTACCTACATAAAATAACAGCCAAGAAACTCACTCCACTTCACTACTACATCATAAGTTAATTAATCCTTATATTGAAACAATTTCAGTTTAATCCGCAATGCTGACCATGCTACACTTTATCAGATTTTCTAGCTAATAGATGAGTCACCGATACACATAATAAATGCTCCATTTTTAAGACACTGGAGGTGCCTGTGCTGTTGCCAATGGATTAAAACAATTTTGTAACAAAAATGAGTAATATCACAGATTATAACGAGGGCGGCCGCATAGTCGATATTGCGGAATTTCGTTGCAGAATGTCATTATTGGTAACTAAACGGATAGACGCTAACGATGTCGCTGAATAAAATATAATTTTTAATTAATACGGCAATAGATATCTTCGACGCAAGCATAATAATTAACAAACTTGTTTCTGAAAAATTTATATCAACGCATATTGACGTAGCAGTGGTAAACACAAGTAGCAAATATTTCATAAGATGTCCTCTGCATAGAATCTATCAGTAATAACAATTTTGTTGTTTTAATACATCCGTTTGGTAGCACCAAGACGTTAATTTATATAAAGGGAAGGTAAACATTAGAAGGAAATTCAAAATCGTCAGGAACCATGTAAAAACTAAAATAAATTCAATACAACAAATCAATGTTATAACAAGTTTTTAGACGCTCGTCTACGCGTGATTTAATTGCTGTATACACATAAAAACTGATAAATAACTTTAAAACAACAACAAAATATCTAATTTACAGTAGAGGTATATCATTCAACTATACATTGACATGAAACATGTTTACCTTCCTAGAGGCTGATCGGGCGAGACTATGTAGTTGTCATGTCACCTGGGGGTCCTGTGACCCATCGGAATAGTAGCACCGTAATGTCTGGATGCTGTAGGGGATTTTATACGGAGGAAACTAGTCGAATCGATAACATTAATGTTAAATTTTATACTAAACACGGGAATAGAACATATATTTCCTCTTAACAACAACAACGTTAACGTAACTTGGTTACACGTAGCCACGACGGCAACACTGTTCCGACGGACGAGCCCGAGTTCACACACGCGCGATAAATACACACATACAACACTGGTTCACAGCAAGACCCGTTTATCTACAGACGATACTAACGGCGTGAGGCCGCACAGGTGTAGTGCGACAGCCGCGTGGCTCGACGTGTGGCCACATGGACGCGCTTGCGCTTCTTGTACCTTCCACTGCAACAAAAGGAAATTGTAAATAGGTGACACTGTTAGTGTGAAAAGGAATAAGTTAATCCTTTCATCATCATCTCAGCCGAAAGACGTCCACGGCTGGGGTGCAATTCTCTAAGCTCAAACATGCATACATCTTGAATACAGAATTGAAATGACGGTGATAATCCAATTTGATATTTGGTAACACTGGTCCTCGTGGCGTAGCTTCTGCAAAATGAATAGCTTCAATCATGTCTTAGCGAATACAGAATTGGTTTTACACTATTATTTCGATTCTGTATTTAACGATGTATGGATGTTTGAGCTTAAGGAAGTGCACCCCTGTATATACGCCTTAAAGATCGCCACAAGCTGGTCTCCTTGCAAGGATGTATAAAAGGAATAGTAATTTATGATGCGGACTATAGTCGATAGTATTTCACCCGCCACAACAATAAACATAGATCTATTCCTGCACCCTGATTAGCTATAAACACCGACAGCAGCTATCGCGCAACCAAGGATCCACCGGTGGCAAACCGACTGAAATTAGGCGAACATGCTATTTAGTTAATTGATCGTCCGACAGAGTATGCATCGAAGACCTTGCCTGTTTCCTAGGAAGACTTAAAAAATATCCGCCGGAGGCAGCCCTAGTAGGTACACGTGTTTTGATTTCCCTATTGCTGCCTCTCACTAGTGCTGCCTCTGGCGGATGTTTTTTAAATCTTTCCACGGAAACAGGCTAATTAATCGCTATCGGCAAATACGTAACACCAAAAAGATGTTTGACAGGGGCGTCTGCGCGATTAACGCCTGTCGCAAACCTTCTCGACATACGTAATCAGACCGTCGGTCAAGGGTAGGACATCCGATTAGATTACCAGAATACAAGGCATTTTTAACTTAAAATACCTCAGTTCGTCGGCAAATGTATCTACCTAATAACGCCCTGCGTTAGTTGAGCTTAAGGAAGGCATCATCGAACAGCTCCAGCTCGTGCGACAGGTAGTTGGCCTTGTTGCGGAGCTTCTTCGCCGAGGTAGACGCGCTTTCTAACATCTTGGTAGCTTCCTTCACTTCGGACAGCTCAGCGTCCATCTCCGTCGTCGCCTCGTCGATGAGCCGGCAGAGACGCGCGAACATTGTCGATAGCTCTCTGAAAGTAGACAAGAGATTTTTATACGAGATTAAGAGTGGCGTTTTATTTGTACTGCAATAGCATGCTAGTACTGATTAGTAATGGTACTGTTTGGTATGAGATACTAACCATTTAGAAAAAAAATATAAATGTTTAAATTTGTAATTAAAAATTACATTGACAATAGAGTTTTAGGTTGGCAGTTAGAGCAAACTTTTTAAAAAAAAACGTTGCCCCACTCTAGGTTTTCTCCTGTGTCGTGGGTGCGTTTTACAGACACAAATTCCACACACAATTCACCCAGACCCGGAACAACTACCTGCAGATCATACAAATATTTGTTCCGTGCGGAATCGAACCCACGACCCGGAGCGCAACAGCCGACTGTATCAGCCACTGTACCAACCGTGCCATCTGGCGGGTGGACTTCTATTATTATTTTAGAAGGGAATGCATGAAGAGTAATATAAACATCATGAGCAAGTATAACCCCGTGTTCCACAGTGTACTTACTGTTGCACCTGATGGCTGCAGTTGGCGGACGTGAGGTCGACGATGAGCCGGAGTTTCTTGCTGGCGTGTGCGACGTACTGCTTCTTGAACAGGCGTTCCTGCGCCTTGGCCGTCCACGTCAGTCGCTCGTACGCGTACAGCGCACCGTATAGCACGCCTGTCACTGCCACTATGCGCCAACCCACCGTTTTTAGTAGCTGGAAAAGAATAGTGAATGTCTTTTTTTATAAAACGTTGCCCCACACTAGAAGTTGTTCTGTGTCGTGAGTGCGGTTTACAGACACAAACTCCACACACAGTACACCCAGACGCGGAACTACCTGCAAATCATACAAATGTTTGTTCCGTGCGGGAATTGAACCGCGACCCGGAGCGCAGCCGCCGACTGTGCCGTCCAATATGAGTATAATGTGATATTCCGTGGAAATCGCGTTCAGCCAGGCTGAGAGAGATAGGTTATGGCATTAGACTTCCAATACGAGGTGCACGAGGAATGTAGGTTTTGAAAAAAATATGTAGACAGTATTAAAAGGCATTTAACCATTCATTCTCCTCCAGGGCTGACGCCGACAGTGTGGCATTGAATGATCCGGAAAAAGCACCGTCAGTAAACAAGTATAACTCACTAGTCCGGAGAGCAGCAATCCACCCATAGTTCCCTGCGAGGTGAGTGCCCCCACCGCGAACCTGGACACCAGCCCCCACTCCTCGGCAGACAGCCCCACGTGCTGCGCAATTGACGGGCCATTGGTAGTACTGACTACCTCCATCGACGACGGGACCGTACTCACTGACGGCGGGATCTGTGTAAAAGTACAAAGATTAACACATTTTTAAACGCGTAGTTGCCGTGTGGTGCCGGCTCAGAATGCCACCACCCCATTTCCTCCCATGGGTGTCGTAAAAGTCGACTAAGGGATTAGCCGGAGGATGGGCAGCGGCGTCCTTCGAGTACATTAACAACTCAACTGCGATCGCCAACCCGCCTGCCGAGCGTGGCGATTATGGCAAAACCCCCCAATGTGCTCACAACACATCCATATCGGTGGTTGTGGTGATCTTTGGGGGAGGCCTGTGTCCAGCAGTGGACTTCATTCGGCCGAAATGATGAAACGCGTAGAAGCCGTTAATATTTGGATTGTGTAAACAAACTCGCCTGCTGTGTGGTACCAGCTAACCTGCCGTGTGGTGCCGGCTAAGAATACCACCACCCCATTTCATCCTCTGGGTGTCGTTTAAGATGACGATGGGATTAGCCGGAGGATGGGCAGCACCGTCCTTAAAGTACATTTATAACTCAACTGCGATCGCCAACCCATCTGCCAAGCGTGGCGATTATGGCTAAACTCCGCAATAGGCTCACAACACAAAACCAAACCGGTCGTTGTGGCTATCTTTGGGGGAGGCTTCTGTCCAGCAGTGGACGTTTTTCGGCTGAAATGATAAAACAAACTCGCTCTAGGCCTTCTGATCTCTCCCAGTAGACAAGATACATATGCAGCCCATTGTAATGTACCAACCGCTATGAATATGTTTGCTTTAGAAATGGTTGTTTTTGTTTGAGTATGCTTTAGAACGAACTCAAGTCGCACTTCAGACGAATTAAATGCAAACCTACCTGTGTATATTGTGGAGGGTTTTTCAACGCTATTTTGTTGGTATTCTTGCCCTGGAAGCGCTGAATAAGCGCTGTGATGCCGTACGAGAAGCGGAAGGACAGGTCCTCCTGGAAGTCGGCGCACAGGTTGTCGCAGTTCAGCCGGTAGAGGACCTCGAAGGGTTGCTGGTGCGGTATTATGTAGCTCGCGGCCGCGGCGCGCTTGTGGATCGGCAGGATGTTGTACATACGGTCTGAAATAGATAAAACCAACACAAGATAATGTGTGAGAAGTTCCAATACGGCCTTACTATATACTAATACTACTACACCACCAAAAATTTACAACAGAATTCCAAAATCCATCAAAAATTTAAATATGTATCTTTTTAAAATTTTAAATTAAATTTAGCACTGTGGCATGTAGCTTGGTTTAAATTTTATTTAGCAGATGAATGTTATTACAGGATATCAGAGTTTATGACTGATAACAATAAGTCAGAGTCCGTGTGGTGTCCCGATAGTCCGTGTGGTGTCTGGATTAAGAATATAGCACCACTCCATCTCCTCCCGTGAAGGTCGTAAGAGCCGACCAAGGGACTCTAAACCAGAGGGATGGGCAGCAGCGTCCTTTCTGTGGAACAGTAGCCATACTGCGCTCACCAACCCGCCTGCCAAGCGTGGTGAGTATTGGCAAATTCCCCCCAAAATGATGATATAGATGTGGAAATCTATGGGGAAGTTCTTTGTTCAGCAGTGGACGTATAAATGGCCGATATGATGATGATAATGAACAATAATATTATGTAACTCTGTCGCCCTACATCACCTCAATATAATTGTTGTGATCCAATATTTTATTGATTTACGTTCGTTGTAGCATATGTAAAAAAATATTGTCGCTGTTAGCGATCTTATCCACTCAGAATATTGTACACCTTATATATGTCACGGTGAAACCATTCTTTCTGTTAAAATAAAGTAAACATCCGAGGAGGCACTTCAAATCTGTACACAAAATTGTTGTCATTTTGTATTGTAAGTCTAGTCCAGATTTATTTCAGAGGGCCTATTCTCGTAATTAATTAACACTATGACTGAAACTTGACCGAACTGAGATTAAATTATGAATTGACCGAAAAATGGTATTCTGCTACTCTTAAAGTTCAGTCGGATTTCGGTGTAATCTCGATCTAGTCTCGTTTCAATCTCAATTTTAACGTTTATATATGACAAGTTAGTACATGTGACAGTTCGAACTGTTAGCAGAATACCGTTTTGAGTTCGATCAACTTTCGACCCATTTTCGATCTCATCACAGTGTAAGTTCACGTTTGACGTTGTTTGTTAGTTTAGGAGAATACTATTTATGACACAGACTAGATCGGAACTATATTTTGAACATTTTTAAATTACGAGAGTTGGCCCTCTGGTCAGTGTTCGTAGTGTAGTATACCTCTATTTTATTTCAGAACACCTGTGTCACGTGCGAGCCCACTATTGTGATTACATAGTCGGTGAGCTGTTTGTCAGTCAGTTACACACAGCGAGCGGTACTCACCAGCCATCTCCTTCTGCGCCTGGTCCATCTCGTGGCCGATGTCGGCGGAGAGGCGCTTCTTGAGGCGCGAGCCCAGCCCCGCCTCCACGTGGCGGTGCAGCGCTCGCTTGTAGGCCTCCAGCGCTCCGCGTTCAGCTCGGAAGGCGCTGTCGTACTCGTCCACCAGCGCCGACAGCCGCCGGATCTCCTGGCTCAGCGTCAGCGACACCTGCGCGACGGTGCCAGGTATATAACTAACGTTGGATGGCGGCTACAACCAGCAATTTTGGAGTCGCGGCTACACGAAGCTCGTAGTAATTGTTGGAGGTAACCATATAAGCTTTTACATGCACTGTTATTGCGAATTTATTAAACAGAGGTTAAAATTATAATCTTCTGGATACATACATAAATTACCTGGGTTAACATTTATTCACATTGTTTCATTAATTTTCAAATTTTTTATTTCACAAATTCAAAATAATTTATTTCACATAAATAGGGTACATAATATGGTCTTAATCTATAACATTGATCAGCCTATTTCGTCTTAGGTAGACATGTGAAATTTCGGTCAGAAATAACAATAAAAATATAAAATCACAAGATCTTTTATCAATTTTAATTTAAATAATAATATTATACTTAATTATAGATTGCCTATTTATGTCAGATAAATGTCAAATATTAAACAGTATTAAACTACAATTAATGATTATTAAATAAATCGCCTATTTTATAATATGTCTTTTGCAGTAGCCATACATTTAATTTATTTTTAAAATTATTGACCGGAAGGACTTTGATGGTCTCTGGTATTTCATTATAGACTTTAACACACATGGGATACGAACTTTTTTGAAAAAGGGTTGTTGTCTGTGTTTTACCGATAACTAATCTGTCACCCTTTCTTGTATTCCTAGCAAATATTTCTTTTGCCGTGACAAAGAGATCTTTATGTGTTTTTACAAATACACTTATCTCAAATATATACATGCAAGGCAAAGTGAGAATTTTTAGGCTTTTAAAAATTGGTTTGCATGACTCGTAAGGGGGTATACCAACAATAGCTCTCACACCTTTTTTCTGACAGAGAAATGCCTTATGTATATCAGTTGAGTTACCCCATAGTAATAATCCATAACGTAAAACAG
Organism: Diloba caeruleocephala; assembly: GCA_947459985.1. Taxonomy (NCBI): domain Eukaryota; kingdom Metazoa; phylum Arthropoda; class Insecta; order Lepidoptera; family Noctuidae; genus Diloba; species Diloba caeruleocephala. The sequence continues at coordinate 2,917,907 of OX381608.1, forward strand.
ACGCTACATAGCCGTGATAAGCTATCAGCACTGTTTCGAAGGACACTGTTTTACGTAATTTATTCAAAACATAGACGTATTTATTTACTTTTTTGCATATTTTGCATTAAACAGTATGATCTTAACGTCATCATCAAAAAGTCACAGAATCTTAAATACTTTTAAGGTTAATGTAGATTCATAAGCAAACACAACAAACAAACAGATACCGTATAGTATTGTCATACATATAGTAAACAATTAGGTGCTTTTTAATTTCTTAATTATGAAATTTTCTAATAGAGAATCAATAAGAGTCCAAAAAAAACATTATAAGAACCTCACTTGCGGTGGTCGCCATTTTAGACGGCTTACAGGAATGGCAACAGGTCCAAGCAAGCAAATCCCAAAAAAAAATTACCTTGTGTTCGACGCTCTCGACCATGCGGTTGATCTTGTCCTTCATCTGTCGCGTGATTGTGGTCAGCTGCTCCTCGATGGCCGAGAGCTGCTCGTGAAGGATGCGCTGCTTTTCGACCTTCGCCGCCTTCTGGTCTGAAGCTGTGTTGTATACCTGAAACATTACTAAGTTTAGTGACAAAATACAATAATCTGTATAAAATACTCGAGGTCGGCGATTCGCAAGGCCGGTGCGCTTATGGCTCTGCGGCCTGTCAAGCGGGGCGCAGTTCTCACAACGAGATAATCTGTGCAGGTGGGTGTTGAAAGTAGTAGGAAGGGCGCTCGAATCTGCTTCTTCTTCTGCAGTGGACTTTATACGGCTGAAATGATGATGAGTTACGATAGATCAGTCTCACCAGTTCTAGCGCCGCCATAACTTCGGCGGCAATGTTCTTGCCGCGTCGCGAGTGTTGCGCGAACTTGGTGCGTACTGCCGACTTGCTGATGCACTCCTCGAATTTGCGCTCGAAGTCCACGAACTCAAAGTAGCGCACCTGGTGGCCCTCGGCTAGGATCGGCGCTGGATGATACGAAGAATAATTTATCAGCATGGGTGGGACAGTAATGTCTATTTACCGTGAAGAACGGAATTATCTACTTTTTATCTTTACCCCTCTCTAGGATTTCTCCTGTATCGTGGGTGCGTTTACAGACATAAATTTCACACACGATACACCCAGACCCGGAAAACTACCTGCAGACCATACAAATATTTGTTCCGTGCGGGAATCGAACCCACGACCCGGAGCGCAGCAGCCGACTGTGTCAACCACTGCACCAACCGTGCCGTCGTATATCTATAATATTAGCAGTTCACAAATTTAGACCTCCGGCACCGGATACCACCTCCATAAAGGTGATTGAATCGACCTCCTATATATCGAAACAATATTATAAATAATTGCTACGTTGTACTCACACGAGACAGGTTTCTCCCTCTCTCGCATGCGTGTGAGGAGTGCCTCTTTAGCCGAGATGAAGAATATGCGCTCCTCAGCCTCTTTGGGCGAGCACACGCGCAGCTCACGCGACAGGAAGTCCACACATCGGTTCGCGTGCTGCGTGCGGACCTGCAAACGAACGAGTCAAGCATTTATGTCCAAGCATTGATTATTATTGAATGGCTCACGATGACCAGCTGTACCATACCATAGAAATTTAGGCAATGCATGAACTGGGCTTATTCCGTGTGGTGTCTGGATCAAGAATATAGCACCACTCCATCTCCTCCCGTGGATGTCGTAAAAGGCGACTAAGGGAAACTAAACCAGAGGGATGGGCAGCAGCGTCCTTTTTACCGTTAGCCATACTGCACTCACCAACCCGCCTGCCAAGCGTGGTGGGTATTGACAAATACCCTTCAAAATAATGACACAGTTGTGAAAATCTATGAGGGAGGCCTTCGTTCAGCAGTGCACGTATAAATGGCTCGATATATGATGAACTGGGCTCGTTTTGCTTATATTATACTAATGAAACGCAAACGTGATAGCGTTAACTACCTATAACTAACACTGGCTTCTAGACATCCCTGTGACCCACCTAGCCTTTCCTCCAACCAAAATTATGCTAAAAATAAATAAATTGGTAAATGTTTACATCGCACCATTCTTTGCCATCACTGGTAAGTTTGGAAGTTGAAAGGGTAACAGAAATAGGACCACGATGTTTCATCTTCTATTTGATATTAATCACACCCAACTGAACATGGACCTCCGAATGATCACTACAATGAGTGGTTATTGTGGATATTGCCATAATCACCACGCGTGACAGGCGGTTTGGTGATCGCAGTATGTTATTAGCGCACGGAAGGATGCAGCTGCCCATCCCCTCAATATCAAACCTAAGACGCCTGTGGGTAGAGCAGGGTGGTCTATTCTGTGCCAGAAAACATGGAACTGTTAGTATATTTTTATTTTCCTGTGTCGTGGTTGCGTTTACAGACATGAATTCCACATACAATACACCCAGACCCGGAACAACTACTTGCAGATCATACAAAAATTTGTTCCGTGCGGGAATCCAACCCACGATCCGGGGCGCAGCAGCCGACTGTATCAGCCACTGCACCAACCGTGCGTGCTATATGTCATAACTTTGTAAATCAAAATCTTGAAACTCACTTGATCCAAGTACTCGGGTTCGGATGCAGAGGCGTCCCATCGGTTATTCAGTATGAATATGTTCGGTTGCGATATTTTTGTCGATACTTTATGAAAGAAGTTCTTTTCCTGAAATATGAACAATGTTCTAATTAATATACTATTATCAATTTTTTTAAAGAAGTTCTATGTCCAGCACTGGGATTTCTCCTGTGTCATGGGTACAGTTTCTGGACATAAATCTCACATGCACAAACACCCAGACCCGAAACAGCTGTCTGTAGATCATTGAAATATTTGTTCCGTGCGGGGTTCGAACCCATGACTGTGGCAATCGATATAATATTGAAAAACGATGCGCAATTCTTCTTTCAAAATTCTGGACTGGTTTTTAGATAGAGTAGTATCATCTATTCAGCCTATCCGTAGATCAGTGGTAGATAAGAGCTTCTCCCAAAAACAGTGTTATTGCCCACACCTACCTCGCTGGACAAAGTTGGGTGTCTGCAGAGCCCGGTAGCAGTCACTCCGTTGACGCTGCAGCCAATATCCGATTGGTATATTCAGGTTATTTCTCAATCAGCCGTCGTGAAGACCCGTAGGTTTTAGGTAGCGAGAAATTCACTACACTCGTCGATGTTATGTCACCAGTGTAAATTAGTCTAGACTTGGACGAGCACGAATACGTCAAGGTAGTCCGTCAAACTTACCGTGTCTTGGGGCTTCGAGGAGCACTTCTAGCATCTTTTTCCCCGGATCGAGAGGGTAGTGGGACAATCTCGGGGAATCGAAAGAAGAAGTTCACCGACTACCCCAGTCGTGCGGTCCGTGACCTCTACGGGGCGCCTGTTTGTTCAGCTCGACTGTCAGGCGTCAAGCGCTGCAGAGCCGATAGGCTGAGGCGGCTGGCTCAGCTGCGTGTACTCAAGAGGTAGCGAGAGCGCCTTAGATTGCAGTTCACGACCAAGCGCGTCGTTCAAGCCGTCCTGGCCCTCTTCGGAGCCTGGTTCAAGAGGGGCGAGCGCGTCACCTACCGCCTGACAGAGGTATTTACCGGTCACGTTAGACTCAATGCATGCCACTGCGGTAGCGACCAGGATACCAAACAGCACATGCTCGAAAGTGCCCTGCGCGGGGGCTGCCGAGTGGCGGGACCTGGTCAATCGGATCGGGCAAAATCTCGCGTTACCGGCAAAGTCGGCTATAATGGCAGAGCATGAAAATAGAAGTAGAAGTAATAGCAGGAGAATGAGACCACAGAGCATGATCGGGAAAGTGCCCATCCGTGTCGGAAACAGAGGACAGCTCACCAGGGTGACCATCTCTGACACGCCTATCGTCGTTAAGTAGCGCGGGGTTAGCGCGCTGTTTGGAAAATTTGCGTGTTCATACAGAGCAACTCCCGGGAAGACGGCGTGGTCACGTGCCGTCGTGTGTGCATTACAACGAGGCTTCGGGGGGATCCTTTACAACCCCCCCTGCGATGTGTCTGAGGGGTAGCCTTTTTACTAGCCTCTCAACTAGAGGGGGTGACCGCATCACAGTCATTCTCTCCGAGATGGCCGGCCATGCCCCTCCACCCTTCCCCGGAGCGGCGGAAGGAAATGATAAAAATCAAGTTATCGTATCTGCTTCATTGTGGGGCATAGTACGCAATACTCACGGTGACCATAAGCGTAGACTCCGCGTTCGCGACGAGCACGAATACGTCGGCATCGAGGCAGTACTTGTCGATCCACTCGTCGAGGTTGGGGGTGACGTCGACACCGGGGCTATCCACTAGGACGACATCGTCTCGAAGTAACGCGCACAGTTCCCGAGGCCAGTACACATGGACTAAGGAACACTCCTGCAGACGCGATGCGCATAGGGCGTGACCCAGCTGACTCACGGACTGTGGAAAAAAATAGCAGAGTATTTAGACCAATGAGATATAAAACTCTCATCATCATCATTTCAGCCGAATAAAGTCTACTGCCACCTCTCCAAAAGATCGCTACAATGTCCGGTCTGAGTGTGTTGGTCGCTCATTGGGGGGTTTTGGCATAATGGCAGGCGGGTAGGCGATCGCAGTTGAGTTATAAATGTACTCGAAGGACCCTGCTGCTCATGCTCCGGCTAATCCCTTAGCCGCCTTTTACGACACCCACGGGATGAGATGAGTTGGTGCTATTCGTAGCCGGCGCCACACGGCTCTACTACTACTACGAACATATGACGTATGCAATTTCAGAAGAATTGTTATTGATACTAACTTTTAAACTTTCGCATGGCCTGATAATATATAAAGAAACGGGAATTAACGCGAAATTACCTTTGTATAGCTTGACGTTGGACACAGGCCTCCCCCAAAGATCACCACAACGACCGATATGGTGTGTTGTGTGCTCAGTGGGGGGTCTTGCCGTAATCGCCACGCTTGGCAGACGGGTTGGCGATCGCAGTTGAGTTGTTAATGTACTCGAAGGACGCTGCTGCCCATCATCCGGTTAATCCCTTAGTCGACTTTTACGACACCCACGGGATGAAATGGGGTGGTGGCATTCTGAGCCGGCACCACACGGCAAAGCCGGCACCACACGGCAAAGCCGGCACCACACGGCAAATTGGATTTCATTCGGCCGAAAGCTTGACGTTTCAATCAGGTTGCAGCGATCGTGGTCACAAGCAGACTGATGCAGGGAGGCGATTCAGTCTACACGTTAATTTCCGTTTCTTTATAAATAATCAACTAGCAACACGCCCCGGCTTCGCACGGGTAACACTAATTATCCATGCACGAATAACACAAAATTGCCAAAAAAATCAATTGGTCCGATCGCTACCAAACTTCACAGGATCACCCGCCGTGATAATCTGAAAATTTCATCAAAATCTGTCCAGCTGTTTTGGAGTCCATAGGGAAGTGTCGTAAAAGGCGACTGGGATTAGCCGGAGGATCGGCAGCAGCATCCTTCGAGTGAATTTATAACTCAACTGCGATCGCCAACCCGTCTGCCAAGCGTGGTGATTATGGCAAAACCCCCCAATGAGTACACAACACGAATCCATACCGGTCGTTGTGGCAAGCTATCTACAAAAACGTCCACTGCTGGACTGAAACCTTCAGTCCAGCAGTGGACGTTTTTCGGCTGATACAATGATGATGATGAAACGGCAGGATGCTGCCCATGCACACCCATGAGAAGAGTTGTCTATTCTTTGCCGGGAACCCCAACAAATGCCACTCAATGCTACAAGTCGTATTTGATTTGACAATTGAAAGTTACAAAAACGAACACCTGATTATGTTTTTGATGGCATGAGAAAAATAACCTTAAAATATACAAATATATGCTGCAATTACCTGCACGTTGAGTTTCTCCTCTGAGCCTTCAGTACGTAAGAAAGATTCGTCGGTATCGGAGCCTTCCACTTGTAAGAAGCAGTTGGTAGTGTGTCCAATGCCGCTGGGTAAGATCTTGTCGTGCAACATGGCGTTTATCACCGTGCTCTTACCGTTGCTTGTCCTGTAAAAAAGGGCTTTCATTTAAGGAATTATCTAGCCTCGATCTGGCCCCTGTTTCTCTTTAAATAACTGATTGTTTACCAACAAGCATGGCGCTCGCGCTTTCAAAAGCAAAAAATACGGGTTGCACTCCGGGAGTGCCGACAAAAGTGAAAACATTTTGTTATTTTATTTATCTGGACGCGGTCGCGGTCTGCTATATGTACATGCATATATGCACACACTATAGCTGCGTCTCGTAACGGTGTCGCGAGTCCAGAGATTTTATCTCATCTAAAAATATGCGTACCGCGCTAAAAGAAGTTTTCACTTTAAAAATAATGTATTTACTGTTAGTATGAATGACACGAAAAAGGTATTAAAAGGAATGATTATTATCATCATATCGGCCAAAGGACGTCCATTGCTGAACAAAATCCCCCCCATAGATTTCCACAATTGTGTTGTCTTATATGGGGGAATTTGCCAATACTGACTAAGCTTGGCAGGCGAAGTTGGTGAGCGCAGAATGGCTGCTGTTCCACAGAAGGGATGCTACTGCCCATCTCTCTGGTTTAGAGTTCCTCAATCGCCTTTTACGACTTCTATGGAAGGAAATATGAGTGATGCTTCTTAATCGACACCACATGGAACCAGAAAAGGATTGATGTTCCTAAATACATCGTGCAGACTATTAATTGTTAAAAAACTGAGTTTATTCAAAAAAATATTTATCGATTAAACACCAATTAAAAACACAATATATTGGAAATATGCTTACCGACCAAAAAAGGCGACTTTCATGTGATCTCGCTTAAGCACTTCCCGTATAGCTTGCACCTTGGACACGTAGGCCTCCACATTGGCCAGGTCTTGAGGCATTGCGATTCCATTCTCACCAGTAACCGCTGCAACACAGACATTATTATTATAGACTGATTTATAAAAGAAGATGCAGAGTAAAGCCTCTGAGGAGCAACGCCTCCGCGGAGCAAAGCCTCCGAGGACCAAAGCCTCGAGCACCAAAGCCTCCGAGGGCCAAAGCCTTCGAGGAACAAAGCCTCGAGCACCAAAGCCTCCAAGGGCCAAAGCCTTTAAGGGCCATAGCCTCCGAGAACCAAAGCCTCTGAGGAAAAAAGCCTCCATGTCGCAAAAAGCTGCTATTCGTAAGCTGCTAAGAGCGTAATCTCTTCCAATAGGAACGTGTGATATTGACTACGACACGCTAACCCCGCCTATTTTTTTATCACCACTGTAGAAATCCTCGTGGAGTTGCTACACCCCCGGGAGGGCGGTGTAAAACCACCTGGACGGTCAACTTCGGCACCGTAGGGGGTTCTGGAATCTCGAGAACGAACGCTATGGAGAACCCTGGCAGACCTAGAACTATAATGGCCTTTGAGCTGCTATATATCAGTCAGACTTGTAAATTTTGTTATTCAGAAGACTAGATGTCACTGTAATACAATGCGCTGTGGGCAGCGCGCTTACAGATAGTAATGGAGCTAAAGTATTTCTGACACGTAATAATACTATTAATAGGCTATTTGGTTGTCATTAATTAGATAGTTTGTGTGAGAAATAATGCGTAGTACACCCTACATTATAGAGGTGTCATTGTGTGTAATTATAAAACCAAAAGTATAGAATAAAGAAATACAAAATTAACATTCTAACTAAACATAGTAATTAAGTATTAAGCTGTTGACATATCGACTTGGAACAATGTGACAAATCAGCTTTGATTTAACTAAAACATACTCCAGTATATTTAATTAAATCGGCGCTGAACTTTTGTTTATTTTTTATTTAAAACGTCGTGGGTGCGTTTACAAACACAAATTCCACACACAATACACACAGACCCGGAGCAACTACCTGCAGATCGTACAAATATTTGTTCCGTGCGGGAATCGAACCCACGACCCGATGCGCAGCAGCCGATTGTATCAGCCACTACACCAACCGTGCCGTCAACTATGGCTTCATCATTTCGGCCGAATGAAGTCCACTGCTGGACACAGGCCTCCCCTAAAGATGTCCACAACGACCGATATGGATGTGTTGTGGGCTCATTGGGGGGTTTTGCCATAATCGCCACGCTTGGCAGACGGGTTGGCGATCGCAGTTGAGTTGTTAATGTACTCGAAGGACGCTGCTGCCCATCCTCCGGCTAATCCCTTAGTCGACTTTTACGACACCCATGGGAGGAGATGGGGTGGTGGCATTCTGAGCCGGCATGCACACAACTATGGCTTAAACCCCAATTAAAGCCGCAGAGGTTAAGTTTGTTCATAGAACTGATAGCCATTGGGGTATAAAGGTTCTCGAGTGGAGACCACGCACCGGGAAACGCAGCGTGGGACGACCTCCAACGAGGTGGACAGATGACCTGGTGAAGGTCACTGGGAGTCGTTGGATGCGGGCAGCATGTGGCCGTTTGTTGTGGAAATCCGTGGAGGACATTGTTCAGCAGTGGACGTCCTTTGGCTGATATGATGATGATGAAGAGGTTGATGAGTCCATAATTCCCTACCTAAATTAGTAATCAATAGTACCTTAATTTTTCACAAATACATAAATTTATTTCTTTAACTCAGTGGCAATTCTAAAGAGCTGACAGTCAATCCGAGCGCGAGGGCCCTCTGTATATGTTTGGTACATTCTTTTTTTATAGGTCCATAGCGGAAATACATCATGAACTTCCTTGGCCATGGGGAAGGGTGAACAGCCATGCCGATCTCTTACCGGCTAAAACCACTGGAGCGGTCATCTTCGGCACCGACGGGGGGCTTACCAAACATGAGAGAAGAACGAACGTAACAACATACAACACACACACATGAACAAACACATCCAGAGTGCCCCTCGAGCTTGGACATTGCACGAAACAGGTGCGTATGTAAGCTGCAAGTAATTTCGGATATAACTACTATATCCGAATGTCTTTTTTTTATTAGCATGAGTGTGAACCTTCTGTTTTTTTTTTAATATGATCAGTACTCTGCCGACACAGGGGATTCAATCGGTTTCCTGTATAATCGCCATTTTGCACTGCAATTCCTTCCTAATCCTACATTAAAGTTCTGACAGTTTCGTACGGAAATTAACACCCCACTTTTATCATAAGGTTCGTTAAATTAGAATTAACAACATAACTCCGACCTGCAACATTGTTAGTACACTATATGTAGGTAATACATACAATGGCTTTGGGTTGGATGTTCGCCAACACAAAAATCAACTCACAAAGATCATGTTACTTCATAAATTGTCCGAATTTGGCCAAATAGGACACATACTTCGTTAACTTTCTATTTGAGATACGAAATTATTAGAATAAATGTCATCAGAATATCGAACTCAATGATTAACATACTTTAAGCGAGCATAGTTCAACGGCTAAAGTGAGATGAGTGACTACCAGTAGAGTTGTGAGTTCGATTCCTACGCACGTATACCCAGTCCTGGCACAAATATATCCAAGTATTTTATTAAAACAACAAAACTACAGTTTACAGAAACGAACTCTGTTGATCATTAAGTAAAACTTTTTAACAAAAAAAAGCCAGGTATAAAATGTAACATCTTGTTGGTCTGCATGAACCATGGTTGGGGCACACGTGGCCCCGCCCGACTTCATAAATAAAGCTTTTTTTTCCTTTTCAATGGTTTTAATATTTTTAGGGGTTTTTGGAGTTGGTATTTTTTTTGATAAAAAGTTTTGTTTTGTTTCTTTTTAGTGTAAATAAATGTAAGAACTTTTTCCAATTTGGTATCAGTGTTTAACACTAAAAATAAGAATGAGTCAAATTGGTTATCCGATCTGAGAGGAATCGAAACGATTAAGACATCATCTAGATAAGCGCAGTAAAATTAACTTGTTTATTGAAGCTGGTTAAATAACTACTCAATTAAATTAATGAAATTTATATGGAACCAAATCGAAAGCATTCTGCACCAGTAAAAAAAAAAATTCTCAAATCGATCTACAAATCTCGGTGTACATAAATAAAAAATACGCATCGAATTGAGAACCTCGCCCTTTTTGAAGTTGGTTAAATATTTATTCTGTGTATTAAACCCGCGACACGGATCGCAGAAAGCTAACTGCTTTGCGCCTGCACCAACCGCGCATGATTAATTAGATGGGTTAGCAGGAGTTCTAGTAATGCATTACCGAAATTGACCGATCATATCTTCTAAAATTCTTGTTATATGTTATATACAAAAATATACACATTGTATGTATGTTCCCAATGGACTCCCAAAACTTTTTTATAATTTAGGTCAATTTTGTGTCATATAAGCCATTTCAGCCAAAAAAGTCCACTGCTGGACAGAAGCCTCCCCCAAAGATTGCCACAACAATCGGTATGGGTTTGTGTTATGTACACATTACCCCCCGTATTGCCATAATTTGACGGCACGGTTTGTGCAGTGGCTGCTGCGTTCCAGGTCGTGGGTTCGATTCCCACACGGAATAAATATTTGTATGATCTGCAGGTAGTTGTTCCGGGTCTGGGTGTATTGTATGTGTAATGTCTGTAAATGCACCCACGAAAAATCGATTGCATTATTTGCCAAGCATGGTGATTACAAGGAAAAAGCTCCCAACATGGCAGATGGGAGCAACATCCCAGTAAATTTCATATACTTGTTAGAACAATATATATCGATTTTTGATGTGAAAATATACTGGCTCCTCTATATGGAGGTAAGCACGGTTAAAATTGCACGACGTCGTACCCATCGGATAGCCTAGCCTAGCCTTATTGGCTCTCTTCGCCTCGACTCTGCGCTCCACTTTACTTGTGACATGATTTAAATAAACTGTCTGTCAAGCTGGGTTGGTTTAGCAATATCACCTATATAACTAGAGTCATCATAGTGGAAACAAGTTCAGCAGTGAACATTGATAAGCTTATGTTACGTTAATATCAGACAGCATGATCGGTGCAGTGGCTATGCAATTGGCTTTCTGCACTTATCGTGGCTGGTGCAATTCCCACATGAAACAAATGTTTGTATAGTCTACAAGTAGGTGTTTTGTGGGTGTTTGTGCATGTGGACTTTATTTCTGTAAACTATACCTATGATACTGGAATAATGCCAGAGTGGGGTGGCAGCATTCAGAAATAATAATAATTAGTAGTTTAAATACACACTACATATCAAGCTATAAAATTCCAGTATAAGCTGGTCTTGCATTGTATAGGTTTTTCTTATGATGAATGATCAGCTTAAAGTAAATTTCTATAGCTTGATGTGTAGCTATTAACCCACAAATGCTGTAAGTATAATATTTACCAATAAATAATAAACAAGCATGTTTCCTTACCATGCATAAAAGTAACAGCATCCTTGACATAATCATCAATCTCAACAAATATATCATTGATCTTCTTCTTGGCCCTCACAAATATCTGTAGTGGTGAGTCCACATTGGACATGTTTACGCGGACCGCACCATTGTTCAGCATTGCAACGTTGTGGGGCCCGTCGCCAGCCATCATGGATATAGTACGGTTAACATATGCAGCCATACGGGAAGGAAATATTCACGGTTGTTGTTAGGTGCACCTTATAGCCGGACAAGCCAACGATATAGTCACTGTATCACTGTTTCTAAAGTTTTAAGAATACATGCACGGTAAAACTGCAACAAAAATGACAAGGCGTAAAAATGTGCAAATAAATAAAAAATGTTACATTTAGGCAGAGACCATATTTCTAATTTGCAAGTATGATATGGTTAGTCTAACTCAGAGACTTTTAAATATGTAGAATTTTGCAATGTTGCCACTGGCTTCCCATCATACTATTAGACTGTTAGTTCAAGCTGGATGCAAGTGATTAAACCAAAAAAAGTCTGATGCAAACAATGCAGATTTAGCAAGGCACTTTCAATCAATTTGATCAAACAAATAAAAAATATGGGATGTTGACTAATAAGTTATTATACAAATAATAAAAAACCATTAGGGAAGCTTTAGCTTGTAATTTGTATTCCTTATAACTACAGTTGGGCTAACTAATAATAACTAATGTAATGATTATATTTTTAGCATTGTCTGAATTAAGTATTTTGTGTTTTCTTTACTAAATAGTTATATTTAGCTAAAATGAATTAAAGAAAAATAATGCTTATCAGGTTTTGCAATAGTTATTATTTGATAACCTTTTCCAATTTGAAATTAAATTATTTAAAATTAGACAACAATATTTCCTTTTAGAGCAAGGGACTTTTAGATAGGTGAGGTTTTAGTATACAATCCGATCTCGCATAACGGCATTGACAGCATGCATACATGAAGCAAACATGAAGTGACATTACTAATAAGTGCTAGGAATTGGTGGTATGTATTCACCAACTGCCTCCTCCAATTGAGGTTATGTTTGTGATCAAACCAAGTGAAACAAAGATATATACAGATTTTCCACCAAAAAAAAATGAAAGTGAGAAAAAAGCAACACTAGAAGCTTATTTTAAATACATATTATTTGCACCTTATCATCTCGTTGCATCATCGCAATTGATGATCATCCCTGAAGTCAAAGCCGCGTGAAAATTTGTATACACTTAAGCGATGGTAATATAATTTATCGTAATGAATAAAATACGATGAGACGTAAAACAACTGACAGCCGCTAAATATAAGTCAAAATTGATTCATTACAAAATTTACAAATACAGCTCATCTTGAAAATACTGCACTAAAACAAATTGAAAACAAATTATCACACTTACCTGTGCATTAATGCATCATACTGGACATATTACTCCCTATTTAAAATTTATTTTCGGTAGAATATTACCAATAGATTTTTTCATAGATTTTTATCCCTGTTTTCTGTTTTCGATTTGTCTTGTTCTTAGAATTGTCTAGTTCCCAATGTCACTTGGCGAATCTGCCATTGGTGCACCTAGTAGAATCAGAAGATTACAACCAATCAAGCTTCAGTTACCTCTTATGCAAGCACAAACGTTTAGTAAGCGCTGTGCTGCCGTGATCTACTTTATAAATATTTCAATAGAAATTTAATTCTTACTTTTAGCGTCATTACACTGGGTAATGACGTCCATCACAGATCATTCTGAACAATATTGAATTTAAAAAATAATTTTGAAATGCAAGCAATGTCACATATTTATTTGTATTACATTAAATGCTACAACCAAACGTAATTGAACTGTATGTGATGACTGTGTATGTACACATACTATGGTAAATTACATTTTAAAGATGCGTTTTATTCTTTACCATAATAATGTTAGAATGCCTTAAAAAAAAGTGTTACATAATGTTAAGGTTATCATTGCAAGGCTTCAATTTAAGGTAATTTTTGTTGTATTCAGGACCTATTTAAATAATTAGAAATTACCTAGGAAAAAGGATTATTACATACTTAAGAAGATATGAATGAAATGAGCAACAAAACGTTTTATTTTCCAAATGTCAAACTACGATGAAGTGATGAACTATGAAATTATGAATGAAATGAAGTTGAAGTCAATGGCGGATGAGATGATTAGTTAGGTCGTTGTTTGTGGGAGAACTCTTGAAATATTTATTTAAATATTAGCATAACACGTAAAAATTTACACGTTATTTTTTTTACTAAAAGCTCATTTAAATTAACGAAATGTCCCGTTCCGTCCGCGCGGAAACTAGGAATCGTGTCAAAGATGATATCAAGAGAGTCATGCAAGCTGTGGAAAAAGTTCGCCATTGGTATGATAGAAATTACAAACATTTTTATTTGTTGATTATTATGAGATAATATGGTGATTATTTTTAGGGAGAAAAAATGGGTGACAATTGGTGAAACTACAATGAAAATTTATAAATGGGTTCCAATATCGACAAATGAGCAAAAGAAGAAACACGCGGCTAAACGTGAGAACAAGGAGAACACACTGACACCAAAGAAGCTGCACGACTCCTCAAACTCCAACTTCGGCATGGCTGAGGATTCCAATACATGTAAGTAGAATAAAATATAAAAAAGTTTGCTGTAATACAAGGCACAACTTTTTGGAGTCTCAAAATATTACATTTTTGTGTACCTATATGTACACCAAAAAATTATGTATCATGTGTTATGTAGGTCAGGGTTCATATCTGTTGTAATAAATTCTGCAGCATTGTTTAGTAATAAATTCTGGTCTGTGTATTAGATATAAGCATTCAATATTTTTACTCTTGTGATTATTTCAATTAAATTCTACCACAACAAATATTTATGATGAATTTGCTACTTAAATTATTGACAAAACAACATTGTATTTTTCAGGTTTTTCAACAGTAAGTGATTCACAAGGGCCCACAGAGTTCACTTCCACTGCAATGAATTTCTCTGAAGACTCAAACTCACAGAGTAGTGGCACCACAACACCTGCGAAGCGGTTAAAAACTGACTGAGGCTTGCTAAAGGAGTAAAACCTTCAGGGTAAGGCAAGCAAGCCTAAACTTAGAGACTGCTTACATTGTTAAATAAAAGAGTAGACATTATGGACTTTTTGGTATGTGCTGTGAGTTTATTTTATACGAGTGCATTCATGAAGTTAGTACCAATTTAGCACTTACTGCTACAAATGGGTAGAAGAGAATTTTGTTTTTATTTAAGAAAGTGTGCCTGTGTTCAATTAATTTGAAAATGTGTTGAATTTGTTAAGGTAAAGAATGATGTAATTTTATTTGAATTTATAAAATTATTTTACTGAGGTCAAGGTCTTCTATTGTAAATATCATTTCAGTTTCATAAAATGTGACTTAACTAGATTAACTATAGAAAGGTAAATTATTTTCTAAGTTTAACAAATGGATTGAAAATTGGTGTTTGTAAAATGTGATATCACATGATGTTATTTTTAAGTATAAAATATTTTTTGTACCACAATTTATTTCTCCATGTGACTTCAAACTCTAAGAACGATTAAAGACGCTGACAGATTAAAGCTTGCACCTTTAACTTTTTTATACATGAAGATTATTTTCAGCCTGATATCTTTAATAAATAATTAATCATTTAATAAAATTACCTAGTTACACAGGTTGACAGGCTAAACAAGTGTCATATTGAAGGAAGTTAACACAATTTTCATTCCAAATATGTATAAATAATAAAACCTTATTATTTGATCTATTTTTCCATACATTTTTGCCATGATTATAGTATGAAGTGAATATAGATTAAATACTAATTTACTAGCAACCAAAATTAATAATCAATCTAATCCAAAATTTTCAGATTTCATATTTTGAAATTCGTCTGTTGTAATGCTACAATCACATTTAACACAAAAGACAGACATCCATAATCCGAAGGTTTTGGATTGGATCAATTATTAATTTCGGCCATAAGTGTAATTACAATTAGGTAATCTCCATGTGACTGTGCTCATGTAAAGGTGAGCTCATTTTGCGAATCTGTTTCATATATTTTCATAAACATAGGATTATTCTTTATTTATTTTTTCTTGTTAGATGTATTTTATATCATGAATTATCATATGCTTGAATATGTTATACATTTAACCAGTTGGTATAAAAGTTTAAATCTCAGCCTAATCTACAAAATTTGAAATGTATCTCAAAATGTAGTGTTATCATTTTATCTCCTCAAACATCAAGGAAAGCTTTATCTGTTCTGATGTTTAGATTGAATATAACAATGACTAGAGACATAATTTTTAAGAATAATTCATGCTCTTGCTATATGCTTGTTTGGTCTTTATATTGGTTAATTATACAAAGCCTTAATATTGAAATTACACTTAAACTATATTTTACACTGATTGCCTTGTACAAGCATTATAAGTGCCCTTTTAACTAATTTAATTAATTGTTAATAGTATTTCCATCATCAAACTAGTCGCCTCATTGGTCGAGTGATGACATTTGTGGCTACAATCAGTGATCATCACCTTTTTTTAATCATGGTGAATTCCTCTTGGTCATCTTCAGCTCCGGGTAAGGAGTGCCGGACTCTTACCGACTATAACCAAAGTGTTACTTCGAAGTACCTTACGCCAGGTGCGCGGTATTCGCTCGCGCACTCCCTACAGGTCTCGGCCAGCTACTCTTTCTGGCCGGCCCTCCCCTGTGGCATGACCAGCCGCTCAACACTCGATAAGGCGCGCGCGGGATGTGCCGTGCCACCATCTCGGGCCATAGCTAATGGGGGCCGGAGATCGACTAGCACCCTCCGGCGCCCGGTGCGTCTGCTGCGGACGAGAAGAGAGGTGGGCACCCCTTTCTCCCCTTTCGCCTGCCTCCTTTGAGTACATCACCTACTCGCAAAAGAAGGCGAGAGACTCGACCGCCGCGACGAAATCAAGGGTTTCCTCAACTGCCCATTTTGTTTTTAATTTTCTGACCAGGCACTCATTGGCAGTTCGGAATTGGAACTATGCCTGGTGAATAGTAATAGGCTTTACCCCTATTAGGGGTTATTTATACTGTCTTCGACGATGTGGATTAAATAATGCAGTACACTCACCTTACTGCCAAACCCTTCGTGGAATACAGGCTAATGGTGTATAATCATACTGTGCTTCGAAATCTATTCTTACTAGCCAGCATCATCCTTTGAAATTATGTTTATGCTATATGTTTAAGTCATTAATGTTATAATAAATAATAGTCAAATCACCAATATGTAAGTAATAGAAATATAAATATTTCGTTTTTATAAAATAATACGACAAATTATTGTAAATGCTAATTTAATGTACTGTAATTATTATGTTAGGATAACAATAAAGATATATAAACTAGAAAATCAGTCATCTGAGTCACTTGAGTCGAATGTAGTTAAGGATGCCACTGACATTGACACAACAGAATGCGTGTCAGACACATTATCCATTTCCTGTATACCTAATATATCAGACGCAAAGTCACTGAACGATATCTCCTGTAAAGAGAAATATTATTTGAAACACCAATTGCCTGGTAAGGAAAAGTTTCCTAAGCACGCAAGCAGTTTAGTCGTTATGACGTGTGAAATTATTCCACGTAGGGAACGCAATAACTATTTTGACGCCACGGTGGGCGCAGTGGCTAAGCGATTAGCTTTCTGTGTTGCGTGTCGCGAGTTCTATTCCCACACGGAATCAATTTTAGTATGATCTACAGTTTGTTGTTTCAGGTCTGGCTGTATGTGCGTGTGAGATGTGTCTGTAGGCTCTACTCACGATATAGGAGAAAAGTGATTTAAATAAATTAAAATTTCACGTTCTGTGCGTGGAATTATTTCACATGACAGTAACGGTTCAGTGTGTGTCAAACCAGTAAGCTCCGTAGTCGGCGATAAATATTATTTATTGTTTGAATACAAGAAGAAAATGAATAAGACATTATACCGGGTTAGTCGGAAAGGGTAGGGTGTACTAAGCTGAAAGGGTGTAATAGTATGAGTGGTAATGAGCAACTTTTGTTCTACCACTTTCCCCAAAAAGCCAATAGTTATAGCTGTTCAAACTTCATGAAAAATACGCCGACACAACCCTATCATCGGTTGTGTCTTAAATTTAACGTCATATTTGGGTTCACAAACCTAGTACTTTCCGACAAAAGATTATTTCGGAATGAAAAGAATAAATCAACCGCTATCTTTGACTACAATTTAATAAAATTGAAATTTACAAAAAAGTATTCGTTTTATAAGATGAGGCATTTACTATGAAACAGTTATCACTGCCACTTTAAATTGGCCGCGGTTTAGTACACCCTTTCCGACTGACCTGGTATAAGAGAAATACTACGAAGGAATGTGAAGGACAAAACCGTATACATACTCAGCGACAGTCAAGCAGAAAGTCAAAGTAAAGTCGAAACTAGTCAAGGAAGGTGTTATCCTATTAAACAAACTAGGAAAACAAAATAACGTAAAACTCATATGGGTACCTGGACACGAAGGTATTGAAGGTAACGAGAAGGCAGATCAACTAGCAAGGGCGGGCTCGAACGAGCAGTTCATGGGCCCTGAGCCATTAGTAGGAATACCTCATGGTACCTACCAACACAGGCATTACATGCATTTGCTGATAAAGAGCATGTCAGAGAATGGAGGCAAGCAAGAGGCTTAAACCATTCTAAGACTTTCTGCAGCACAAGACTAGACGGGTTTAAGAGATTATTAAATCTAACCAAAACCAAATTTAAGGCACTATATAAGCGCAATAACAGGACACTTCGGCACCAAGGAGCACCTCCATAGGATGAAGCTTAGCACAACGGATACATGCAGATTCTGTATGGACAATCAATAGCCAATGCAGCACATTTTGTGCAGCTGTGACGCTCTGGGAAGACGTAGGGCAAAACATCTAGGAATAGCTTATCCTTTGCCTGATGATTTTGCACGGCTCCAGGTAGATATGATTACGAAGTACCTACAGGGACTTCTTAATTTGCCAGCGGAGGAGTAGTGCAGGGCTTTGGACAGCACAATGGATCCAATAGGGTGGAAGTGCGTTCGGCTGACGCTGAGCCCGTGAGAGCCACAATAGAATAGAACAGAACCTGGTATAAGATTTGTGCAGGAGATAACCGACTCGACTGATAACTTAGCTTTAACTGCCCAGAGGTTTAAAACACTCCTGAGGGTCGAGCGGGAGTTTATTTTCACACTCGAGACATAGACGCATTTAGCGCTACGATTCTCCCGCTCCAAACTCTTGAGCCAATTGAAGCACCAAACGCAGTAAACGCGTCCCATGCGTTTATGTTTCGATTACGAAAAGAAACTCGCACTCGGCCTTCCGGATAGTTACAATGGGGGATATATTTTGTGATAGATGGACATAACAAATTCTATGGGTTCTTTATTTTACTTCATCAGCATCATATCAACCAAAGGACGTCTCGTCTATTGCTGATCGAAGGACGCCCTCCATAGATTTTCACCACGGTGTTTATATGCCAACGACTTCCAGCTTTACTAGATCGTTTGTCCATCTCGTTGCGCTCACGCTGCGTTTTTCGATGTGTGGTCTCCACTCGAGGACCTTTCTGTCCCAACGGCCATCAGTCACGAGCTATGTGCCCCGCCCACTGACAGTTACAAATCCTTTCAGCTATTTCACCAACTTTAATTCTTCTACGGATATCCTTAATTTACCTTATCATCATCATCAGCCTATATCGGTCCACTGCTGCACATAAGCTTCTCCTAGCGTGCATCACAACACCTCCGGTCGTCCGTCCATCTGTCCGGTGGGCGTCCCACACTACGTTTACCGATACGCGGTCTCCGCTCTAGGACTCGTTTGCTGCATCGGCCATCGGTCCTTCGATAGACGTGACCAGTCCACTGCCACTTCGGCTTGCTAATTCGGTATGCTATGTCAAGCATTTTGGTTCTCTTCCGGATATCCTCAATTCGGATTCTATCCTTTCGAGAGACTCCGAGCATAGCACGTTCCATAGCCCGTTGAGCGACTTTAGACTTATGCGACTAGTCCGACTGTCAGTGTCCACGTTTCGGCTCCGTAGGTCATAACAGGTAGGACGCACTGGTTTTCACACATTGGCAGACAGACAGACTTAATTTACTTATGAGCCCCTAAATATTTATACCATTAGCGGATCTTGGACCTTTGGTTATTGCATTGCAGATACGCAATCTTTACCTCTGGTAAAAATGAGAAATCCTCTTCGTTCATAGCAGCCCTATCTTCGAAGCTGTGGCCGCATAGTATGGTCAATAGATACCAGCATAATTCACGAGAAAAATATTCACCTGTAGGGTAGAGTAAGAAAAAGTAATAAGTAAAGAAAGATTAAGCGCGGTTTCCCACCATAATAAGCTGTCAGTACAGCTGGATGTACGAGGCCTCGTTCATGGAGACGCAGAGCTTAGGGCGACGCGTGCGGCGTGGTGTAGGACGGAATTTGAAAAATTTGAACATAATTTGACGATGTAGTTATCCGGTACGCTACCGTGTCGGTCCAAGTACATGAACAGAGCACGGGGGAAATTCTATTGCGGAAAAGTGTGACACAGGGGGGCGTCATTTCCCCGAAGCTGTTCACCGCTGCAATGGAGGATTCCTTCAAGCTTCTAGACTGGAAAAGATTCGGCATTAACATTACCTATCTTAGGGAAACCTATAATTGGCCATACTTAGCAGTTATATATGACTTTTGTACACATTATTGTATCGCTGTTAGTTTTCTGAATAAATAAATAAATAAAAAATAAATACCCTGTAATGGTTTAAGAGACGCACTTGCGCAAACGTATGTATTTGTGTGCCACACGAGATGACAATTTTTGTGTTTATCTAACATTTTTATAGCTGCAGTGTTACCATTCATAGTAAGCATTTCGATGAAGTCGTTTCGTTTCATGACGTAGCCCTCGTTACTTATGGAAGCGAAATTTCGGAACGCTAATCGAACGCGCTTGAAGCTCTCGCCGAACACCGGCCGATGGTTCAGGTACAGCTTCACGAACTCTTCGAAGTCTATCTCCGTCGCTGGGTTACGGAGGTATACCTTGTACTTAGCTTCTACTATCAGATTTTCCACCTGGAAACGTTAAAATATCGTTATTAAATAATACATCCGTAAGCGTGTTCCTTTACACACTCGACAATTACATGTCTATCAATGTCAAGCCTCCTGTACTTACCTAACACGACATTACAAACCATCTCTTCCAATTTAACTAGCTACGTGTTTAAACTTACTAGTGGGACCAAGAGGGTATGCTATTTCTCGTGGTGGTGGGTAGTAGGACAAAATAGCAGGCCCACGAGGAAAACCCCAAAATTCCAAAACTGATTTGTAAAGAGTGCTGCCCTTCATTCACTTCTGTACCCTGTTTGTAATGTCAAAATAACAGCTTTTTACTAAATGCATATGAAAGTATATACGGTACCTATAACAAAAAACATTTTTTTAATTTTTTGTCTGTATGTTTGTTCCGGGTAATCTCCGAAACGGCTGGACCGATTTTGACGGGACTTTCATTGGCAGATAGCTGATGTTATAAGGAATAACTTAGGCTACTTTTATTTTAGAAAAATAATTGGGGTTCCGCGCAAAAAAAGAAAATCCTTGAAATCCAATATATATATTCTATGTTAAGTGTCTATGTCCAAATACTCTAAATTTCTTTTAAATCAAATGCGGGTGAAACCGCGGGTCCCAGCTAGTATACAATAAAGAATAATACAATACATCGATTGGTCGTGACCTTAACCGACTGGTGATCACCACGCAGGCTGCGGCCTTGCCTTGCCATAATCATTACGTCTGGCAGGCAGATTGGTATTCGCAGAATGTTGTTAGGTACACGGGAGGAAGCTGCTGCTATCCTCTTGATATCAACCCTTAGTCGCCTTTTACCACACCTATGGTAGAGAGGTGTAGTCTCTTCTTTTAACCAGAGGGCCAATTCTCGTAATTAATTTACACTATGACTGAAACTTGACCGAACTGAGATTAAATTATGAATTGACCGAAATAATGGTATTCTGCTACTCTTAAAGTTCAGTCAGATTTCAGTATAATGTCGATCTAATCTCATTTCGATCTCAATTTAGACGTTTATTTAATGACAGTTTAGTACATGTCACAGTCCAAAATGTTAACAGAATACCGTTTTGACTTCGATCAATTTTCGATCTCATCACGGTGTAAGTTCACGTTTGACGTTGTTTGTTAGTTTAGGAGAATACCATTTGTGACATTTGTGACATTTACGACACTGAGACTAGACCGGAACTATATTTTGAACATTTTAAAATTACGAGAATTGGCCCTCTGTTTTATTATTAGGGCAAAGTTATCCTAACATCTCTTAACAGAGACCCTTTTAATATCCTTTCATGAAACCTTTCGAGAGCAGAGGGGGTGCCGTACTGCGCCGAAAACTACACGGTTACTGGGCCTTAGGGTTCGCTTAAGGGATCAACATTTTTTTTAACATGGCTGAACTTTTTATCTTATGACTGGATACCTCATATTCTGATGGAAAGAATCCCAAAGCCCGCATTAAATCGGGTAGCGAGTCTATTGGTATGTAATCCTTAACATGCCTCCTGGCCGGTGAAAATGTTCCCTGACAAAGGATCTGGATGTAGTAGAACAAGTCTCTAATCTCCTGGAACAGCCAGCCGGGGCGCCCGTTATCTATGAGACAGTAGTAAGGATCCAAGTCAGTACCGCCCCGCGTGGCTGTTGTGTCTACTGATCTGAAAAAAGATTATATTTTTACTTTATCAGCTCTATAACTATTTCACGGATTACTTCATTCTTTATGCGGGCTCCCAATAAACATGTTGATTTAATAGATTTTTGTTATATTACACAGGATAGCGCATAAACAATGATACAGTTTCATTTAGCTGTAACTTTTTAGGGGTCTGAACGTCCGAAGGAAAAAACGGCGTTATGCGATAATGCTATGATATGCGGATATACTAATGACTATGCGGCAATATGCGAATATTAGCGAATGCGAACATTCGTTACATCACTAGCTAATGATAATTAAAATCTCAGGATTATATTTTGAATTCTAATCAGAGAAAACCTGTACCTAATTGATATTACATAAGCCGGCTCAGAATGCCACCACCCCATCTCCTCCCATGGGTGTCGTAAAAGTCGACTAAGGGATTAGCCGGAGGATGGGCAGCAGCGCCCTTCGAGTACATTAACAACTCAACTGCGATCGCCAACCCGCCTGCCAAGCGTGGCGATTATGACAAAACCCCCCAATGAGCCCACAACACATCCATATCGGTGGTTGTGGTGATCTTTGGGGGAGGCCTGTGTCCAGCAGTGGACTTCATTCGGCTGAAATGATGAAACGAGGCTAGTTAACTATTTCGTATTCATAGCTGTCGGCTTTCCTATACACTATGGAGGTGGTAAACACACACAGAGAGAGAGAGAGAGAGAGAGAGCGATTGATCGACAATAGGGAATAGGGAAACTATATAGAAACGTATTTCATCTCATTCTCTCACAGCCTAAACCTTATAAATACATTTATATTGTCTCTCTATCGTTACACGTTTTCGTTTCATAAAATCCAGTTCACACCGTCCCAAAAGAAGTTTCACTACAAAAATACAGTTCTGTCCACTCGAGGGGATTTCCTGGGATTCATTTGCAAACTAAGGACCTACTAGTCCTAATGCTTTCCTGGTCCGGTCAGCATCACCTGTTCCTCGCATCGGCCTCGCCCGACGAGATTTGCGCACCTCATAGCAACCTATTCTTTATCTTTAAAATACAGCATATATTAACCTGTAGTTTGCAGCCCATTGAATCATAGTAGTATCCTTGGCTCCGATAGTGAACAGAACCCCCATGTCTTGTCGGAAACACATTTGTAACACCTGTATAAGGATAACATACATTTGAGAACTCTTGAATTGAACTGGTTTTGAGTTGGAAGCAATATGTACCATGTAACAGTAACAGCGAGGTCAAACACACTATACTTTCGTCTTAATTAATTATCGCAGTCTGAAGTGTGGTGTGATATTATAGTAAGTAGGTAAGTGTTAACACACAATTAGCATATTATTACAATTATAATGTTCTAGCTGGCCTAACACAATAGTTCTGCCTTTGCAGGTAGGTGGCGCGATTCGTTTTTTTTTTTGTTAATTACACGACCACAGCCCCTTTCAGGTACAGATTTTGTGGTTCTTTTTTGGCATTAAACTTACATAAATTGTGAATATGAGCCCCTATATATCATTTGTAACTTTATTATAGCGCCAACTATCCTTTTTTTTATTGGTGTCCAGAGGAAAGTCTACATGAACTTCCTTCGCCCTGGGGAAGGGCGGAAGGGAAGTGCACACGGTGGCACGTGACCACGTGCGCACCGCCGTCTTTCCGAGGGTCGCTCGGTGTGAGCACGCAGACCCCTAAGAGCCATCGTCTCGACAAAACGAGATAAAATATTGTGTGAATATGACCTTACCTCAATCGGTCAAGTTGTTCAGAAGTTCCACGAGCACTAACTGGTAATACGCATAAGTATAACTATTTTAGCAGAATATTGAACTTTGTAATATGACCATGAGATCTAGCCAACCTGTTTTATGTAAATCGTGTCAAATCAGCTGAAAAATGGCCACTACTGGACATAGACCTTCCCCAAACATCGGCACAACGACCGATCTAGGTTTCTGTTGTGTGCTCATTGTGGGACTTTGCTATGATCGACAATTTACCTTGCTTGGCAGGCGGGTTGGCGATTGCAGCTGATTTCTAAATGTACTAGAAGGATGCTATTGCCCATCCTTGTTGCGACTAGGGCGAATTTCCGTGCGTTCAAGTGTTTTTGCCATACCTACTATTGGAATCAGTCACAATAGCTCACAACATAGGACCCGTAAATAAAAAAATTGTACCCGTGGTGCTTGGCAACTGGGCTTAACTCTGTTGTAAACTCCCATTTATTGTGCCTGGCCTATCGTTTTTCTCTGTCTCCTGTTTGCTACGGAGGGAAGTGGAACGTATATTCTTTTCCTACTCCCCCTATTTCTTTTCTAAAAAATTTCGGTGCGGGTTCCAAGACAGTTATTCATTTCTCTGGGACACACCGAACTTCATTGATCGGTGTTCTTTTCGGTGGTCGCCATTGTAGATCCTGGCTTACAGGCGTTGCAGTGGTTGGGAATGTGTGGCGGGCTTGCCCATCCTCCGGTTAATCGCATAGTCGCCTTTTACGACAGCCACGAGATGCGATGTCGCTTTCGTCATAGCTCGCTTATGCAGTGACAGTGTCCTGAAATGGCTGCGAGAAGCCACACAAAAAAGGAAAATAACTTAAATGAACTGTTACTTTCTCTTAGCTTCACTATAGCATAATAAAAAATAATAAAAATATTGCCTACCTTGTTCGGATGTCCCAGCAACCCAACATGCTTCCAGGGATTACCGTCGAGTGGCATCTTTTGCAAACCTATAACATCCTTAGCCACGAACAGTAAGTACTGTAATTCTTCTTGTCCTTCCTTTCTGGTGATGAGTTGCATTTTGTTTACAGGGCGGTCGTATCGAGGACCCAACACTGTTGCAAGGGTCATGGTTGTTGAGTAATTCACTATTTTGTATTTGTGCTGTCAAAAAAATGCAGTTAAAATTATGGAAATTGACACGCCTGAATAAGGCAAGGTCTTCTCTTCGTAATGGGACATGGCTTATGTAATCAGTCACATTTTAAAAAATATTATTGCATCACATATCAGCTCGTAAACGTCCTCTGCTGAACATGAGCCTCCCAATGTCCACTACGGTTATAGGGTGATTGTGTACAATAGTATATACGGCTACAAATGAAGCTATACAATTCCAGTATTAGCTGATCTCGCATTGTATATGCTTTCGGTATGATGAGAGATCAGCGTAAACTGGGTTTGCTTGATGTGTAGCCGTGTGTACAATACAATAGTGATTGTTTTTTTATGTTATTGATATTGATGTATTTGTGTATTTTTTATCTATGGGCTTTAGTCGCCTGACAATAAAAAAATAATAATAGGGACTATTGCCATAATCATCGCGCTTGGCAGGCGGATTGGTGATCGCAGCATGTTTAGCACACGGGACGACACACAGGTGTAGAGAGGGAGTTTCCCGTGTGGTGCCGGCTAAGAATAGCACAACCCTATCTCTTCCCGTGGGTGTCGTAAATGCTGCCTGGGATATATCCGGAAGATGGGCTGCAGCATCCTTTGAGACAATTTAAAACTCAACAGCGATCGCCAACCCGGTGGTTGGAGAGCGCAATATAGATTCTTCCACAGAAGGGACGCTGCTGCCTATCCCTCTGGTTAAAAGTTCGTTTGTCGTATTTTACGACATCCACGGGAGGAGTTAAGAGTGATGCTATATTCTTATTCGGACACCACACGGAGTGCTGCTCATCAGCGATCTTAATATATCTAGTTGTTTACTTCTCTCATCTCTAACGACAAGCATACGATAGTCATAGTCATAGTCATAGTCATTTATTCACAAATAATAGAGTTTATACAGATGTCATTTTACATTGTGAGTACTTATAATCTATTAAGCCTAAGTAGCATGTGAATGTCGGCAACAAAAAATAAAATAAAAACGAAAATTCTAAATTATAGATCATGTCACTGAATTATAAATACCATACCAAAAAAATTCTTACATTACAATTATTAATTAAATTCGTAATCCTTATTTCCAAATTAAATATTACTGGAGCCACTCATTCACAGAGTATACCATTTTCTCCAACAACCATGCCTTCAATTTCTTTTTAAATTGTACCCTGGGTAGTTGTTGTATGTCCAGAGGTAATTTATTAAAACACTTTTTGCACATGACGTAACAGCTTCTATCAAATAACGCTGTTCTTGGAGCTACATCTAGGACTAGTCTCTGTCCACGTCTTGTGTTGCGAGGAAAAATATCATTTGCTTTTGTGAATAGATTGGGGTTTGCCTTAACAAACATACATATTTCTAAAATGTACATACTCGGTAGAGGTAATATGTTCAATTTTCTAAAATGAGGTTTACATGACTCATAAGGAGGGATACCTACCATTGCCCTTATGCATCTCTTTTGGGATAAAAATACTCTCTGAGAGTCTGTGGAATTACCCCACAGTATTAGGCCATAACGCAAAACTGAGCTTACATAACCGTGATATGCTAACAACAACGTTGGTAAATTTGATGTAGTCCTTAGTCTATTTAGAACATATACATAACTATTCACTTTTTTAGAAACCTCTTCCGTGTGTTTCTTCCAATTACAGAACTGATCTATAGTCAGACCTAAGAATTGGGCATAGGAAGCTTCATTTATTTCTGTGCCCTTGTAGATTATGTGCTTTGAACCTATTTTTGACTGTTGAGTTTGAAATTGAATATATTTTGTTTTCGTCAGATTTGGATGTAAATTATTTTTTTCTAGCCATTTTATAATTGACTCAATTGTATAATTTATTTCTATGTCATAACATTTGTCATTTAAAAGATTGTCACATGTCAAAATAATAGAAATGTCATCTGCAAATAATATACATTTATGTTTAGTAATGTCAGGCATGTCGTTAATGTATAGTAGAAAGTACAGTGGTCCAAGAACGCTTCCTTGTGGTACCCCGTAATTGTTAGCTACATAGTCAGATTTAACCTGTCTTACCACCGCATCTTCCCCGATACAAGCTATTTCTACACATTGGAGCCGATTATAGAGATAACTCTTGGTCCATTCTAGAGCTGGGCCTCTAACGCCATAGTTTTCCATCTTTTGTAGGAGTAATTTATGGGAAACAAAGTCAAAAGCTTTTGACATATCGAATAATATTGCCATTTACGGTAGATATACGGAAAGATACGTGCTACTCACTAAGGGCCTGGCCAATGCAAAAGAATAATAAACGTTGTAAGAGTTGCTTCGTAAACGCGTACGTTCAGACATTAGTACTTTACTTCTCTAATCTCTAACGACAAGCATACGATATACGGAAAGATAGGCCATGCAAAGAAAAATGAATGTTGTAAAAGTTGCTTCGTAAACGCGTACGTTCAGACATTAGTTCTTTACTTCTCTCATCTCGAACGACAAGCATACGATACACGGAAAGATACGTGCTACTCTCTAAGAGCCTGGCCAATCCAAAGAAAAATTAACGTTGTAAAACTTCCTTCGTAAACGCGTACGCTCAGACATGTTGCCATGCACAATCGCCATTTTAATGTCACCACAGATAACGATGTCAACGGCCTGAAATGCCTGTTAGGTAGGTGACGTTTTTACTCACGTTTTTTAGTCACTGATACTGCAAATTGATTTTAAACTAAAATATCAAATACAAAGTTAATCACCTCATCAGTACAGATTAGTATCATAGGTAGGTCGACCCTACACTCCTCAGGATTCAGGTTTTTTGGCATTGGCCACGCTATAGCCGATAGCGGCTGGGCAGACTGCTCCACGCGATCCAAACTCAATATCTCCAAGTACTCGTCGGAACTGGCGCCAATGTCGTACTCCACCATACACCGGTCCATCCCTAACGAAAAAAGTTTATACTCTCCGTTCGAGTTCTTTTCGGGCAGGAAGACTATGGTGGTTATGTCCTTATAATGGGCACGATGTTTCGCGATGAACACCCATTTAAACATTTTACAGTTGTACTTGTAAACGCACACCGTTTTGCCGACATCCTGTGAAAAACGAGTTAACAACTTTGTATCGTTCCCGTGTGACGTTGTAAGTATTTTATTTTTTAATCATTATTGCTGTCGAAAAAGCCCACAGTTGGACACAGGCCTCACAACGACCGGTCTGGATGTGTTGTGTGTTTAGTGGGGGGTTTTGGCATAATCGCCACGCTTGGCAGACGGGTTGGCGATCGCAGTTGAGTTGTCAATGTACTCGAAGGACACTGCTACCCATCCTCCGGCTAATCCCTTAGTCGACTTCTACGATACCCACGGGAGGAGATGGGGTGGTTGTATTCTGAGCCCGCACCTCACGGCAGCAGCACAAAATCCTGCCTCCAGGAATAATAAATATTTGTACATAGGAGTAGTTAATATATTACAGCAGTAGCCATGGTGAGTGAATCAACGCTGTAGGTGATGAGTTTGATGGCCTGGTTGGTGTCTTTGAACACTGAGTCACTAAGAATCTCGATGGTCACCGGGTCCAGGAACAACAGCTGGCCCGTATTCAAACCGCATGCAAGGTGCAAACCTGCGATCAATGAAAAAATCCAAGTGTCGTTTACAGCCGAAATTAATAATCAATCTAATCCAAAATCTTTGAATTTGGGATTGAGGCTTTATGTGTGATCTTAACACAACAACCAGATCCAGTAAAAAATCTTAAATCGAAAGATTTGGGATTAGATTGATTATATATATGATTATAAATATAGTTTTTTTGACATGTGATTTCTATCAGTATTTTTACGTTTTATTTACATTTAATTAGCATATAAGTACATTTTAGTACTGTTGTAATTTTTGAATTTTTTGTGTACATGTATGTGTAAATCTTGTATATGACAGACGCTATGCTGGGGAGTTTGTTGCGCCGTTTCTTCTCCCCAGCTTAAACACTAGGAAGCGGTGAAGGGTGGGCTTAATGGGTGCCTTATAATGTTGACGTTAAAAAAGAACTAATAATTTAGTCTATTTTGAATAAATGATTATTTAATTTCATTTCATTAATTTCGGTCGTAAATTATGCACATTGATGGTCCAGATTGTTCATGCTGCCCAAAGGCTTCTGACTTGGCTTAACAACTGGCGTCTAACGGCTGCAAGCCGCAAGCTGATTATGTATGTCGCAGACGGTATACAATAGGCGTATATAGTGCAGACGCCGCTGTCAAACGTCATTTTGGTATTACAGCCGATAGCGATTAAAGAGTGTGTTTTTTTTTACTAGTGACATCTAGTATAATGTATGCAAGATTGTCCTTTTATCTATTCTGTGATTAACTTGAATAAATCCATTAGTCTGTGCAAAACCATCGTAGTTTTAATAAACAGGCGAATATCTTCGACCCACACTGTGTCGAACGATCAATAAACAAAAAATTGCATCTTCATTTTTCAATTTCAGGCGATTTGCCACCGGTGGTTCCTTGGCTGTGCAATAGTCGCTGTCGCTGTCGCTGTCGCGTCTGCTGTCGTTGTCGCGTCTGCTGTCACTGTTTTTAGCTAATCAGGGTCAATCAACACCATTTTGCGTACCCTCCAAAGCACGTAGACGCTAAGTTCAAATGTCCATAGACTGATCGCGCCGAGCATTACTTAACTGCAGCTTAACCTCACCAGTCGTTTACCGATCAGTAAGCGTAATTGGCTTGCGAGTTTGTCTAGATTTTGTGTTTAGTGTGAACTCAACACAAAAACAGATAAGTCCGAATTCTTAATCTAAACTCGGATTTAATATTTTTGGTGTAACATTCAGCCTTAGGTACTATTAAGCCGTTATAGAGAGAAATACATTTAAGTTAAAAACGACCTATTTACTGAATTTTTTTTCCAACATTTGGGCTAATTTATTCAACATTTTAAAGAATAAAAAAAATCTGTGACGCCTTTAAGCATAACATGTATTTTTTACATACCCAGTGCACAAAAGGATTAATCAATAAAATCCTTTAAACTTACGCTATTTTTGCGATTTGAGCAATGTTATCCCCTTAATAAGGATCTACGCTTAAGTAAACAATCAGTACTTCGTCGCAGTAACATCGTCCGTTTTCCCTCTAGCTAAATCTCTCCGCCAGCCGCTGCAGCATCGATAGAATCGTTAAAACTCGCGATTTCGATAGAACGCTCAAACGCGATGCAGCCACAAAATCGCTGACCGCCGATCTTAAAAGTACCATACCGTAAAGCGTAAAGTTAGAGACAAGAATATATTCTACGTTCTAATCAGTAACCAGAAAATTTCCAACCTGAAGGCGAGTAATTAAGGCAGGTCACAGATAATTTAGGTACTGTGATTTCAACGTTGCAATTAATTGAGTCTTTGTTAGGGGGGATGACCACTGAGAAATAGCGCCTCAGGTCGAGCCTCTCGACTAGCTTGTGTCGGAGAAAGTTGTGTAGCTCCACCATGCCGTCATTGTAGCCCTGACACAGGAGGGTCCTGCAAACAGTAAATGTTTTTTATAGTTAACCAGTTACCGGCAACGAATAGACCACCGCTCCCTTGCACCTAAGGTTGTAGAAGAAGGCTGAGGATTGATATCAAGAGCAGTGCTAATAACAGCTTACTGAAATCACAAATCCGCCAAAGAAAGTAAGTAAAGTAGCCTATTTCACTGTCCCGCCCATAAACTACGTCACAGTAGGTCGCAGTTACATATAATGCATCACGGATCGCAATTTGGTTTGAGATTGTGACGCGAACGCGGTCAAAATGTACCTGGTGAAATCAGATTGACGTAAACCAAGATCAAACTCAACGTTTGAACTCAGTTATGCAAAACTTAGTTTTATTGAACTCGTTTTTTACGCCCAATAAGCTTACTTAGTTTTTTTTTTTCGGATTACGATAGCACCACTCCATCTCCTCCCGTGGATGTCGCGAAAGGTGACTAAGGGAATCTAAACCAGAGGGATGGGCAGCAGCGTCCCTTCTGGTATAATAGCAGCCATTCTGCGCTCACCAACCTTCCAAGCGTAGTAAGTACTGGCAAATTCCATGCAAAATGACGACACACGGCCTGCTACCGGTTGTCTATGGGGGATGCCTTTGTTCAGCAGTGGGCGTTTGTTTTGGCTGATATGATGATGTTGATAACGATAAATAACTGTTAAACCACTCACTTCTCCGGATGGACAGTAAGCGAAAGGATATGTGGTGTCTTGTTGTCCAGGATCGTCGTATACTTCTCCGTGACGAAGTCCACGAAACCAACTCCCTGATTAAGCGTAGCTGATAAGCAGAATAATTTAAAGTTGGGAATGGAAAAATTGGCGAAACCTTGACTTAACTTGAAGTTGTGTCCGGCGCACTTCTGGCGAGGTGCAGTGCAGCGATTTTTAACCGCAAAAACATTATCGACTTTGCTAGCATTGAAATAATATCGAAAATTAATAAACACAGCTAGTAATCCCGATTGCATCGAAACTAATTGAGGCGACAGGTAGCGGGCAGTAACGCGACTGCGCTTTAATCCGCACGCAGGGGTCGCGCTGCCATTTTATCGCCGACTCTCGGATACAATTTAGAAAC
This sequence comes from Diloba caeruleocephala, assembly GCA_947459985.1. Taxonomy (NCBI): domain Eukaryota; kingdom Metazoa; phylum Arthropoda; class Insecta; order Lepidoptera; family Noctuidae; genus Diloba; species Diloba caeruleocephala. Next base: position 2,949,682 of record OX381608.1, read on the forward strand.
TCTCGAAGAATATTGGATAACCAATGTGGTGACGGTGTCAGACCAAAGACATACGCTAGTCCACGCAGGATCTCGCAACCTCGCACAGAGTAGCGCGACCGCGCGCGGCTTCACTACATCGCACGCCAGATGTGCGCCGACTATGAGTATGACTGAAATTCGCAATAGTTTAAAAACTTAAGTATATGTTCTTTTTTGTTTTGGTTTTACGATACTTTTGATTTGACTTTGAACGATGACGAGTCAGTTCTTAATCCTTAGCACCCACATTCCTACGAGCATTATACAATACCTAATTCTAACTTCATAAACTAATGTAAGCAATCTTACAAACGATAAAATCCCTCACAAGGAAGGGCTTGCCGCTGATAGTGGCGTCCGAAGGTAGTCTCATCTTAATCAACTTCTGTTTAACCTCGCCCGTGTCGGGGTCCACCTCTTCTTCTACTTTCTCCCAGCAAGGACATGGCTGGTTGCCTGTGACCATCGTAATGGATTTTATAATTCGATGCCTGCGACATTGACTCAACTTGTCGACTACTCGACTCAACAACGGTCATAATAAAACACTTTTAAACGGATTACATCTCGTATTTTATATATGAAAAGAAGAGAGCAACATTGAAATGAAAAAGAAAACGAATCCAAAATCTTTAGATTTGAGATTTTGAACTTCGTCTGTTTTTTGTGTTAAATCACATTCAACACAAAACAGACAAATACTTAATATCAAATACAAAGATTTCGGATTACATTGATTATCAATTTCGGTGCCGTGTGGTGCCGGCTCAGAATGCCACCACCCCGTCTCCTCCCATGGGTGTCGTAAAAGTCGACCAAGGGATTAGCCGGAGGATGGGCATCAGCGTCCTTCGAGTAAATTAACAACTTAACTGCGATCGCCAACCCGCCTGCCAAGCGTGGTGATTATGGCAAAACCCCCCAATGAGCCCATAACATATCCATATCGGTCGTTGTGGTGATCTTTGCGGGAGGCCTGTGTCCAGCAGTGGACTTCATTCGGCCGAAATGATGATCAATTTCGGCCATATGAGCATCTATATTAAAAATGTAAATCTCCTTTATCATGAATGTAGAATCAAAAAATATTACTCGGAATATTATTTTTTGTTTAAAACAATGCCACCACGGACATTGATCTCACAAGCAAAAATATCCAGATTTGGAACAACTACCACAACCTATATAGTTAATACAAATTCTCTTTTTACTACCACGTTTTTATTAATCCGCTTTCTATTCTATTTGTTTGTGTTCGGTACAGATTTTATAATCGATTTTAAACTATCTACTCGAGCTACAGACTTCAAATTTTAAATATAGCTCAGAACTGGATGATAATACAATATTATAAACCCATTAGAGCACATAATCGTAGTTTCGGTTACAGCAACTTCAGCTATTGTCATTATATATAATTCAGAAATTCGTTTTAGAAAATAATTATAATCGACTATTTTCGAAAGTACTCGAAAGGAACATTCAGAAACTCCGAAAATACGATCTCAGCCATGTTATTTGAGATTTAAAAAAGATAGTACCGAATTCCTCGAGCTGTCGAGCTGATTTTTGACCGTTGACCGCAAATATTGGCGTCAAATACATTATGTAAATCTATTAATAACCATGGCTTCTATACTTAAAAGTTTATATAATTTCGAAATTAAATCATAACAATATGGCCGCTCCAGAAAGTCGACACAATCTCCGCTTTTGGAAAAATTTCAAACATCGTCATTGGTTTTCAGTGTTTTTCTAAGCTTAGCTAAGCTAAGCTGTATTAAGAATACTACAATCACGTCTACTCCAAGATCCCCATCAGAATTTTTAATACAGCCCCAGATTAGTTTCTACATGGACAGACAGGAGTGTCTTAGGGTGAGATTCAGAAACGAGTCTAAGCGTGAACTTACGCTTCCATATGTCAAAATGCACTACTTACACACCTAATTTTGACAGATGGAAGCGTGAACTTAGCTTAGACTCGTTTCTGAATCTCACCCTTACAATTAACATCGGATATCTTACATTTGGGGTCAAGTATCACGGAGCTCCTGGGTGCGATGTTAAAGCTGAGTCCCTTCACCTTGTCCACGGTGAACCCGTGCACCCAGTACACTAGTTTCAGCTGGTCGTCGTAGAAATGGATCTCACCGATGCTGTTGCCCGTCACTATTACACTGTCAAACAACACATATAGGTAAGGAAACAGTCCAATAGGACTTTTTTTAAATAAAGATTTGTATGGCGGCGAACATTTACGTTATTGTATACGTTTATACCAGGAATGCATTCGCAATTGCAGAGCTCCCGCATCGATTTGGAAATCTGCATCCGCACCCGCATCCGCAGTAATCAATGCGGATGTTCATGCGGATGCAGATGTAGCGCAGGTCGTGCCCTGGGGGCCTAAAAAGGCCGCCTTAGCAGAATCATAATATGAATCACATTAAATATCACCAAATGGTCCAGAAGGCCTAAAAAGACCGTATTAGGTTTTATTTATAAGGCATAATAATTATCTCAATACGATTCACATTAGAAATCACAAAATGGTCACTTAATCATAACTGACCATTAACGCGACCATTTTGTGATTTCTAATGTAATTCATATTATGATTCTGCTAAGGCGGCCTTTTTAGGCCCCCAGGAAGAAACTGGGTGGGGCGGGCGAGTGGCGCGCGCCGAGGGCACGTACTGATTGACCAATACGAGCTAATATTTCGGTGACAAGATCCGAAGCGTTTATTATTGTTTATTACGTGCTTCTCGTTGTCCTTATTTCATATGTAATAACAATAACTCAAATACTTGGAAGAAACTTGATGGCTATTTATCAAGATCACATGATTTTCATCCAATTCGAGTGGCCGTCAGGACTCTGAAAACGGAACTTTAAACAAAAGTTTGCTACTGTGTTGGAAGAGAACAATTTATGTGTCACATAGACGCTCAAAACGTAAGATCCGCATCCGGCCCTGGTGGTGCTTAGTGTCAAAGAAGAACGAATTTCAACAAAACTCGAAATTTATCACGAAGAAAATGGAAACATAAATTCCGAATTTCTTCCGGTAGACCGCGCATATTTCGACGTTGCGATGCTATTTCGAGGGTTATTTGTCTAGGTCTATGCTATACCCACCTAACAGCTAACCGTGACGATGCAGGGCGCGTCCTCGTATGTCTATCAATACTTTTTTTGTGAACTCACCCATCTATACTTTTGATGACATTAATCATCTTCTTATTTAACTTCACTGCTTTTATAAACCGCAAGTGATCTATGTCGGTCTCCTCAACAGATTCCTGATATTGGATAGCGTATCCGTAGACCAGGACTACTCCACGACTTGTCGCCATTAAAATTTGCGAAGTGCTATTTATAAACGTGTAGCATATTAGCTTTCCATAGTCAGGGTTCGAGTTTTCCATGCCTCTGAGCTTCAGTTCCCATTTATCTGTCTCTCTGATTATGCCCCGCTCCCCCACGACGGTTTTCTGAAAAGTTTTGTTGAACTACGTAAAAAATCTAAAAGTTATGACCAATTAATTGTCGGTAGAGTGATATATTTGAAAAAAAAAACTTATAATAAAACTTTTTAACAAAAAGAAATACCGCCTCCTAAAACCTTACACGATATAAAAATATTAAAATCATTGAAAAGAATAAAAGTAGTTTTTTTTGTTAAAAAGTTGTATTTGTTTCTTTTTAGTGTAAGTAAATGTAAGAACTTTTTCAGTATTTAACACTAAAAATAAGAATGACTCAAATCGGTTCTCTGATCTGAGAAGAATCGAAACTATTAAGACATCATCTAGATAAGTGCAAATTAACCTGTTTATTGAAGCTAAAATAAATACTTGAAAGTTGGTGCAGTGGCAGATACAGTCGACTGCGGCGCTCCGGGTCGTGGGTTTGATTCCCGCATGGAAAAAATATTTGTATAATCTGCAGGGTCTGGGTGTACTGTATGTGGAATTTATGTCTGTCAACGCACCCACGACAGGTAAAAACATAGAGTGGGGCAACGTTTTTTCAAAATAAAAAGTAATTTTTTTAAGTATATCGATTCTATGCTTCTATTCAAATTATTGAACATTCAGAAGGTAACGGATTATTTAAGACAGATATTGTCAAAAAATACAATCGGCCACAGTGGCACTTGGGGCTGTGTCCTCATGGTCTTCCTCCACCCCAGGGAAAGGCATAAGGTGTACCAGATGCTTGCCGGCCACCACAGTTTTCCTGGGACCTACGCTCTTCGGGCCTATCCTTCTGTGCGGCCTAGTCGACCTCACAATCCTCTAGAGTGCATGGAACACTAAGTGCCGCCATCTCGGGCCTGAATCTGGTCGAACGACATGGAGGCCGGAGATCATTGAGCGCCCTGCGACATCCGATGCTTCTGTTGCAGGAGAGAGATGTACGCCTTCATCCGTAATTCACCTTCTCACAACAGAAGGCGACAGTGGTCTCGCTAGGGACCATAAACAGAACTTCGGCCAGGAGCGATTTCGCTAGAAGTCGAAATCACGCACGACTGCTGCAACGAGGATACAGCCCTACATAAACCAAACAGAAACACGAAGTATACTGCAATTTCGCAACTGCGGCATCTGCCTAGCTTATACGACATAGATACTTCTCGAAACATCCATTTCCAGCCGGAAGATGAGGGCTCTCTAACCACTGCTCTATGCTCTATCTATATAGCACACTCCATCTCCTGTGGAGAGGGATGGGCAGCATTGTCCCTTCTGTGACATGAACAGCAGCACCACTCTACGCTCACCAACCACACTTTTTTTTCAAAGAATAAAGCTTGATATAAGCCTTAAATAAAGCATACAAGCAACTTGCAAACAAATACGGTTCTAATATCGTGTCATTTCATTGAAATAGTGTGCGTGAGCTGCGTGTAGCACACAAACGTGCAAATCTCCGTGATACCATCTCCTGGTATTTTCCCTATTGTGTAAGTAAATATCAAATAATCTGTCCACATAATGTTAATGTGTTTTCCGGCTTTATTTATATTTTGCACGGCTTCTATATTTCTTATTCTAAGGTATAAGTATGATCAAAACGAGTAGTTTCGCGTAGGCGCAAGGCGTCGCAAAAGAGGTCTCGGGTAGGCGTTGCGTTCCATCGGGCAAGATCTCTCTTTGCCAGCAGTAGTGTGCTGTGTAGCTATGCTGGCAAAGCAGGAAATTGGAGTGCTGTAGTCTCCTTCTGTGAGAGCGTAATGCTCCAGAAGGAGGTCGTAGAGTGGGATCGGGAGAGGGCCGATCCCGCTCGGAGGAGGAGGACACGAGGCCGGGGTAACAAGCGCCGCGGCGCCCGTGTCCAACACGCCTGACTCCCTGTCGTCTTTATATGGCGGGATGCCTTGGGGGTCGCGAGCGCGCTTATTGGGAAATATGCGCGCTCATACCGAACGACCCCCGGGAAGACAGCGGTGCGCATGTGGTCACGTACCGCTGTGTGCTCAGCACGGCGCATAGTGAGGCCTCGGAGGAAACTTTTACAATCCCCTCGAGAGATGCCTGGGGGGGTGGCCTCTTTACAGTCGCCTTCCCTCCACTAGAGGGGATGACCACTTTACAGTCATCCCATGGAGATTATTTGAGTTCCTGGAGCCTGCCTTCGGTGCCGACGATGATCACTCCGGTGGTTTTAGCCGGTAGGAGTCCGGCATGCCCCTTTGTACACGAGGTATTTCCACCGGATCAATAAAAAATAAATTAAAAATGGCGTTGCGTTCCATCTGTCGCGGCCCGTGATCCGTGTTAACCACTCGGCTACCAAGTACTTAAAACTTCTGTTGAACAAGAACCACGTAAAATGTTGTGTAATCTCGTGCGCATCACACATCTTTGTTGGACAGTTTATTTCGTTATTTGTACAGTTAAATAAACAAACACCACAATTACAAAATGTTACTCAAACACGAAATATGAGCACTCCAGACTTACTTTTGAAATGCCGACAAAAAATGCGGTCCTGGTCATCAGCAGAAATTGCTCTGATTTAGAAGGATTGAAGCCCATCGCCACGACGGAATCTAGTGGCAAAGGTACGTCACTTATCGCTGAAATTGTAAAATAACAGTGAGGATGAAATAAAAATATTCATCTCATCAATGATTTAAGTCCCTCAGTATCGTTATATCTACACCAGGGATTCCCAAAGTGATATCGGTTTCCCAGGGGTTTAATTAACACAAGTTCTTAATCGTTCGTTCAATTAGTTCGTTCTTATTTGAAACTAAGATACTGTAGAAGTTGTGTTACGTGTACCAACTTGTTATAAGAACGACAAATATTTTAGTAGAAATAGGAGGATTAGGAAAAGGTAAATATTTTGTATCAATAGGGAAAAAACTAGAGAGTAATTTGGCTCTGAGTCTGGGTGTGAGGTATCAGTTCATTTTGGAAAAGGGGTCTCTTGCCCAAAATAGTTTGGGATTCTCTGATCTACACTAATTTAGAGGTAAGTGCATCATCATAATCATATCAGCCAAAAGATGTCCACTGCTAGACAAAGGCCTCCCCGTAGACAACCGGCTACATGCCGTGTGACTTGATTTTGGGGAGAATTTTCCAGTGCTCACCATGCTTAGCAGGCGAGTTGGTGAGCGGAAAATGCCGTTGTTTTATAGAAGGTATGCTGCTGCCCACCCCTCTAGTCAAGAGTCCCTTAGTCGTCATTATTTTAAAAGAGTATCCATGGAGTTTCTTGCCGGCTCTTCTCCATGAGATCCACTATTTGGAACCGTGCAACTTAGATTCTGACGTTTCATAAGTGCCAATATTTGGTTTATTTGAAATAAAAAACTTTGACTTGACTTGACTTGACTTTCCTACTCCTCCTTTTTTTTTCTGATTAATTTCGGTGCGGGTTCCAAGATAGTTATTCATTTCTCTGGGACACACCGAGCTTCATTGATCGGTGTTCTTTTCGGTGGTCGCCATTGTAGATCCTGGCTTACAGGAGTTGCAGTGGTAGGGAATGCGTGGAATGTAATCCCAAAAAAAAAAAAATGTGTGTGTGTCAGCTCCGACGCACGACTGGAGTTTACTCCTTACAAACGATAAGTATGATATATATCGAACGGAAAAAGAGGGTAAATGAACGCATCTTCTAAAATGATAAGAGAAACAAACATATATCTGTAATTATTCGGATCATTTGTATTACTTACAAAATAATAATATGATTTGTTTAATAGTACATAAAAATACACGTATCAATGCATAGAAGTACAAGAAAACTTTAAAATCAAAACATGAAAAGTTGATGGTTAGGTTGCTGTTTATGTACGTTGTATAGATACAATATATGCTACTATATGTATTTATTATACAGCATGCATACTCTGTACTCGGCAAGAGTATACTAGTTGCGGCAGAACTTCGTAATACGCAGGCACACAACACACACGTGCAAACATACGCACACATTCAACTCTCAGATCAGAGGTAGTGAACTATACAGTGAGACTACGAAGCATCGCACAGAGGAGGCCCCGAGAATAAGATACACTGTGTAATGTATTCCATCTCATTCTTTTGTACGTTCAATCCTACAGATATATATGTTAGTCTCTTTCTACGTAACGCCTCAACTTTCCGAGTGTTACACTTGATTTTACTCCTCATAAAATTTCCGTACCGGGCCTTATAATTATAACCCAAATCGTTTCTTAAGGAGTAAACTCCAATAAACTCCAAAAACAAGTTCACAACATTAAGAAAAATGTTGGCTTCGCTCATGCTTGAGGTTCGCGATACATAGATATCATAATTTTTACACAACTAACAGCAATATTTGGTGGACTCACCGTGTGGTGTTTCATTTCCGAAAGACCATATCCACCAGTACAACGCTCCCTTCTCTCCAGGGTATGCCAAAGTCAGCAAGTACTTGGCATCGGCGCTTAAAGCCACTTTGGCAATCTTTGTGCTCCCATGGGGCGCAAATATTGTCTGCTGAGGAAAGAGGTCCCTGCTGTCCCAGATTATGAGCACGTTTTCTGGCCCAGAGTCCGCTGTCACCAGCCATTTACCAACAGCGTCCGATGCTATGCAACTGACCATGTGTCGCTGCAATAATGATGGTTATAATGTTTATTTTGTAACTTCCTTTTTTGTTAAAGAACATAAGATTAAATAAATGGAATAATATTAATAATCCCGTGGGTGTCGTAAAAGCCGACTAAGGGATTAGACGGAGGATGGGCAGCAGCGTCCTTCGAATACATTATCAACTCAACTGCGATCGCCAACCCGTCTGCCAAGCGTGGCGATTATGGCAAAACCCCCCAATGAGCACACAATACACCGATACCGGTCGTTGTGGTGATCTTTGCGGGAGGCCTATGTCCAGCAGTGGACTTTATTGGGCCGAAATGATAAATATTTATAATAAGGAAATAGAAATTATATTAATTTATTCAGTTCAGAACGGCGGCGGGCGGACGCTACAACCTACATCAGCGCGTTATCTATACAAATAAATAAAATTGAGGTGTCTGTTTAGTCCATACTTCGTAGAGTATTGTCGTGTTGTACTGACGTACAATGATGTGCCACTCAGTTCCATATAATCCAACCTTAATAACATTCCGATGGTAGGTAAAACTCACATTTGCCTGCTCGACGAGGCTTCGAAGCTATTCGAAAGAATAATTACCCGAAGACTCGTTGAGCACCTGTCGCGAGTTGGCCCCGACCTGGCCGAAAGTCAGTATGGCTTCCGGCAGCGGCGGTCCACCATCGACGCGATTCTTCGCGTCCGCTCGCTGTCGGAACAGGCAGTGTCCCGGCGGGGTGGGGTGGCGTTGGCGGTCAGTCTAGACATCGTCAACGCCTTCAACTCCATCCCGTGGGGCGCTATTAGGGCGGCACTAGTCTATCATCGGTGTCCGCCCTACCTGCAGGGCATCATTGGGGCCTATCTGCGTGATAGGCACATTCGCTACGTGGGCAGGGACGGTAGCGTAAAGCGGAGAGAGATTACGTGCGGGGTTCCGCAGGGGTCAGTTCTCGGCCCTCTCTTATGGAACCTCGCCTACGATGCGGTCCTGCGTGTCGTTCTCCCTGCTGGCGTCAGCTTAGTCTGTTACGCTGATGACACTCTGGTGTTGGCCAGCGGGGAGTCCTTCGAGGGAACCATCCGGCTTGCGGAGCAAGCGGTGGCAATTGTCGTGGCCAAAATCCACGCCCTGGGTCTGCGGATAGCGCCTCAGAAAACCGAGGCGCTATGGTTCCACAAACTGCCGAGAAGCAGAGAACCACCCAGTTCGTGGATACGCGTTGGTGACGCGCAAATCGGGGTGGGCCGGTACATGAAATACCTGGGGCTCACCCTGGACAGTCGTTGGGGCTTCGAAGAGCACTTCCAGCGCCTCGTCCCCCGAGTCGAGAGGGTAGTGGGTGCTCTACACCGGCTGCTGCCCAATCTCGGGGGACCATGTGAGGAAGTTCGCCGTCTCTACGGAGGAGTCGTGCGGTCCGTGGTCCTATACGGGGCGCCTGTATGGTCAGCTCGACTATCAGGCGCCCAGCGCTGCAGAACCAAAATTCATGGTCTGCAGCGCAGAGTGGCTATCCGGATCGCACGAGGATACCGAACGGTGTCCTACGAGGCGGCAACTCTCCTGGCGCGTTTTCCGCCTTTTGACATCCTGGCGGAGATGGATGCGTGGGTCTACGATCAGACACGCTCCCTCCGCCAAAGCGGCGAAGGCGCGCCTCCAGGGGCGTTGGACAAGCTGCGGCGGCTAGCTCGGCGGCGCGCACTTGTAAAGTGGCGTCATCGCCTGCGGATGCAGTTTGCAACCAAGCGCGTCGTCGAGGCCGTCCTGCCGCTCTTTGGAGCCTGGCTCAAAAGGAGCGAGCGCGTCACCTACCGCCTGACGCAGGTGCTCACCGGGCACGGTTGTTTCGGCGCGTACCTGCACAGGATAGGACGCGAGGCCACGGCACAATGCCACCATTGTGATAGCGACCAGAACACCGCACAGCACACGCTCGAGGCGTGCCCTGCGTGGGCCGCCGAGCGGCGGATCCTGGTCGATCGGATCGGGCAAGATCTCTCTCTGCCAGCAGTAGTGTCGGCTATGTTGGCAGAGCACGAAAATTGGAATGCAGTGGTCTCCTTCTGTGAGAGCGTCATGCTCCAGAAGGAGACCGCAGAGCGGGATCGGGAGAGGGCCGATCCCGCTCGAAGAAGAAGGAGACGGCGCCGGGGTAACAACCGCCCTGGCGCCTAATTCCGATACGCCTGAAAACCCCTGGCGTTGCTATAAGGTGGGGGACCTCTGGGTTCGCGGGTGCGTAGATTGGGGAATCTGCGTGCCCACACCAAGCGACCCAAGAGAAGACGGTAGCACGCATGTGGTCACGCGCTGCCGTGGGACGCACTGGGGGATCCTTTACAATCCCCCTGGGGGGGTGACCGCTTTACAGTCACCCTCTCCGAGATGTACCAATAGGCGTGGCACCAGTGGGTGGCTCTAGTGTGATCATACGAGGACCTGGAGCCTCCCTTAGGTGCCGAAGATGACCGCTCCAGTGGTTTTAGCCGGTAGGAGTCCGGCATACCCCTTCGTCCTTCCCCGGGGGGAAGGAAGTTCATGATGAATTTCCACTGGGCACCAATAAAAAAAAAAAAAAAAAGGTAAAACTCACATAATCTAGTGTGATTATACGAGGACCTGGAGCTCCCGCTGCCGAAGATGACCGCCCCAGTGGTTTTAGCTGGTAGTAGTCCAGCATACCCCTCCGTCCTTCACGGGGGCGAAGGAATTTCAGGTAGAATTTCCACTGGGCCGAATAAAAAAAAGGTAAACCTCACATGTCCCTGCAGTATAAACATACGACGCGACGTCCAGTTAAGTAACACCCCGCAGTTGCAGGCTGCGTAGAATAGCACGGTGCTGCCCTTTCTGTTCAGGTTGATGACCTCCACCTTGTGGTTGTACCCGTTGATCCAGCGCATTTTCTATATCATAAATCACAGCTCTTACTTTTTCGTAAGCTTTCATTCATTGTATTCTTTCTATTCAGGAGGATACAAATACTAGACATATACGGCAAAGATTATTTATACTATACCAGAGTACACAACTAACAATAACTATAGGAGATCCGTAGGTATACATAATATAAATTTTCTATAATTTACAACTTAATGAATACGAAAAGAAAATATATTTACGAAAGGAGTTGGCTTCAGCGGCGGTGGTTGCTCAAAATATTTCGTGAAGTACATTTGAGATAAACTTTGGAAGCGCTCAATAGCTTCCTGGGTGCTCAGTTGCTCTTCACCCATGAATAAATTCTGCATAGAAAACGTATGTTTTTCCCTGGTCCTAACGGCCATGTTAATTATTATTGAAGGAATAGGATAAGGATAGTTAAAAACAATATTTATCGAAATATCCAATACAAGTAAAAAAATATTACTTTTAATGTCAACTTCGTTCAGTCAAACAAAATAAATACCACAGTGAAAATACTTATTTAAGTCGTCAAAAAAGGTTTTATTAGATTAGGAAAGCCAATAAATAGCATTGTAATCAAAAAATTCTAGTCGCTCATACTACACAGACAAATAGCATTAACATATGAATGAATGATGGGTGTGGAGGCACATACTTAATATAAACTTAATTCATGACGACCTGTGGGAGTACACTCAGACGACACCCTACAGTTCAGATATATAAAGATATATTCAGGCTTAAAGAGAGACCAAAAAGCGAGAAAATACGCTTGATGACAAAACCGCATTGCCTGATCCACGTAAGACATGCGAAAACGGCAAAGGAGCCGTTCAGTTTTTAAGGTTACATTTTGAGGATAAAGACTAAATAACAAATGCTTTTATCAAAGCTTGTAAGCGCAGCGATTGGGAGATATCGGTAAGGAAGACGATGAGCTAAAGCGACGCCGATATAACAAGGCTTGACTGAAACTTTTCAACCGATGATACTTACGATTGAAAACTTAACAGATGTGTTGACCACAGACTACGTGAAGACCAAGCTGTTACAGATGGAGAATTCATAAAGATCATTCCAAGTACCAGCACTAATGATCCTGCACTTTTAAGCGATAAACATAGAAACGCAAAGAAATCTCTACCAAGAAAGGCACATTTGTGATTAATTAAAAAACCAGAACCAGAACCTGCTTCAATAGCACTTGGACTTGGACGTCAGGAGAGTACCAAGAATGGATTCTTGATTTAGGAGCAACTAACCACATAGCCAATTATCATATAATAGAGAGATATTTCAGGGTGTATGGCAGAAGGATAGAGATCGGGTGTGTAAGGTATTTGGTATAGGAGTAGGGTCTGTGTGGGAGAAATAAAATGCGAGCTTAATTATGTGATGTACGTACCCTATTTAACATTCAACCTATTGAGTGTGAGCATTTATTTTTGAATCCTCATAATTTCAAAAGTACATGACCAAGATTGTTTTTCATATTTTTCTAATCACTGTCATGACTTGGCCTATTGCCCGTTTCCGGCTTGAAGTGGATTTCTGGGACAACCTGTATACAGGTACTTTGTCAACACTTTAGTTGTCGCGTTCCAAGATGTAGATTACCTATACCTATGGAGCAGAACGGGCAAGAAACTCCGTGGTAGTAACATGGAGTTACTTGATGAAGATGTTTCTTTTTAAATCAAAAGTTGCAATATTTTAAGCTCACATTGTTGTAGAAATCAAGGTTATGTGAAAACAAAGCAGGAGAAAAGAGTCTAGACTTCTTAAAAAGTCTACTAAACAAGTCTGACTACAATTTATTTTAAAGGTCATCTAACACAACTGATAAAAAATATATGAAAAAAGGCAAAGATTCGGCTGACTGATGGATCTTCTGCAGATAATCTTATTATGTATGAATTACGTGTCACGTTGTTTGTCCGCTATGGACTCCTAAACTACTGAACCGATTTTAATAAAATTTTGCACACTGTGTGCAGTTTTATCCAACTTAAAAGATAGGATAGTTTATATCTCAATTTATAGTCGCGATATTATTTTATTGCGAATTATTTGTTTATTTTCTAACAAAGAGTCATAATTATCTGTTAGTTCGATAAGATTCTAACAGATGGCTGTATAAGGTAATTAGTTGACTTGATTGATTGGACCCAGTAGGTGTCATTGCAATCGGGTTTGCATGTACCTGCCCGTGCAACTTATATTCTGACGTTTCATAAGTGCCAATATTTGGTTTATCTTATATCTTTAAATGAGAAATTCTTGTATATATATATATATATAATTGGAATCTCGGAATCGGCTCCAACGATTTTCATAAAATTTAGTATATAGGGGGTTTCGGGGGCGATAAATCGATCTAGCTAGGAATCATTTTTAGAAAATGTCATTTTATAGGCGTTTGAGTAGTCTCAACTTTAATGGCGGGTTAAAGTGTAGGGCAGGGCTAGTTTATATAAATAAAAAGATATATAAAAAAAGTAAATATTCTTATATTATTTAATATAATGTTATCAACTTTGTATATGTATATATGTAATTTGTTATTGTGTGTAATTACTTATCATAATCAATAACTAATGCATTTTACCTCTTTCAAAGTGTTTGCTTTAACCCAAAGGTAAACTGGTAGAGAATGCCTCAGTTTACCTTTACCTCTTTAAGTCTTGTGTACCATCAATGTATATAGAAGTTTAAATAAGTAAAATAAATAAACAGGGAAGAGAAGAGGAGAAAGGGCTCTGGGGACCACACCTACAGTAAGATCACACCACTTCGTGGAAGTCTTGACAGCGCCCACTGACTGCGAGCGTCTCCGAAGATAAGAATTGGACCATCCAATTATAGAAGGAATAACAATCCATTTTCTTTTTCAATTCTTTATACTACCTACTCCGGAAATATCTGCCTCAGAATCTCTAGTTTGTGACATTGAAGATTATCAAAACTTAATAGCTGATCTAGAAGCTAATAATATTGAACGCCTGGCTGTTATAATTCAAAATATACGCAGTATATCGCGGAATTTCGGTCGTTTCATTCAATTTCTACTCTTGCTTTATGGCCTTTGTGCAGATACATCATTGAGTAAGATAGCCGCGCCTGCATCTCCTTTGCAAGCTTGGGAAAATTTTGTTTAGCCCGGGTGTTGAATTGAATCTCTGGCAGCTCCGGGTCCTTCTCACCAGCAACGCGAAAGGGCACGCTCTGGACCATTATCCTTTTTGGCCTTGGCAGCTGCTCCCCACTCCCAGCCGGCCGGGTGCCGGTTTCGCACGCCATCGACGTCGGGAGGTGAGCGACATCTGCGAGCAGTCAGCAGTGTATTCCAAGACGTGACCACAATACTCAGCATACCTCAGGATTACAATTTGGTGACGTTGGCATTACTGCCAGTCCGTCAATCGTATCCACAACTGACGACGCTCGGCCTCACATCGTCGCTATCCTTTACTTAACAATGTTACGAGGAGCGAAATTTGGGCACCATCCGTCACGGACCTCTTTTGTCTCTCATTTTGAGCATAAGTGACTCTCCTGGGATAGCCCCAGAGATCATCGAGACACGTAATCTCCACCACGACGACAACGTAGGTTTTTGGTGGGGGAGTTAACTGAACCTAGTGAACATCTTTTGATGCATAAGCAACATAAGGATTAGCTGGGCTGCTAATTCATACGTAAAGTAGAGCTATTAAATCTATAATTAACATTATCGGTACTGTAAATAACTTTTAATCATTAGTAATGAAAAAATATGTGTTATTTTACTGTAATAAACATTTACAATATAATAAGTTCTTCCGTCGAAGGTCGTTCACCAGATCCCCACGCTTTAATAATGATTCACTATCTGAAGTCAAAGGTCAGTCGAGTACGAAACAAATTATTTATCTCTACCATTATTCCTTCATTCCTTCAATACTGCAATGTGTTTCAAAAGTGTTTTGTGTTTACTTACCGTAATTGGTTTCAGTGCTGTGACATGCAGAACAATATATTTGGAGTTAAACTCGCCAACTGGTGAAGAGGTCAGTGTTATCTAACGTAATTTAGTGTCATCAAAACTAAATTGTTAGCTGTGTGTTGTGTGTTTGTTTTGTGCGTATTGTAGTGTGAGTAGAGCATTTAAATAAAAAATAGTGTAAAAAAAATTTGAAAGTTTCATATCCCTAGTTGTTCTATTTAAAAAGGCTTTAACCAATGATATTATATATTAAAAAGAAGTAGATATGTTACATGCGTGCCAAAAGTAAGAACCGAAACTCCCCCAATTGTAGTACCTCGCAATTGGTTCGCCTAGATAGCTATCTCTTTTACTCTTGTTGTTTTTGTATCTTCTTTCTCACGACATGGTAGTGCAAGCGAGACTGTATTTCGCGCGCCGTTTAATATGGACGTAACATATCTATGGTACAATATCATTGCTTTAACACAAAAACAAAACAATATGTTAGCATCTATTATCCACCTCCCATGGATGTCGTAAA
This sequence comes from Diloba caeruleocephala, assembly GCA_947459985.1. Classification (NCBI taxonomy): domain Eukaryota; kingdom Metazoa; phylum Arthropoda; class Insecta; order Lepidoptera; family Noctuidae; genus Diloba; species Diloba caeruleocephala. The sequence continues at coordinate 2,965,222 of OX381608.1, forward strand.
GGCGACTAAATGACTGCTGGCCTAGCACGATTATTTTGACGTATAGTATCGCAATCGTAATGTTCATTTGAGTGAATTATGAATTGAAAATACTTGATTCGCACATATGTTTTATTTAAACCGAAGACTTTATTCATACCTAAATATAATACGAATTGTGTTTGTCGTATAAATTTAAACGAAACAGCTATAGGATAGTTGAATTTTCGATTCAAAATTCATGCACATTAACGTTATAATTACTATACGTCAAAATATTCGTGCTAGGCTCTGATGACCCCGAAGGGTGACCGCTTTCACCCTTTCCGAGATGTGCCCTATGGGCGTGGCACCGGTGGGCGGCTCTTGTGTGATCATACGAGGATCTGGAGCCCCTCTTAGGTGACGAAGATTACCGCCCCAGTGGTTTTAGCCGGTAGGAATCTGGCATGCCCCTTCGTCCTTCACCAGGGTGGAGGAAGCTCATGAAGAATTTCTACTGGGCAAAATAAATAAAAACAAAGTCCCTCAGATGAATGGGCAACAGCGCCCCTTAAGGCGTGGTGAGTTCAGGCAAACTCCCTTCAAAATGACGACACAATTATTGTGGAAATCTATGGAGGAGGCCATTGTTCTGCAGATGAGGTCCTTTAGCTGATATGATGTACATCATTTAAAACTGATGTTGTCGTCTTCCTAGTTAGATTACTGCTGCCTGTTGCGAGCTTAATCTTATCTGTGTAGAGTACTTTATTGTATAACACCAAACAAAATACAAAGTCAAACATTTACAGACCTAAAAGCTGTATACACGGCTACACATCAAGCTATTAAATTCCAGTATAAGCTGATCTGGCATTGTATAGGCTTTCAGTACGATGAGAGATCAGCATAAACTGGATTTGTACATTGGATATTTTATAGTTCATTGTATTATTAATGCATTTGACATAATTTCTTATAGACAAACAACCATTTGACGAACGGGCATCATGAAAGAAAAGATAAAGGGTATTTGGTGTTACTAGTATTGTAGTAAACACTTTATTGTGATAAAAAACAAATACCTGGACATGATATCATAAATACATACATATATTATATGCGCGAACGCGCTGATCGGATGATAGTTGATGGTGCCGAGAGCCAAAGACTATAGATAAGCCGAGACCCGTCGATCTATTATTGTTCTTTTTATTACGCACCTACTGTGTATTTCTTTGTTCCACTTTATTATTTAATGTTCATTAATGTGTTGTCGTTATAATTATTTTTGTTGCCTGTGTGATTTGTGTCCTCTAATAAACGATTTTTCTTTTTCTATATATAGGTATATATTTAGTGCGTCGTATTATATCTTGTATATAGTATTTGCCAATACTCACCAGGCTTGTCAGGCGGATTGGTGAGCGCAGTATGGAGACACATAGGGGATGCTACTGCACATCCCTCGGGTTTAAAGTCCCATAGTCGCCTTTTACGACTTCCACGGGTTTAGATGGAGAGGTGGTATACCCTAAATCCGAGAGCCGAAGCGATTTACACCTTAGTAATAGATAGAAATGCAATGAATTAATTTTCTAGTCAGGCAGGTCACATCTATATTATCGGATTAGGACACGAAAACATGCCTTCGTAACTGTGGAATAATTGATCCAGCAATGACTTTTGGATGCTTTAAAGTGCTACTCCGCAGTCTGTATAAAAGCCGGTGATTTTCTGCATGATGCCATGCATGGAAGCCATCAGTCTAGCAGCGGAGTAATTCCAGTAATATCCTGAATCCATTAGATACTATATAGTGGCGGTAAAAATCTAAAAACATCGGACCACTGCTACACATCAAGCCATTAAAAACCGGTATAATCTGATCTCACATTGTATAGGCTTTCGGTATGATGAGAGATCAGCGTAAACTGGTTTAGCATAGCCGTGTGTACCTATGTCGTAAGTCGTAAGCCATCTCTAAACTGTGACCACAGATAGCAGCTTGAACATCTAATTGAAAATATTGAAACGAGTGTGAATGGACTATCGGGAATTAGCATTATTACTATATTTTGAAGTTATGGAGACGTCAGAAGAGGAATGGACTGGCCAGCGACCTCTACTCTTTTTAATTCAGAAAACACGGACAGTTTTTAGGGATCCGTTCCTCATATTGAAAAACGGAACCTTTGGAGGATAAATTTATTGCCCGTTTGTCCGTCTGACCAAGTGGCAAGACCCTTTTTCTCAGAAAAGGCTTGAGGTATCAAGATGAAATTAATATCGAATACTAAGTTCCATGCTTCATACTGCTGTATGAAAATCATATTTCTAGATTTATACAATAAAAAAATCCGCCTGTCAAAGCATATTTTCATGCTAAAAGTCTTACTCACTGATTAATCATCAAAACCTATAGGGTAATTCCTATAAAATCTTGAAATTTCACTCAAAGAGGACATTTTGTACAAGGAAAATCATTATTTTCAAATCCCGCAGTTAATTTAATACAGTGTTTGGTGTAGGTATCATCACCAAGGTGGGACGAGGTTGATACCTCGTCCCACCACAGTATTGATATACCGTATCACATCGGTGATCGGAGTCGGTTTGGACTAACAAGGTGTGGCGTTCCTCCGTTTAAAGGGAGGATCCTCCAACCAGGTGGGTGCTATGCCTGGTGGTCCGAAGCCCATATTGGACATCTATATAATATGTGCAGCGTTGTGTGACCTCTTCACTATTATTCTTTGACGTCATCGTAGAGTCTCACTTAAAGTCCAAGTAGATGTCGCTATAAGTTGTAGTTCCATAGTGGCGATGTAGGTGTTGCCACTCAGTGTTTTACGCGGGCATCCGCAAAATACAATTTTGCCACTCAAAAAAGTACACATCCTGGTCCTGATTGTCCAATAATGGTATGAAACTTTCAGGGCGCGAGTCTTACTCGTACTTGACCGTTTTTTCTAGCAGTTTCACGTATCTCTACGTAAAGTTGTAGACGCGTTAGATTGCACTAGCCTATGCGTAAGCCTTGCCTTATCGGTCTGACTGCGACATAATAATATCTGCTGAGTGCCGTCTGTTGAGATTGGTCATCTTGATGCTGTCATGACTATTGAATCAAAAGCTCTGGTAAATATTAAAATCAAGCTTGTTTAGTGTAGACTTTTTAAGAAGTTTAGACTCTTTTCTTCTGCATTGTCCTCACATTACCATCATTTCGAGAACCTTGTACCAATATGATTTAAAAATAGTAACCATGGAGTTTCTTGCCCGTTCTTCGCCATAGGAAATCCACACCTTGGAACGAGGCAACTAAAGTCTTGACTATTATAAGTGAAAAATATTTTTATTTTTATCTTTACCAACTAAATACCCTTATTAATATAATTCCAATACTTCCCTTCGTATAAGTAACTTTACTCCGCCTGCAGCTGACCTTTCTGAAGAAATATGGCTACTTGCCGGAGGAGCAAGGAGACGCGGACTTTGCGTACACGCCACACTCCATATCCGAAGCGCTAAAGAAAATGCAGGCTTTCGCTGGTCTCCCGGAAACTGGCACTCTGGACGATGAAACGAAAAAGGTAGACTTTTTTGGTATTTTTTTGCTAGAATTTACTTGTATGGAACAGATATTTATATATGATCTGTGGGTAGTTGTGCAGGGTTTGGGTGTATTGTCTGTAAACGCAACAACGACACAGGAGAAATAATAGCTAGGGCAACGTTAAAAAAAGCTCTAAAATGTCAGCCCAAACTGTCGGTCATGAAATATCTCGTTTAAATTAAAGTCAGTCATTAAGTATCTGATCAAGCATGATTTTCTCAAAGGTTAACTTGGCGCGAAAAATCCAAGTTATCAGTCGTATAGTTTGAAGGATGATACTTGCGGTCTGTCTTGAAAATAGAAGTTAAGTAACTGCGCTTCATTAGATCGGGAATGATACAGTAAAGATTAAAAATTCCGTTTTAACTGACCCGTTACGCTTTGCGTAAGTTAAAATTTAGACATAATTGTTATTATTTTTTATAATTCTTAAACAATGTATGCTATATCCTATTCCAAAGTTGTATGCCAAACATTAGAATACAGTCAGCCGTTTGAGCGTTATGGGAACCTCAAACACTTAAATATACTTAAGTTAACTTATTTATATAACAGTAGTGAGTAACTTTAGCAGATATTCGATGTTAACGATTTCAATATTAAAATAAAAAAGGTAAAATTTTGAATTCTTATAAAATCCTTTTACAATAATAATGACAAGTGTGTAGGAAATAATTCAACATAAATAGAAATATGCATTTATGAGGAAACACGCTGGTCCTACATTAACAACTCAACTGCGATCGCCAACCCGCCTGCCAAGCGAGGCAATTATGACGAAACCCCCCAATGAGAACACAACTCAACCATATCGGTCGTTGTGGTGATCTTTGGAGGAGGCCTGTGTCCAGCAGTGGAGTTAATTCGACATGTTGTTGTTGTTAATACATTAAATGTTCCTACGACGCTCTTTAGTACTCAGAAATCGTTATTTACTTGAGCTCAAACAATATTTGAATATGTTGTGTCACCTTTTAGTGATTTGAATTTTTTTGTATGTTCAGCAACTTATGTCGGTTACTGTACCTACGGCGAATTAGCTCGTAATGCCCTGCTTTATCTCAGTTTTAAGCTGCTCGCTACTTTGCAATGCGCAAAATTCTACTATTAACCGGTGGATGGGCAGCAGCGTCCTTCGAGTATATTAACAACTCAACTGCGATCGCCAAACCGTCTGCCAAGCGCGGCGATTATGGCGAGACCCCCCAACGAGCACACAACACACCCATATCGGTCGTTGTGGTGATCTTTGGGGGAGGCCTGTGTCCAGCAGTGGACTTCATTCGGCTAAATAATAATATACCTGTGACAATATTTCCAGCTCTTCAGAAAGAAGCGATGTGGAGTGAAAGATATCGAAGGTACACCTATGTCTACGAGGACGAAGAGGTACATCCTACAGCAAGCGTGGACAAATAAATATATTTCATACAGGTAAGTTCAAAATTTCTGTATAAGGTTCATATTTGGCTTGCGTAAATATGACCATGTATCAGAATTTCGCATAAAGCTCAAGTGGCTTCCAATTCGCTTGCGCGGGAATTCTCATATATTATCCTTACTTTAAAGTGTTCTGTTTAATCCCTCAACCCCCTCTTATCATAAAGAACGTTTTCGGTTCCTTCATGACACACATAACAGATATTTAAGATCGTCGGAAAATCTGAGGCTTAATATCCCTATGCAGTCCACAGTTTTTTTTGGACAAATCGTTTGAAGTACAAGCAGCACGACTTTGGAATGCCTTACCCGATACAATTAAACAAGGTTATCATTACGAGCATTTAAAAAAATGGTAAAAGAGCATTATCTATCTCTTTAGTTCACTTAAATATCCAGTATTGTATCAGCAAATATCTATGTATAATATTATATTATATATACATATATTTGTATTTATGTATTAATATGCAAATTGGTGTAGTTATATATATATATATATATTTTCTTGTATATATATCGATATCATTATCTACATCATCGTTCAGTACACCACAGACTACCTGAATTTCTTTATTTCCCTACTTTTAAATCCATCCAAAGGTTGTCTGTAAAAGATCGCTTTTAGCGATAAGACCGCCCATTGTGCCACGCTAACTATTGTAAATAATCCTTTATATTATTTTGGTGTACAATAAAGTTATATTCTATTCTTCTATTCTAAGTTCAGCATGAGATTGCATTGGTCATAAGGTGACCGACAACAAATGGCCTTACCTCTCCAGCCGAGGACTGACATCCTTGGTCCGAGGTCAGACTTATCTGCAAAATGGACGTGTTTCGGGATTCGTCTAGACTCTAGATTGCCCCGACATTTCATATGATGTCCAGAATCCCAACAAAATACAAAATGTCCCGACAAACGGCTTCTCGTACTCTACTCTAATTAACAAAATCTAAATTTAAATCACCGCGCGCTTTCGCGATCACTTCACTGTATTTGTTGTAATTGTCACCAAAGACAAAGTAAGCACGGCACAGTCCCACAGTTACAGCAGTTTATTCATAAGAAGCAAGTTCACAGCAGATTCCCAAATCAGAGTACAGTAGCAGAAGATTAGTATATATTAAGAAAGATAAGATAAGATGGACTTCATTCGGCCGAAATGATGAAGAAAGATAAGGTCAGTTTCCACATGAGTTCACTTCTCCATGGAGGCTTACTAAAAGTATTTATGAGGAATATTCATTCACAGAGTGGTGAACGGCTCCAGCACACTGGAAAAGTCCCGCGTGGAGGAGCTAATGGCGATGGGGCTGGCGGTGTGGGCGCCGCACGGGAACCTTCGCTTCAGCCGCATCAACGAGGGCCGCGCTGATATACAGGTCTCCTTCGTCACTGGTGATCATGGAGACGGGTAAATGATTACGTATTGGTTCATTGTTTTTTGTCGGATTTCATATAAATAATACGTAGAATCGTAATGTTAAAGTGACTAGTGAAAAGACGAGCAGGTCACTCATCATCGTCAGTTCATGGTCTCAGGGGTCACGGGCCCGCAGATTGGGGAGTCTGCGTGCTCCTACCGAGTGACGCCCGAGAAGACGGTGGCACGCACGTGGTCACGTGCCGCCGTGTGCGCAGCAGAGCGCGCAGCACAAAGACTTGGGGGGATCCTTTACAATCCTCCCCGAGAAATGCCTGAGGGGCGGCCGTTTTACAGCCGCCTGCCCTCCGCTAGAGCGGGTGACCGCTTTACAGTCATCCCCTCCGAGATGTGCCTAGAGGTGTGGCACCAATGGGAGGCTCTAGTGTGATCTTACGAGGACCTAGAGCCCCCTTCGGTGCCGAAGATGACCGCTCCAGTGGTTTTAGCCGGTAGGAGTCCGGCATACCCCTTCGCCCTTCCCCGGGGTGAAGGAAGTTCCATGTAGAATTTACACTGGACAAAAATATAAATAAAAGTCATTCATGATTCATCATTTCGGCCGAATGAAGTCCACTGCTGGACACAGGCCTCCCCCAAAAGTCACCACAACGACCGACATGGGTGTGTTGTGGGCTCATTGGGGGGTTTTGCCATAATCGCCACGCTTGGCAGACGGGTTGGCGATCACAGTTGAGTTGTTAATTTACTCGAAGGACGCTGCTGCCCATCCTCCGGCTAATCTCTTAGTCGACTTTTACGACACCCACGAGAGGAGATGGGGTGGTGGTATTCTGAGCCGGCACCATGATTAATGGCTTTTATTTATATCGGCCATACAACGTCCACTACTGAACAAAGACCTCCCCCATAGACTTCCACAACTGTGGCATCATATTGAGGAGAAGTTGCCAGTACTCACCACGCTTGGGAGGCGGGTTGGTGCCAGGTCATTAGCCTGGCGGTGAGCGTCGCGCCAGCCCATAACAATTGTAATGTGCTCGTCACCGCGAGACATAGTTCATCATTTCGGCCGAATGAAGTCCACTGCTGGACACAGGCCTCCCCCAAAGATCACCACAACCACCGATATGGATGTGTTGTGGGCTCATCGGGAGGTTTTGCCATAATCGCCACGCTTGGCAGGCGGGTTGGCGATCGCAGTTGTGTTGTTAATGTACTCGAAGGACGCTGCTACCCATCCTCCGGCTAATCCCTTAGTCGACTTTTACGACACCCATGGGAGGAGATGGGGTGGTGGCATTCTGAGCCGGCACCACACGGCATAGTTATTCAGTCTCTTATGCCCAGTAATTTCACGATCTAGCTAGTCGTGCCCGAGTGCCCTTTAAACCGGAACATAGTAATTAAAAACGTAAAACCACCGGGGTGGTCATCTTCGGCACCGAAGGGAGGCTCCGGGAACTCGAATAATCTCCATCTAGATATAAACAGGTTGTCCAGTAAATAGCACGATATACTGCAGGGGGTGAGAGCTTGGGTCAATACCTATAGTACAAAATTTTAAGATAAGAAATTTGTACTGTGAAAATTTTAATAAAAATTGTATTTCTTGAATTTTTTTTAGTTTTTAATAGAATAAAGACTTATCAATGAGTAAAGTAACTATTCACAAATAATTTGAGGTAAAAAAAACTATAAAAGGAATTTTTCATTACGAGATGCTTAAAAATCTGTGTCAAGGTAGAAATTTTTCGATACACATCGATCTCAAAATCCCGACATTTTGAAATTTTGCCCAGATATTGTAGTCTTCCCAACTAGCAACCCTAGGCTCTATGCGCTCGAATGAATAGTTTAGTTATGTTGTGTTTTCGCTGTGTAAGTATTGCTTTTGCAGGTTTAAACTTACCTGCTATCTATTTACATAGAATCAACCAACCACGTTATATACAGACAAATTCACTTTCGTATTATCCCTTCCCAGATTCCCGTTCGACGGGCCCGGCCACGTTGTCGCACACGCATTTCCTCCCCCGCACGGCGCGATGCACTTCGACGACGAGGAGCTATGGGGTGACAATCCTGAGGAGGATGACGATGACGTCACTGACTTCTTCGCGGTCGCCATTCACGAGATCGGACACGCGCTAGGGTTGTCGCACTCCGATAATAAGGCGTCGGTCATGTACCCGTACTACCAGGTCCCAGTTGAAAAGCTGCATATGGACGATATATTGGGCATGCAGGAGCTTTATTGTAAGTTGTATTCATTAATGTACGTAAGTATTCGCGGCGCATAGGTACTGGGGATTTGCTGGACAATCACAATCTCTAATGCAAGGCTGCGGGAGACCAATGACTATTTTTAAAATTATTTTGTGTCATTGGTACTCGGTAGGACATGTACTGCGGAGACAATACAACCACCTGTCCAGACAAAGTTTAACGTAGCAAGATTATGGTAAGAGGACGTCGTGTCACATTACCTGGACACAATTTAAAAAAAGCTACATCTAATGAGGTCAGTTGGTAGGAGATAGAAGATCGGTCCCAAGATCGCTATCATGGAAATCCTTTGTACGAGCACTTTGCATTTAGCACTCTTAAATATTTGAATATCATCATCGCATTTTCACGAGCTAGCATTTAATAAGTCCTCAGAATAAGATATTAGCTACCTATTATATATTATACTAGCTGGGACCCGCGGTTTCACCCGCGTTTAATTTAAAACAAATTTGGAGTACTTCGACGTAGACATAGAATATATGTATTGGATTTCAAGGGTTATTTTTTTGCGCGGTACCCTAATTATTTTTCTAAAATAAAAGTAATCTAAGTTATTCCTTATAACATCAGCTATCTGCCAGTGAAAGTCCCGTCAAAATCGGCTAAGCCGTTTCGGAGATTACCCGGAACAAACAGACAGTCAGACAGACAAAAAATTTAAAAATTGTTTTTTTGTTATAAGTATCGTATATACTTGAATATGCATTTAGTAAAAAGCTGTTATTTTGACATTACAAACAGACACTTCAATTTTATTTATTTGTATAGATTAGATGTTGATCTATATTCGTGTTGTGGGGAGCAGCGGGGTCATTGCTCCTAGTAGATATCAGCTGTTTATGTTTTGGTATTGGTATTGATTCTTACATATGGCACGGGTACAGAATTACCAACTTTATTTATTTGTCCCAGTTCTTCTAGTAGTGGAAGTTCTTCATCAACTTCCACTTCATCCGCCCTGGGGAAGGGCGCCTACCGGCTAAAACCGCTGGTGCGGTCATCTTCGGCACCTAAGTGGGGCTCCAGGACCTCGTATGATTACACTAGAGAGAATTACCACCTAGAGCTTTTACACCAAACTTTTTGTTACAACTTACAAGGTCACCGGTGAACATTCCTTAACTTATTCTTCATCACCGTATGCCTGTTAACAAAACCACTATCTGACTTATCAATATAGGTACTTTATACTAGTCTTTTATGACGGGTTCTGATATTAATTAATGCTGCCTTAATAAGCAGTGACCTCTGCGTGTAGATCAAAATGTATGCGAGCCTAGAAATCCATTTTCCCACTACCATTCCTCATAAAAGCACACTAATGCACACAGTTACAAGTTATCATCCAATGAACTGAATCAACACAATATTAAAACACACCCACGACTTTGTAGGCAGCAATCATACCGAGCGTACAGACCGCAAACGAGAGCCGTACCACGCAACGCGTAAGTTTATTGGGAGTACCATTTGCTGTTCTATTCACTCTGTTTGTTATTCACCGATTGCTAATTAAAAGTGGTAATTAAAAGCACAATGCTCGATGATCTCAACAGAGTTTCCCAACAGGTGGGCCTTAAGATGAACATTGGCAAGACAAAAGTTATGTCAAATGCCCATGTCGTGCCCATCCCAATATCCGTTGGGAGTTCTGTTCTCGAAGTTGTTGACGAGTATGTCTACCTGGGACAAACTGTCCAGTTAGGTAGGTCCAACTTCGAGAAAGAGATCAATCGTCGAATCCGACTCGGCTGGGCAGCGTTTGGGAAACTTCGCAACATCTTTTCGTCAACAATACCGCAATGCCTCAAGACGCAAGTCTTTAACCAGTGTGTGTTACCAGTGATGACATATGGAACAGAGACGTGGTCACTCACAATAGGCCTCATAAGAAAGCTCAAGGTCACTCAGTGAGCTACGGAGAGAGCTATGCTTGGTATTTCTCTACGAGGTCGAATCAGAAATGAGGAGATCCGTAGAAGAACTAAAGTTGTCGACATAGCTGAAAGGATTAGTAAACTGAAGTGGCAATGGGCAGGGCACATTGCTCGTAGAACTGATGGCCGCTGGGGCACAAAGGTTCTAGAATGGAGACCGCGCACCGGAAGACGCAGCGTGGGACGACCTCCAACGAGGTGGACAGACGACCTGGTGAAGGTCGCTGGGAGTCGTTGGATGAGGGCGGCATGTAACCGCTCGTTGTGGAAATCTAAGGGGGAGGCCTTTGTTCAACAGTGGACGTCCTGTGGCTGATATGATGAATTAAAAGTGGTAGGTAAGAAGCATTGAATTTTGTTCAAAAATAATAATGTCGTTCTACTCCATCAATCCAAATGTAACATAATAAAGAAAACAATATTTTTTTATTTATACTTTTTATAGACAAATAGAAATGTCCTTCTCTTGCATATTGTATATGATTCCTTCCTTGATAAAGATATTTTTGCTTCGGTTTTTGCATGTTATCTCCGAACAACACGACACTTTAACCAAGTTTCCCTTACGCGATCGAATCTCAACTGATGTTACAAAACGGCAATTTTTTCCGGATGGCCCAGATTTTTTTTTTGTTTATTTTCTTTTTTTTGTTTTTGTTTTTTTTTTTAAAACGTTGCCCCACACTAGGATTTCTCCTGTGTCGTGGTTGCATTTACAGACATGAATTCCACATACAATACACCCAGACCCGGAACAACTATCTGCAGATCATACAAATATTTGTTCCGTGTGGGAATCTAACCCACGACTCGGAGCGCAGCAGTCGACTGTATCAGCCACTGCACCAACCGTGCCGTCAAAAGATTGTGCATGTCGCGGTGGCGCGGTTACGCCCCCGTACCACTTCTTATTTCCTATTTCTGTGGTAGTGACGGACCAGGAAGAATCAATAGAAAGCACGGAGAGCCCACCGGTGTCGCAGTCCTCTCTGGTCCCGCGGTTCACCAAAGCAGGCAGCGACGAGGACGAGAACTACATACCCGACCTCTGTATGACCAACTACGATACTCTGCAGGTCATACAGAACAAGATATTTGTGTTTGAGGAGGAGGTAAGTGCATCATGTTCCCCTGAAGCAAAGATTTTAGCTCCGCTCTTATAATAAAATAAAAAGACCCGAAACTCGAAATCTGTAAATCGTACAAATATTTATTACATCGGGGATCGAACCAGTAAAGCATCGCGCACGAAGCCAATCGCTTATCTACTGCACCTACCGTGCTGGCAATCCGTTACTTACCTTCAAGCGCAGCAACACAATATTACTACCGCCAGTATTCTACGACGGCGTGGTATGTACCTCCTGGTCAAGCCAGCCCTTTTACGAGCTCTATGCAAACTGATGGCTACAGCTAGGACCTTCCACGCATAACTCATTGAAAAATCTATCGTTTCTACACGGCTGCCGGCAATTGACACGCAAGAGGATAAATTAGGTGCGCTACACGGACTAGAAAAAAAAGATGGACTCCGCGCCACTCATACCGAAAGTGAAGCACCCTAAGTATGCCGATTCGCTTGTACACACGTGCCTTACGCACACACATGCATCATAGTATGCCAGTCGGCCGCCATTACGCGGCACAACAGCGGCAGTGTAGTTATCCCTCAAATCACGCACACACGTTCGATACGGTGCTTCACTTTCGTAATGAGTGGCGCGGAGTCCATCTTTTTTTTCTAGTCCGTGGTGCGCTACTTAATTAGCCATTTTACTTTCAGTTCTCTGTACTCCGCTCCGCCAATTCTCCTTCTTATTCATATTCCCATTTCCAGTATCTATATGCCAACCACGATAAATATCTTCATTTTACTAATAATCGTCTCCTTCAATGTTCCACAAATTACTAACTAGTCGGTATCACTTTAAAATGAAAGTATGAAAATATCTGCGACACTATGTGCGATAGATGCCTACGATCATAATATAAGCCATTATACGTCCACTGCTGAACAAAGGCGTAGGCGCCATAGATTCCACAACTGTGTCATCATTTCGGGGGGTATTTGCCAATACTCACCACGCTTGGCAGGCGGGTTGGTGAGCGCAGTATGGCTACCGCTTCACAGAAGGGACTCTGCTGCCCATCCCTCAGGTTTAGATTCCCTTAGTTGCTTTTTACGACATCCACGGGAGGAGATGGAGTACGCTTACGATACGCTTTATACGAGTATATTATGCCTTTATAGCCTTTTTTTATTGGTATCCAATGGAAATTCTTCATGAACTTCCTCCGCCCCGGGGAAGAGCGAAGGGGCATGCTGGACGCCTACCGGCAAAAACCACTGGGGCGGTCATCTTCGGCAACGAAGGGAGGTGTACATAACTGGTAACGAAACCCAGCAAACACAATGGACTAGATTGAAATTATAAATAATTTGTTTAATTACTCAAAGTGTGCGACGTTTCCAGTGGGTGTGGGTGCTCCGCGACAGAAACGAGATAGAGGAGGGCTACCCGCAGCGGTTTCACGCTGTGTTCCGAGGACTGCCCGCACGCGTAAACATCATCAAAACTATTTACGAAAAACGTAACGGAAATGTTGTAATTTTCTCAGGTAAGCGAAATGTAATCGAAGATCAGCAGTGACGGATTCAGTCGCTCCCCCTATTCGCCTATAGGTTCCATGTGACCTAGTTGTTTTCCTAGCGCTACCGGCCCAAGAAAACTCGGCGCCCTAGACGAAGGACAATAATGGCGCCCCTTCATAGAAACAATTTGCAACCGAATAAAACACAAATAATGAAAAGCAAAGGCATAACATTTTTTTTTGTACAATAATTTCTGTGAATTACTCAAGTTGCGACGTAAGTTCGAACGCTAAGTAAAATTAAATATAACAAAAAAGTGTGTGTTCATCAGCTGCGACGCACGACTGGAGTTTAGGTACTCCTTACGAACGATAATTATGATATATATCGAATAGAAAAAGAGGGTAAATGAACGCATCATCTAAAATGATGAGAGAAACAAACATATATCTGTAATTATTCGGATTATTTATATTACTTCAATAAAAGCGTATTACATAAAGTATGTTACAAAATAATAATATGATTTGTTTAATAGTACATAAAAATACACGTATCAATGCACGACACGTACAAGAAAACTTTAAAATCAAAACATTAAAAGTTGATGGTTAGGTTGCTGTTTATGTACGTTGTAAAGATACAATAAATGCTACTATATGTATTTATTATACAGCATGCATACCCTGTACTCGGCAGCAGTATACAAGTTACGGCAGAACTTCGTAATACGCAGGCACACAACACACACGTACGAACATACGCACACATTCAACTCTCAGACACACAGAGGTAGTGAACTATACAGTGATACTACGAAGCATCACACAAAGAGGAGGCCTCGAGAATAATATACGCTGTGCAATGTATTCCATCTCATTATTTTGCACGTTCAATCCTACAGATATATATGGTTGTCTCTTTCTACGTAACGCCTCAACTTTCCGAGTGTTACACTTGATTTTACTCCTCATAAAATTTCCGTACCGGGCCTTATAACTTAAATAGTTTCTTAAGCAGTAAACTCCAATAAACTCCAAAAACGGTATCAAAGTCTCGCGATCAGCTTGCGTTTACACGTCCCATCCCCTCGCTATTTCTACAAATTCCCTTCTAATTCGAGCGTCCTAGGCCAAACGAAATATCTTACTACCTAGTCTGTGGTCCTAGGCCATCGACTAGTTTGTCTGTATGGACGGCCCGGGCCTGTGCTTACCAAAAGCAATTCTAATCCGAGGCAAAAAATGTAACAGAAAATTATTACCTAAGAATTTTAGGTTAGATTTCGTTTAGAGATCTAGTCAGGACATGATGGACAGTAGCTTTAGCAAATATATTTTATAGGTATTTTTATATTACAATAGACACATTATATTACAGGCCAAAACTACTGGGAGTTCGACACCTCATTCCGCGCCATAAAAGAAGGCAGGATATCAGAGTACTCCATACCTGAGGAGGTTCCCGAACTCACCACGGTGTTCTTCTCCAACTACAACAATAAGACGTATTTGATCGAGGAAGAGCGGTACTGGCGGTATGATGACAACACCAGAACTATGGATGCAGGGTTTCCGAAGGAGATGTCCATGTGGAGGCAGGTGCCCTATCCAGTCGATGCTGCTATTGTTTGGCAAGGAGGTAATTCTACCACCTTATGTTACTTACGTAACAGGCTGAACTTTATGAAAATAAGCAAATACCTGCGTCTTGTTATTCCCTTCGGCCATTGACGGACTCGTTACATTAGTATATGCCAGCTTTAATAAATTCATTCTTATTATTGATAACGCGGCTTGGAACCTAAGTTTACTCTTAAGAACCTTACTCTTGCGTTCACTCTACGCTCGCAAGTCATAATAGATATTATATAGACAGCTGTGGTCAGCTGAAATAGTCTCTTCGACGACTAGACTAAACTTTTATTGAGTACATTCGGCTTCATAAGCCATCGCTTTTATCTTGAAAATAATCCTAGATATGCCAATGATATCTTGATCCCTCGAAAATGATTGTGGAATTCTTTGGGGGATGCCTTTGGTCAGAAGTAAACGTCGTTTAGCTGATATGATGATGACGATTCTGTGTTCCAGATACCTACTTCTTCCAAGGTCCTCGTTTCTGGCGCTTTGACAACCGGCTGGTGCAAGCGCACGAGTACTATCCGCTACCGACCGCGCAGGTGTGGTTCAACTGCCGTTCTACCGCTGACATGGACCGTTACACTACTAACGATGGACCCTGAACAGACTGATTATAGAGTTGTTTCAACCCAAGTATGACACTGACGAGATTCAAATTCAATAATTACATGCACTGGAACTATTTTAGACTTCCGAAGGCTCAGTTTCCTATCACGCGGATTTGCGCCCGCATGTCGTTCTGGTCCGCGCCGCTGACACACTGCGATCGCTTACGTGTCGCTTAGACTATCTGACGCGCAAGTGCTGTGCGCTTATTCACGATCATTCAAAGGTCACAAGTGAACTTTGGATATAACTCTTTTCAAGTCGAGCTTTATTTTGTTTGTACACAGCATACATGTGAAGTAAACTGAGGGTTTTTAGCACGCCTAGGGGCGCGGTCACACGTTTGCTGACCAGAACCGTATGCGGCAGCAAATCCGCGTGACAGGAAACGCAGCCTAAGAAACATTTATGTAATTCTTTGTAGCAATATTGTTACTTTTTATAAATGCATTGTGCACTTTGTACACACGGCTACGTATCAAGCTATACATTTCCAGTATAGGCTGATCTCGGATTGTACGAGAAACCTATACAATGCGAGATCAGCATAGGTATACTGGAAATTTGTAGCTTGACATGTAGCCGTGATCGCCTGGAAATATTTGGCAAATTTAGTCAGAAATTATCACAGTCCAATAAAACCAAACTAATCTAAACAGTTTTTCAATAAAAATATCACTTTATTTAAATTCAAAATCACATAAATTATGAAATACACAATATTATTAAGAACTGATGCTTCAAGTTGTTTGCAGTCCGGAATGTTATATCTATATTGAGATGAGCATAAACTGATAATAACAATAATACTGTACCATTTTATTTTCACCATAGTAACAATATTTTTATTCATATTTTGAGGCAACAATTATTAATACATTTTTATAGAAGTATTTGTACTATAAAATTGAAAGTAAATGTTTCTAGAAGTACTTGTAGACGATTAGATAAGCACCAAACTATAGGTTACAAAGACATTTTATGTCCTAGCACATTTTACAGAAACTATATATGGATCGTTTTAACGCTCCACCCGTCAACGTTTTAACCAACCAACTTCGGAAATAATGACAGTTTTAGCACCAAAGGTGCGGAATAATCTGTCCACAAGATTTACAATCAGAAAAAAAATGATTGATATAAGGAAGCTTAAAAAGAGTTGTCTCGTGTAGCCGTTGCGTTCCATGTAAGAGGCGCGACCTTGTACGGCATGGGCCGCGCGGCCCATAATCCCATCCCATCCCAAACCCATTAAATTATAGCAAGCAGCTGCACGGAAGATATCCAGGTCGGCCAAACATCTGTACCATAATAGAACCATCAAAAATTCCCGAATTCACACAAATTGGGTTGACCTAAACAACTGAATATAACAAGTGAGGCAAGAACAATAAACACCTTTTGATCAACGTCGGTTGAATTTAATTTTGGAATTAAATTTGAAAAATACGAAACATTTCATAATTGCTAAGAAATATCTAAAGCAATCTGTGTTAATATCGTGAGGGCGATTTACAACGTGCTAATAAGTAATAACATCAGTGGAGTAAACTACGAACAGCGACAACATAACGAAAACAAACCGTGATCAAGTCGATTTTCCTTGACTAAGAAAATATCTGTAGAATCGACTAATCGCGTTGATAATTAAAAACCTAGATTATCTCACGATAACTTTATATCTGTTACACTGGTATAAAATCAGTTGAGAATAGCCGGAGTTTTCGACAAATCTAGAGTTCCGCGCGAAGAAATTTCGCGTGAGGAAATTCCGCGCTAGGAAATTTCGCGTGAGGGAATTCCGCGCGAGGAAATTCACACTCCGATCAGATCACGATGAAATTTGGCTTCAGTTTCGCGGCGGAACATTATTCTGCGTCGCCTTCCTATACAACACATGTGTTACGTTGTTAAATTTACGTGTCAGCGTGGCAACGTCGTGGACGCCCGGAAATACGTGCGCAGACGAAATTTTGTTGGCCAGATATGGCATTTTCGGAAAGGACATTTCACTTCTGACACGTGTACTGAATTGCAGTGCTTTATTACACTTGTATGCGGGCGACATTTAACCGGTTGTAGTGGGAATCAATAGGGGGCGGCTGTTTTTTTTAAGAAAACGTTGCCCCCACTCTTGCTTTTCTCCTGTCGTGGTTGCGTTTACAGAAATAAATTCCACACACAATACACCCAGACCCGGAACAACTACCTGCAGATCGTATGACTATAGTATTAATACACAACATTAACATACATTTTATGGAAATTACACAGGATTGACGCCATGCCAATACGTATTATGCATAGTACTCAATTCTTTTCTAATCTGTGATCACTGATGTAATATCAATTTATTGATAGATTATCGTTTCTCATTATCGTCATTCGTTATTCTATCGCTGTAAGTAGGTCTGGTGATGGACAGAGTGATAGTGCAGTCTGGTGATAATGGTGCGGTGGTGTTTAGCTGCAGCAGGACGCAGGGTTGGGGTCCCGGCCGGAGCGCTTGGTGATGTTCAGGCGGGTGAACTCCTCCGCCACTGTCGGGTGGATGCCTACCGTGTTGCTGAGCTGATTCATTGTGATGCCGCACCTGGAAGTAAACGAACCATGATTAAGCATTTTAGAGTTACACATCAGCCTATAAATATCCACTGAGAACTACAATGAGCGGTCATAAGGATATTGTCAGAATCACCACTCTTGGTAGACGAATTGGTGATCACGGTATGTGGTTATTAGAACACGGTCCATCCTCTTTATATCAACCCTTAGTCGCCTTTTACGACACCCATTGGTGGAGGCAGGTGGTCTGTTTAAGGGTATCTATCTTACCAGGAACCAAATGGAACGGAATTTTAGAGTTAACAACATTTTCATCATCATTAGTTCAGCCGAAAAAGCGTCCAATACTGGACAGAAGCCTCCCCCAAAGATTACCACAACAACCGGTATGGGTTTGTGTTGTGGTCTCATTGCGGGGATTTGCCATAAATGCCACGCTTGGCAGACGGGTTGGCAATCGCATTTGTGTTATACGAAGGACGCTGCTGCCCATCCTCCGGTTAATCCTAATGTCGCCTCTTACGACAGCCATGGGATGGGATGGGGTAGTGGGAGTAGTAGTAACCAATCCATTAAATCCTTCGAGGATTAAAAGCATGCAACTTGTGACTTACTTGACAGCGGCAGCGAAGCCCTGTATGACTTCCCCAGCGACTGGGCCCACGAAGTGCAACCCGAGGATCTTCTGCGGTGCCTCCCGCAGCGCTACGGCCTTCAGGTAGCAGTTCTTTATATTACGCTGAGGGATGAAGAACTCCGTCGGCTTGTAGTACGCGTGGTACACTTCCAAGTTGTCCGCACCGTATCTGTGGATGAGGTATTATAAGATTAGCAGCCCGATCCGACTTCGTACACTGAGAAACGGCATGGTTGGCTCAGTGGCTAAGCGAGTTGTTGGCATACAGTTGACGTATAGAGTATATATATTGGATATTTCTTTTTCTAAAATAAAAGTAGCCCATGTTACTCCTTATAACATCAGCTATAAGCCAGTGAATGTCCCGTCAAAATTGGTCCAGCCGTTTCGCAGATTAACTGGAACAAACAGACGACAAAAAACATTCACTCTGGGAGTGCTGACAGAAGTGAAAACTTATTTTGGTGCGTTAGGAGATTTTATCTCATCTAAAAATATGCGTACCGCGCTAAAAGAAGTTTTCACTTCATGCGTCTCGTAACGGTGTCGCGAGTCCAGAGATTTTATCTTATCTAAAAATATGCGTACCGCGCTAACAGAAGTTTTCACATCAATAAAACAATTTTTTTTTGATATATGTACCTATATACTTTCATATGAATTTTAATGAAAAGCTGTTATTTTGACATTACAAACTGACATTTCGACTTTATTTATTAGCATAGATGTTGCAGCATCTTATAATGTATCGATCTCAAATAAGTAATTCTACACAGTAATTTAGTTCCGATATTATTTCACTCACTCTATTGAATGTAGTGCATACAATTTACTTATCAACACAATCATATAATCCGTATTTGTTATCTAGCGATGCTAATATCCTTGAAAATTATCAATAAGTTCTCAATTTGTATGAGACATAGAGCAAGATAAAATACCATCAGTTACACCTTCTAAAAGAGCAGTCAAGCCTATATTATCATGTAGGGTGCTCGCACACTAATCAACGCGTAATCCATTTTGTAATCGGTTTTGGTACTTTAAGATAACTAAATAGGCACAAGTTGATTCCGTGTCTAAGCGTGGACCCTAATCGTCAACCATAGTGATGCGAATAACTACTTTGTATCCTTTGTTTTTTTAATTTTTTTATTGATGTCCCGTGGATATTCTACATGGATCTTCCTTCGCCCCGGGGGAGGGCGAAGGGGTATGCCGGACTCCTACCGGCTAAAACCACTGGAGCGGTCATCTTCGGCACCGAAGGAGGGCTCCAGTTCCTCGTAAAATCACACAAGAGCCGCCCATTGGTGCCACGCCGTTAGGCACATCACGGAGGGGATGACTGTAAAGCGGTCACCCCCTCTAGCGGAGGGAAGGCGACTGTAAAAAGGTCGCCCCCCCAGGCACTTCTGTGAAATGTGCTCATAAAATATTGTAACATTTAATATGATTTAAAAAGAGTAACCATGGAGTTTCTTGCCCTTTCTTCTCCATAGGAAATCCACATCTTGGAACGCGGCAATTAAAGTCTCGACGATTAATCAGTGCCTGTATATGGTTTACCTGAATAAAAATATTTTTATCTATCTATTATCTTGACGCCCAACTTTAGTAATAAATAAAGTACGCACCTTGAAGTGGCAGTTTCCTCGCTGAGCCCAACACATCCGTACTCCAAGGGCGTGAATATAGTAGTAGCAACGTTTTCATAGTCCATCTGTTGTGTTGCTCCGCCGAACATGCGTCTTGCGAGCAGGCGGCCCGCGTGGATGGCCACGGGGGTGAGTTCGGGCCGGCCCTCCAGCACGTCGCCCACCGCGTATATGTGCGGGATGTTGGTCTGCTCCGTGGTCGCTGCGACCTTGCCGCTTGAGGTTATGCACTGGAAGAAAGGAGTTCAACCTAATTGGTACCGAGTTGCACATTCATAGATTTTGTTTATTATATTAATCGTTAAATTACAAATTAATTTGCAAAAAAATTGAGAGTAGTAGGAAAAGCCTAAAAATACTCAAAAAAGTTTTTTTGTTTTTTTTTTTTTAAATACGTTGCCCCACACTAGGATTTATCCTGTGTTGTGGGTGCGTTTACATGACATGAATTCCACATACAATACACCCAGACCTCGAACATCTACCTGCAGATCATACAAATATTTGTTCCGTGCGGGAATCGAACCCACCCACCCAGAGCGCAGCAGCCGACTGTATCAGCCACTGCACTAACCGTGCCGTCGCAAGCAAGTAATAGAGTATAAAAACATCGATTCATTTAATCAATTTTGGTAATCAAGATTATCAATTAAGATATTTGTAATAATCAATTAACAGAATCGTTTCTATATTTACGAAAAATCTTAATCATATGACTAATATATTTATGTCATGCGTTTACTTAAAGAATCAGCACATATATTTAAACACGCCAAAAATCGATTTAGTCCATAAAAAACTATATTATGTGGTTTTTTTTTGTTTAAATATTGTCTCAGATCTATCTAGCCTATTTGTAACATACAATTTACATAATTGTACTCGTCAATTTTAATTACACCCATTTTCTAAATGTCTATTAATGGCTCCCTAGTGGGTCATTACGTTAAAAGCCTTGGGCCTATTGTTATGACGGCTACGCCTGATTCGCCACACACCCACACCGCGCCCCATCTATAACCACTGTGTAATTTACTTATTATTACCTAAGCCAATTGCACTCATTATCTTTAATTGCACTCATCATCATATTTTATGATCGCTAAAATACATCGGAGAGGTTAAGCAACACTCGTCGCGGTCAGTCTATAGATGGGTGACCGCTTCATCATCATATCAGCCACAGGACGTCCACTGATGAACAAAGGCCTCCACTTTAAATTTCCACAACGAGCGATTACATGCCGCCCTCACCCGACGACTCCCAGCGACCTTCACCAGGTCGTCTGTCCACCTCGTTGGAGGTCGTCCCAGGCTGCGTATTTATTATAATGTTTTTTTAAACGTTGCCCCACGCTAGGATTTCTCCTGTGTCGTGGACTCGGGGGTGCGTTTACAGACATGAATTCCACATACAATACACCCAGACCCGGAACAACTACCTGCAGATCATACCCCATCACCACGACCCGGAGCGCAGCAGCCGACTGTATCAGCCACTGCACCAACCGTGCCGTTTTCTGGTGCGCGGTTTCCACCCGAAAACCTTTTTGCCCCAACGGCCATCAGTTCTACGAGCTATGTGCCCCGCCCATAGTGATATTTGAACTGAGCGTCCGTGCTTCGGAGGGCATGTAAAATCATCGATCGGTGCTTGAACTCTGACATAAGGTAAGCCATTAGCCACAAGAAAGTAGAAGAAGAACCACCTAAACATAATCAAATGGCACAGGGACACTACGCTTGTAAGGTAAATGATTAAACTCACATTGACACCGGCAGCCTCCAAGTTCAGAGCCTTCGTGAGCGCGTACCGCCCTGTCGCTAAAAGTACCGTGTCGAACACCCCCTCAAATCTGGAACACACAACAGATAAAGATAAATTTATTACCAAACTAAGCACATATATTAAAAGATTTAAAAACGGACTCAGCTATGTTGGCAGTACGCAGTGATTAAACCACGCAACGCTGGTTTTCAGTCCGTCCCCTTTATTACGAATAATAAACAACAAGAAAGACTGCGGGTTCTACAGAAAAATAAAATACAAAGAAACTCACGACATTAAAATCAAAACAAAACGTTTGCAAAATAAATAATTAATACTTAGGTAAATGGAATATTTCCCGTATATATTGTTTGTGGAGTGGTTTGCCTGCGCATCATAAAAATAAATAAAGCAAGTAAGTGATTAACAATAGAGATGAAAGGTGAAAATTGTGACAAAACTGACAAGTGAGAAACAGTGGAAATTTTCGTTTGAGTCAGGTGAATAAGTGTGGTATTTGCTATAGGCGCGTTACGTGTGTAAATAGTATTATGTTTATGGCAATTTCTAAGGTACAGTAGTTAGGTTAGGCTAGTGACATAAGGAAGCACTTTGTTTACACATACATCTATATATATGCTTTTGTTACTTTATTATTGTGTCCCGATTTGTCGGTCCAGTAGTATTTTTCTTAGTTTTAATTTAAACAAGGGTTGAGACATGGTTTGACGGAGAGACGGAGGTAAGACGTTCCATATTTTTGCTGCGCTAAACTTAAAATAATAAGATAATAACAATAATATACATGTAGGAGTTACTGTTGCTACAGGCAAGAGGGCTTTGGTTTACTAACACAGTTACTCTGATGGTAGAGCCACACTTACACGGTTCGGTGAATGTACGTATTACTGTGATGGGCCGAATATAATAAATTGACACGTGTTGGTGCAGTGGCTAAGCACTCGGCTTTCTGCGCTTCGTGTCGCGGGTTCGATTCGCACACAGAACAAATATCTTATACATATAATTCTTCTTTCTTCTCGATTTTGATGACATTTCGTATGTATGTAGGTTTAACGGACCCCTGGATGGTTTACGCCTTACTACCCCTGGGCGGTCACCCCCTGCGCACATGCGCACCGCCCGGAGGTCGCTCGGTGTGAGCACGCAGACTCCCCAATCTGCGCACCCGCGACCCCAATCTCGGGACCTAACAGTCGGATTTGAAAAAATATTTATGCATTTGATAGCCCCGTTCTTGAGAAAGGTAAGTGATATTAAACATCACGCCACGATACTCAGGAGCTGGCAAAAAGAAAAAAAAGACCGAAAGAACGCGAAGTGAAAACGAAAATAATAGCACGGCCGGGCAATGCGCCGCGGTGGGTCGGGGGTCGGGGGCGGGGGCAGCCGCACGACTATTACCGAGAAGAGCCGATCAGTGCATCATGGACATGCAAAACCAAAATTATTCTCTGTGCCAAAGTACTCCAAATTATTTATAAATAATACGATTAATTTTAAATTAAACGGCGGGTAAAACCGCGGGGCACGACTAGAATGGAATATTTCCAAAACAAGGCTACATACTGTTCCTGCAACTCCGTGTTAAGCCACCGCGCCTTCAGTTGCCCAGACTCCAGTTTCTCGACGGACAGCGGGACGCACTTGTGGTGGAACTTGACGCCTTTCTCCTCCATCTCGTTGGTGACTACGTGCGCCATCTGCTGGTCGAAGCCACGAAGCGGCACTGAACGAACCAGCACCGTCGCCGGGAAGCCCATGGAGTTCAAGAAACCGGCGCATTCTAGACCGATGTCTGTTTAGTGTAGTTAAGTAATCTATACAAATAAATAAAATTGAAATGCCTGTTTGTAATGTCAAAATAACAGCTTTTTCATCATCACATCGGCCATTTATACGTCCACTGCTGAACAAAGGCCTCCCCCATAGATTTTCACAACTGTGTCATCATTTTGGGGGGTATTTGCCAATACTCAGCACGCTTGGCAGGCGGGTTGGTGAGCGCAGTATGGCTACCGTTTCACAGAAGGGACGCTGCTGCCCATCCCTCTGGTTTAGATTCCCTTAGTCGCCTTTTACGACATCCACGGGAGGAGATGGAGTGGATATTCTTAATCCGGACACCACACGGAAAGCTTTTTACTAAATGCATATGAAAGTATATACAGTACATAAAAGGATTTTTTTTTCATAGGCGCATTTGTGTGCTGCGGACGATTAAATCGTCTTTCTGCATAACCTTGTATAGTTTTTCCCTTCAAGGTAATCTCGTAATGCCCGTATTTCACAACGAGAGTCAAAACTTAAGTAAAACTAGAGTCCAGATTGCGTTAATCAAGTATGAACTCTATAGGTCCAGCATTTATATTCAATTGATGGAATCTCGACGCAAGTTCTACTACCAAGAACATTGTAATATTGTAAGTGATTATTATTGACGCAGGTAGCGTCAATAATAATCTATTTTTAGTTTAAAGAATAAAGGTATAACATTTTTTAGAGGTAACAACTTGTTTATCGAATTTTATCATAATAGTTTGATGATAAAACTGTTTATTTAATAGTCAAGCTAAATGTATAGATAATTTTATATTTGTAAAGGATACATCCAGCACCAACTATGAGCGTCTTCCCTGGAGGGTGATCTAAACTGAAGATGTCATCGCTGCTGATGCAGTATTCCACGGCACCTGGAATCTCCGGGTAGTGCGGCCGGCCCCCCACCGCTATCACCACATTCTTCGCCGTCAACTCCTTCTTTGACCCATTCTTCATCGTCGCAATAATCGTGTGCGCATCCTTAAACTCTCCCAGCCCATTGATGTACTCGATCTTTTTGTCCCGTAGGTCAACCCTTGTCACCCAGTTCACGGATTTGATGTGATTCTGTACTGACTCTGTAAGCGCCGCCCAGTTGATTTTGACATCTTGCAGTGAAGGAACTTGCCAGCCGTAAGATACTGCTTCCTGTAATGTTTATGGCAGTCATACAAATGAGTCACATGGCCGAAACTATGAGATTTACATTTGCCGTGTGGTGCCGGCTCAGAATACCACCACCCCATCTCCTCCCGTGGGTGTCGTAAAAGACTACGGGATTAGCCGGAGGATGGGCAGCAGCGTCCTTCGAGTACATTAACAACTCAACTGCGATCGCCAACACGTCTGCCAAGCGTGGCGATTATGGCAAAACCAACCAACCAAACCCTATGAGCCCACAACACACCCATATCGGTCATTGTGGTGATCTTTGGGGGAGGCCTGTGTCCAGCAGTGGACACAGGCCTCCCCATTTGGCCGAAATGATTGATGATTGAAGAGTCAAAACGAATACATGTTTTACCTCTTGAATTTCATAATAATAATGAACGTAAGTGATATCCATATTTGATAACGTACATACGATATACTTTTCGGGAAGATCTTATTTTATAAGACTAGTATTTTGTAAATAGTTTCGAAATCTAATACTACCCCGCGATGTAAACAAGTAATACAATAACTAAAGGACTCAAAACTATCATGAATTAGTATTGCACAAGTCAATAATGAATTCAGCTTTAATTATTATTCACTTGCGCTTAATGTCGTTTACGTTGTCCTTTCCGAAAAGGGTCAGTATGGGGTTAATTTGCAAATACTCACCATGCTTGGCAAGCGGGTTGGTGAGCTACTGTTCCACAGAAGGGAGTCCCTTAGTCGCCTTTTACGACCTCCACGGGAGGAGATGGAGTGATGCTATATTCTTAATCCGGACAGCACACGGACAAAATAACAAATAGTATTCCTTATCCAAATTCCCAATTAATTAGTTTCTTAATAACCCCATTTTAAGGTATATGAAATTAAGATTTCGTTTACATCTTTCCTGCGAGTCTTAAGTTAGTATAGTGCCCGGCACGGATCTTGAGCGCTCAGTGAAAGAGTGGGGGTCGGTTTGCGCTGTTCTATACTACACTTCTACGCAGGTGAAGAGGGGAAAGATCAGCGCTCAAGATTGGTGCCAGTACCACACCCAAGCGACTTCATCATTTCGGCCGAATGAAATCCACTGCTGGACACAGGCCTCCCCCAAAGATCACCACAACGACCGATATGGTGTGTTGTGTGCTCATCGGGGGGTCTTGCCATAATCGCCACGCTTGGCAGACGGGTTGGCGATCGCAGTTGAGTTGTTAATGCACTCGAAGGACGCTGCTGCCCATCCTCCGGTTAATCCCTTAGTCGACTTTTACGACACCCACGGGATGAAATGGGGTGGTGGCATTCTGAGCCGGCACCACACGGCAAGCCACTTGTTGAGAGCGATTTAGTAACATAGCCCTCTGATATATAAGACATAATTTCTAGATAAAAAAAAAAAGTCACCTGCTACTACAAACTTGGGACTGTACTGCAACTTGGATTATTCTTAGGCCGCTGTTTTCAATACATGTTCGTTAAGAATCATTTATCATATTAGCAATACAAAACGTTAAGTCGAGTATTATTAAACAATACAATGCGTTCCGCGTTAAATTGTATAGAAATCATCTATACCAGTGATATATCAAGGACTTGTGTAATCACTATACAGGGTCTTGTTTGTGATATTGAGTATTCGAATAGCTAATTTATTTATTCATTACTAGTAAGCAATAAGGCACCTGATGCGCGCTTTGAAAGCGGTAAAAATGAATCATCAAATAATGAATGAATCATTTTACAGCGTCACAGAGTCAGTGAGTGAGTCAGTCACTCAGTGAGTCCGTGAGCGAGTCAGTCACTCATTCTATCAGTGATGAGCATATATATCTGAGTCATTACAAAAAATATATAAAAATTACATCTTGTTTTTTAATAAACATATCCAATTTACTAATCTAATGCTTTTCTCCTTGAAATACCGTTCAATATTTATGTGTGCGTGGCAGACAAAGTCCCAGAGTAGCGTATAGCACAACTGAGGTATAATTGTTAGCAAAATGATTATTGTTCTTATCAAACAAATGTTTGGTAGTATTATATTACTGATAATGAATAAAAGTATCATGCTCCGGTGCAATCCGCATTCGATATCCGTGATCTGGAATCCCTTTTGCAGTGTCTCATTTATTGTTCCAGATGGTTTCGGGGCATAATATCCACGAACACGAATTTAATCGCGAACCTTTCTCTTTAACTAGAATAAAAATGATACATATATAATGAACAGATGTCTTGCGGTCAATATTTCCTATTTAACCTTTTATACATCTGTTTGATAAATATATATATATATATATATATATATATATAGAAATTGCATTTTTATGGTGTTTATGCTAGACAACATATTCTCAGACAGAACCACTTTAAATAAATGATTACCATAAAACTATTACTTATATTTTCCATTACAAAAGCGTACATTACGTCCTATTCTGCAATTTACACTAAGTACATTTTAAGTGGTTCTGCCCGGAGCATGACACAATAGACAACATTATTAACTGTTGTATACTTTACAAGAAGGTAAGATCGGAAGTGAGAGACGAGAATTAAAGTTTAGGAAGAGTCACTGAGTGTGTTGCATCATATTATGCAATAATACGTTATCTCCATTATTTTATTTATCCTCCTTACAGAGCCTTTTTTTGTTAAACTGTGCCATGACTTGCAAAATTGGACTCGATTATGTAGACGTGTAGGTGTATCGTGTGTGTATATACTACTCAAAATTATCATCTGTAACATCACATACATACTTTATTGTAATGTATCGGAATTAGGTACTAATAAAACCGTTGTGTACTCAACCTTCATACCATGTTTATGACGTCTGGCATTATGATAGAGATTTTGAACTGATCTGAACTTATGCGCGCCCCGCGGGGAATGCGAGGGTCGGGACCTGGATCACATACACCTCCCGAAGTGTCGAGGGACGCGCTAGTAATAAATAATAGTTAAAAAAACACGCTTTTGTAGATAACCGAAATAAAAGTAGATAATAAGTTTAAAATAACAATCTTAATTCTTATCTTCTTATTTTTTTTAAATACGTTGCCCCACACTAGGATTTCTCCTGTGTCGTAGGTGCGTTTACGAACACAAATTCCACACACAATACACCCAGACCCGGAACAACTACCTGCAGATCATACAAATATTTGTTCCGTGCGGGAATCGAACCCACGACCCGGAGCGCAGCAGTCGACTGTATCAGCCACTGCACCAACCGTGCCGTCGTAATAGAGTGATGATCACAAAAAAGTTTGGCAAAAAGCGTGGGGTGCTTTATCAGATATTTTCATGATGACGCTACTTTTACAAATATTTTTGCCTGCAATCATCATCATCATTTCAGCCAAAAAAGTCCACTGCTGGACAAAAGCCTCCCCCAAAGATTGCCACAACGACCGGTATCGGTTTGTGTTGTGTGCTCATTGAAGGGGTTGTGCCATAATCGCCACGGTTGGCCGAACCGGCGGGTTGGCGATCGCAGTTGAGATTTAAATGTACTTGAAGGACGCTGCTGCCTATTCTCCGGCTAATCCCATAGTCGCCTTTTACGACATCCACGGGATGACATGGGGGGTGGTGTTATTCTTAGCCGGCACCACACGGCACGGGATCAATACCGGTATAACAACGATAGATAAGATCGTCGCGGTTGTTCTTTTTCTAGCTTTTCATTCTTTCTACATCCGGTACTCGCGTAGGCAAGGATAACCTGGGGGGCCTCGGGGGTCGCGGGCGCGCAGATTGGGGAATCTGCGTGCGCACACCGAGCGACCCCCGGGAAGACGGTGGCGCGCACGTGGTCACGTGCCGCCGTGTGCGCAGCACAGCGCAAAGCGAGGCTTGGGGGGATCCTTTATAATCCTCCCCGAGAAGTGCCTGGGGGCGACCTTTTTACAGTCGCCTTCCCTCCGCTAGAGGGGGTGACCGCTTTACAGTCATCCCTTACGAGATGTGCCTAAAGGCGTGGCACCAATGGGCGGCTCTAGTGTGATATTACGAGGACCTGGAGCCTCCCTTCGGTGCCGAAGATGACCGCTCCAGTGGTTTTAGCCTGTAGGAGTCCAGCATACCCCTTCGCCCTTCCCCGGGGTGAAGGAAGTTGCATGTAGAATTTCCACTGGATAACAATAAAAAAAAGGCAAGGATATCCAGTCGCGTCAGAACATAGGCCAAAGCGAAGTCGTGTACAAATATTCCCGCGTGGTCAGTTGTGCGTGAGCCAAGCCACTCAGCGCGATGGGCATTAAAATCGCCCAGAATCACGAGCTGGAAATCAACTGTGATACTTGAGCCAACACCGATTAGGTACATGTACCTTCTTTTTTCACCGCGCTGTAATCTGGGCGCCCGGGGGACGGGCGGTGGGGGGGACTTCTTTTTTATTCGTCTTCAATGGAAATTATACTTGAACTTAAGGAAGGAAGGGCGAAGGGCTATGCCGGATTCCTACCGACTAAAACCACCTGGATGGTCATCTTTGGCCCGAAGGAGGGTCCAGGTTCTCGAGAACATACCCACTGGAGCCGTCAATTGGTGCCACGCACACATACAATATTAATATGTTATGTATTATTTATTTTCGTTATGTTTCTTTGTATTGACTGGAACGTGACAGTAAAACCGTGTTTTCGTTCGGCATTCGTTCTGCTTGCTTGTGAATATTAGACGAAAGTATTGATCGGGTGGACACCAATGGTGTATGGGACTTTATAACTTAGTTTATGATCGTGATGACCTCGAGACCGACCGCGGTCACCACCTACCAGTCATTATTTAGGGCACAGGTCGCAAACACGTCAATTTCCACATAGGTACTAGACGCGCGTTTTCTATCCGTAGATTATGTGGTGCCTTTTGAACGACACAGTAATCAATAGTACAGCGTTTCCCAATAGGTGTACCGCGGAACCCTGGGGGTTGCGTGGAAGGTTACAGGGGCACTTTTATCGATATACCGACCCGCGCAGGTAACCTTCGCCGTCAGTACCGACGCGCAGTTCTGCGAAACTGGCTTTTCAGCTTACGCCTACACAAAAAAGAATTCAGACGTAGACTGGTTGCCAGCAATATAGAAATGGGGTTTTGTGTGTTATAATTTTGTTTTTGTAAGACATGATCATGTGTTTGACTTCCTCTTTTACAGAGGGCATTTCCAAGTAGTCGTGCAATTCAGCGGAATCTTTGTAGATTCCAAAACAATGTCTTAAAGACCATTACAAATCCACCATAGTTCACAAAAAGCGCTGAATTGCACGACTACTTGGAAATGCCTTCTGTAAAATAGGAAGTCAAACACATGATCATGTCCTACAAAAACAAAATTATAACACACAAGAACCAGCTTACAGCAGTCTTAAATGACCCATTGCCTAAACGACGGCTTAAACGACAACATATATGGGACTCCTTGCCTAGGCAACCATAGGACCACATAGTTAATAGACATGAAGGTAACTCAACACTAGTTAGGTGTGCCTAACACACTACATCCCATCAAAACGGCTGCTTATGGTCAACAGACCGATCGCAAGACAGCTAAATACATAAAAAAAGGAAGTAGACTGGATACCGCTTCAGACCTTCGTATTATCTCAGTGGAAATATGTATACAGTGATTCGACTCCTTTGATGTTGCGCGAAACGCCGACAACGTGAATAGAACGTAAACCGTACTATTGCCAAACTGCGCTATAGTCGTTTGGTAGCTTCGACGACACCATATGACAAATCTTTTGGAATCAATCATCATCATCATCATCATTTCAGCCGAAAAACGTCTACTACTGGACTGAGGCCTCCCCCAAAGATCGCCACAACGACCGGTATGGGTTTGTGATGTGTGCCCAGTGCGGGGTATTGCCATAATCGCCACGCTTGGCAGACGGGTTGGCGATTGCGGTTGATTTATAAATGTCCTCGAAGGACGCTGCTGCCCATCCCCCAGCTAATTCATGCCCATAGTCGCCTCTTACGACACCCATGGGATGAGGTGGGGTGGTGGTATTCTTAGCCGGCACCACACAGCACGGGATCAATAGCGGTATAAAAATAAACGATAGGTAAGATCGTCGCGGTATGGCTGGCTGAATTCCACAGCACACTTCTGATTCATTTTGCTGTTCAGTCCGACTGCAGTCCGTTTGCTTATTTTACATGCGTAAATTCCGAATGTCACTTAGGTACCTACTTAAAAGTAACCTACTGTATTTGTACAGTATTTTTTTATTAAGCTTCTGTTTATAATATGTTTTGGTGTACAATAAAGAGTATATAAATAAATACATAAATATGTATATTATCAGAAATCCATTCCGTTTCCGGGTTAAGGATATGTACCACTTTATCCCCCGTGGATGTCGTAAAACCCGTCTGCCAGACTTTAAACCAGAGGGATGTACAGCAGCATCCCTTCTGTGGAACAGCAGCGCATTCTGCGCTTACCAACCCGCCTTCTAAGCGTGGTGAGTACATGTTAATTCCCCGAAAAATGACGACACATGGCCAGTCGTTGCGGAAATGGGGGAAGCCTGTGTTCAGCAGTGGACGTCCTTCGGCTGATATGATGATGATGATGATGATGTAAGCAAACTTAGTGGTTTTTGGCATTAATAAGACCCATTGCCGTGTGGTGCCGGCTCAGAATGCCACCACCCCATTTCATCCCGTGGGTGTCGTAAAAGTCGACTAAGGGATTAACCGGAGGATGGGCAGCAGCGTCCTTCGAGTACATTAACAACTCTACTGTGATCGCCAACCCGTCTGCCAAGCGTGGCGATTATGGCAAGACTCCCAATGAGCACACAACACACCATATCGGTCGTTGTGGTGATCTTTGGGGGAGGCCTGTGTCCAGCAGTGGATTTCATTCGGCCGAAATGAAGACCCACGCGCCATAACCAAGAGACATCTCCGCTCTCTGTATATCGTCTCAATACACTATGCCAGTCATAAAAATGTTGCACTCTGTTGCTCTGCTGTCCCAAATCATAACACAGTATGTTGAAAAGTAGAGTTACGACTATCGGCCCCACAGAAATAGGAATAAAGGAGAAGTGGTACGGGGGCGTAACCACGCCACCGCGACATGATCAATTTGATCCATCCGGATAAAATGGCCGTTTTATAACATCAGTTGAGATTCGATCGCGTAAGTGAAACTTTGTTAAATTGTCAGGGATAACATGAGCGAAAATAATTATTATTTTCTTTATTATGTTACATTTGGATTGATGAAGCAGAACGACATTATTAATTTTGTACAAAATACAATGCTTTTTATCTACCACTTTTAACTAGCAATCGGTGAATAACAAACGCAGTGAATAGAACAGCGAATGGTACTCATAAACATACGCGTTGCGTGGTACGGCTGTCGTTTGCGGTCTGTACGCTCGGTATGATTGGCTACCTGCAAAGTCGTGGGTGTGTTTTAGTATGAGAAGCCAATCGTAATGTTGTGTTTATTCAGTTCATTGGATAAGAACTTGTAACTGTGTGCATTAGTGTGCTCTTATGAAGAACGGTAGTGGGAAAATAGATTTCTAGGCTCGCATACATTTTGATCTACATGGCATATGTCTTTTCTTCCAATATCTTTGATCGGCACTAACACAGCAAGTCTGCACACAGCACATACGGTATACCGACGCCGATATTCAGTATCTTTTTCAAAATATGTTCCATACTCTGTTATGATTTGATGGCGAGCAACGGCATCACAGGATATTTTTACGACAGGCATATTGTTTTAAAGCATCAAATTAGTTTGATAACAAATTTATGCAGGCAATACATGGTATTTTATGTGAGCATACAATATGCAGATATATATTATTTATGATAATATGTAACAGTTACTTTTGCAATACAGCTTGATAATTTTATTCGGCTTTTGTAACATACTTTTTTCTTGCCTTATATATGTATAAGGTCTTATTTTAATAATCCACGATATTTTGCATGGTGCCTCAGTAAATGCTTAAGATGATGGACCAAACACAAAAAAAAATTCATGGTAAAAATCCACTTCTTTCTTTTGTGTGATGTCGCTACCGTGCGCCGTCTGTTTTGTTTAACGTTACAGACTATCTAAATCAGTCAACCAGCCCCGTCCGCCATTGTCTTACTAGATGCATGTGAATATTATCACAACTAAGAGAACTAGGAAGTAAAGAAAGAAATGATTAAATAAAATATTTTTTTAAACAGCAGATTTACAAGTTTTTTTTTATACCTACATTATCTTCATCGTTCACTATAGCGCCATGCAAAATATCGTGGACTATTAAATTAAGACCTTGTATATATAATCGACTTGGTCTATATCCCTTAGCGTGTTGTTTTGGGACAGCCGACTGCTGCTTGATATATGGAACATTCAATAGAATCTATCACATACAGTTAATTAGAACAAAATGTCATACTTGAACATCGCGTCTAGTTCGTACGTATTCCGGCCGCTCGAGCACATCAGTCAGGGGTTTTATACCATGAAGCTGCTACTGTATTACAGCTGGTTAAAAAACTACTCAATCAAAGGTAATGAAATTTATATGGGATCAACTCGAAAGCAGTCTGCACCAGTTAAAAGAAGAATTACTCAAATCGGTCTACAACTCTCGGAGTAATATCGGTGCACAATCAAAAAAAAAACGCGTCTAATTGGGAACCTCCTCCTTTTTGAAGTCGGTAAAAACAGCGACCGCAGCTATCGCATAGGCAATTATTCAAATCGCATAAGTGAAAGGCGAGGACGCAAATCTTGGCCGTTTCGACGGCACGGTGGGTGTAGTGGTTGCTACAGTCGACTGCTGCGCTCCGGGTCGCGGGTTCGATTCCCGCACGGAACAAATATTTGTACGATCTGCAGGTAGTTGTTCCGGGTCTGGGTGTATTGTGTGTGGAATTTGTGTCTATAAATGCACCCACGATACAGGAGAAACCCTAGAGTGGAGCAACGTATTTAAAAAAAAATACGAAATTGCTATCGACAAATACGTAATATCAAAGTGACGTTTCATAGCGGCGTCTGAGCGATTTACGCCTGTCGCAAACCGTCTGCGAGATACGTAAGCAGCCCACTGCTGGGGTGCAATTCCTTAAGGTCAAACATCCATACATCCTTCAATACGGAATGAAAATGACGGTGAAAAACCAATTTGGTATACGCTAAGACATGATTGAAGCTATTCAAGTACACGTTGCAGACGGTGAGCCATGAGGACCAGACTTAGCGATTACCAAATTTGTTTTACACCGTTATATCAATTCTGTATTCAAGAATGTATGGATGTTTGAGCTTAGAGAATTGCACCCCTGGTCAGTGTTCTAACATTTCTGGCAGCCCTACGCTAGGCAGATGAATAATGTATTAGTAATTACAGAAATCCCTTAAACGCAAGTAAAATGACTATCCACCAACTATTAATGGGCGGACACGGTAAAACCCAAAATGATTACATATTATTTTTATTATTTATTTACCGTATCGAATACCAAGTTCGTCATTGGTTGTTACGACGAATGCTCGCAGGTCATGATTCATTAAGTTGCATAATTATGAGAAACACTAGTTGTTATGAAAACGAAGGTTACGTTACTTGTTTTTATTACTACAACTAATCAAGATATCTAACATTAGCATTATATGTAAAAAAAAACAAA